>JAYESA010000003.1:144868249-145468249 GCA_036927795.1 Iris macrosiphon | reverse complement strand
CACATCCAAAGCGGTAGATTGTACGGAGTGACGATCACAGGCCAACACGAATACTGGGAGCCCGAAAGTCTGAATTGGGTAAAACCGTCGGAGGAGAGCCCTAATCTGACATTGCACGGGTCCGAGGCAAAATCTGGATACTCTCGATCAAAGTGCTTCCATGCTTCTCCATCAGATGGATTATCTAACACTCATTCGATCTATTTTTTCCTGTGGAAACTCATATTCTCTGTAGTCTCCTTCACCATAAACAACCTTTGCAACCGCGGTATCAAAGGCAAGTGGTGCATCGAATCAGTACGCTTCATTGCACTGACAAACCTTCCTCTACCAGTGGCCTTGTAGCAAGCAGCACCACATAATCATCATGCGTCTTCATCCTTGTCGTCTGCGTAGTACAACATGCACCCGCTGTGACATGCATCAATTTTCTCATATCCCATCCAGAGCGATCTCACCATCCTCTTAGATCGGTAGAAGTCTTTAGGCAACTTAGCACCCTCTGGCAAAATCTCTATAATCAACTCCATCAGTCGGTTGTAGCATTCTTGTGATATGTTAAAATTGGACTTGATGCTCAACAATCATGTAACCACCTCAAACGGTGAATGATCCTCATAACCAGGATATAATGGAGTCATTACATTCTGCAGCAACTTCATGAACTTCGCAGCATCGGCATTTGGTGCCTCTTCAGGTGCATCATGCATGATTGTCCAAATCAAAATAAGGCACCGTCGCATCAAAAACCATATTCACCACCCATCGTCGTAAGCAGCTTGGTCGTGGATATCCATATACGGCTCCACATAAAGCTTCAACTCCGATGCTAGAGACACAAGTTCTCCGTGTGCGGTCCACTGATAGTAATTCTGCGTGAAAACCTTCGAATACAAATGATATGTGACTTCCACTTCTGGATGATATTTTAAGTTACGATATCTCACACATGGACACTTAATTTTGGTACCGTCCATGTACCGAGGGAACGCATTCGCAAACTCCAAGACAATATATAAGATCTGATTATAACAGGAAATAAGATAATAAAATAATCAGAGAAAACTATCTTCTCGTTCTTCTTTGCAATCGCAGTTGCAAATGGACATAACAGAGTTATAACTCAAAGAAGAGAGGAGAAAGAAGAAGAAGAGACTTTGCTTGCTGGGGTAATAAGGATCACCGTTGCTCAAAGCAAGATTCGTCCCACACGATCTTCTCCCAGGAACCAGTTGTTTGTGGTATTAAACGAAAGAATAAAAAATGTATTCAGGATGGGGTTTATACGAAACCCGCCTTCTTTGGTTTACAAACAAACTTGTATAATTTGATCCTATACGAGGATATGGGAGTATAATTTATTTAATCTGGGTAAATATTGCTATAGGTGTCTGATCTGCAGTCGATCACTTTAGCCCTTGGACCACACGATATTGAAGAAGTGTCGTAGAAGACAGGAAGCAGCTTCGAGGGTTGCAAAAGAGGGTGGATGCACGATGCCAAAGTCGTCGATCCCTGCTCTCTGCCTGAGCTCCGGATTCTCTCTCTCTCTCTCTCTTGACCTCTGGTTCGATCTTTCTCCCTGGATCTGATATTGGTTTCTTGACCAATTTTTTGACCCTTTTCCTCATTGATAGAGGTCTCTATTTATAGAGTTTTAGTGACAGTGACCACTCCGTCGGTGTAGAAATCGAGGAGTAGAAGGTACAATACCCTTTTACACAACGGTTAAAGTAACCAATGTCTGCGTATAGATGATCCTTTGAATGAGCGTGTGACGCGGGTCCAACTAAGGGACAAAATGCGTATAATCGCTACGAAGATCAAGGCGTAGAAGCCACGTAGGTAGGTATCCATTGTGTAGAAGAGGTTGGCATAGAAGCCAAATGTCTGTCACCATGGCATAGAAGCCAAATGGTTATCAAACCGGCATAGAAGCCGAATAGGCGGAGAAGCCGAACAGGCGTAGAAGCCGAGTGGTCATAGAGGCCGAGCAGGCGTAGAAGCCGAATGGTCATAAAGGCCGAGCAGGCGTAGAAGCCGAATGGTCATAAAGGCCAAGCAGACGTAGAAGCCGGATGGGCGTAAAGGCCGAGCAGGCGTAGAAGCCGAATGGTCATAAAGTTCGAGCAGGCGTAGAAGCCGGATGGGCGTAGAAGCCGCTGCGTACCATGTCAGAGTGCTGATGGGGACGTCTTAGCCGAAATTATGGCTTTTGAAGATATAATCAAATCTCTTGCATTAAATGCCGAGATTTGCCACCATCCTGTGCATTAAATATGGAGGCGTGTCTTTGAAGGTCTGCAACCCCTTCTGCGTATCAGTCGCAGAGACGTGCCTTGAGAAACTGTCACCGCTCTGTGCATTCAGACGTAGAGACGTGCCTCGACCCCGTACGGAGTGCAGCTTTTGATGTGACAGGCGGTTTATCTACTGCAGAACGTAAAATAGCTTGTTTCTGCCTGTGTAAAATAAGGCAGCGTATCCCTTCATGCTTGTAAAAGCAGTTTACGCAAAGGGGATGGCGGTATTTGACAGCCTGGGTCGCAGTGCTGTGTCATCATTATAGCCGTCGTCTGGATAGTCGAGCCGTATCCCTTTGTAAGAAGTCCATATGTCAGGTTCATTGCAGGATCTTCTTTGCAGGGTCTGATAGGTTCACTTCGGAGAATACGAAGCGTCTCTTGTACACCTCAATGCTGCGTCTGAAAGAGGATGAGTTTTATGCCCTGGAGGCGATGAAGCACCCTGTTTACGCTGAAGCGGCTTGGACGTACTGCCTTACGCGGATGGTCCTTTGAGCTTTCATATCTCATGCTGCGTTTTAGCGAAAAGAGCTCCGTTGCACGCATGATGGCTCTGAAGGCTTCTGCTTACGCTGTTCTGCACCAACGTGCCGCGTATAGTCATCCGGCGTATTTTTCATGCTTCTACAAGACCCCCTTCAAAGCTTTCAAATTCCTCAGAATTTGGAACACTTTGAATGAAACATGAACCGCTCCTCGTGACTCGAAACATTTCTGAATGGATCGTTAAAACGGTCGATGCTGACTTTATGGTGGATTTATTGGGGACCGGTGTGACCTCTTTCGCCTATAAAAAGGCTGGGGGAGTTAACTTGTTCTCCCCATATTCCCATCACCACGCAGAGATGATCGCCGGAGTTCGTCGGGTCGATCTGAGGAAGAAGGAGATCATGTTCTTCCAGCGTGTAAGGAGCCAAAAAAGACGGCGTCTTCGAGCAAGTGTCCACTGCAACGATAGATCATGGAAGGATATCTTAGCCTCCCTTGCTCGGAATAATCAGCAACTTTGTATGGCTATTTTTCTAGGAGAAGGGAAGGGTCGTATTAGACCACACGGCTTGCAAGTGGTGTATTTTCCCCTGAGACCTCCGCGGACAAGAGCAGACAAACTGTAACTGCTGTATTCGATCGAGTTGGGTCTTAAAGAAGCCTCAACTAGATCGGTCATGGTGTACGGAGCATGGGATCTGCATCATTTATGCAAGCCCAGTTCTGTATCCTCCCGCCATCGATCTTCTTGTTCATGACTGTGGTGGTCGATGAACTGTCATGGAAGAAGAGGAAGACCTGCACCGATGCGAGAACTCGGTAGAACAGATTCTGGGGGCGATCTTTCGACGACGATGATGAGGAAGCCCTTTGTAGACGGTATTTCCCTCATATGTAGTCATGAAAAATGAAAAAAAACCCTTTGTAGACAGGATTTCCCTCATATGTAATCATGAGTTTAATTTTTAATAAAAATTGTCTTTCTTCTTTGCATATGATCATTTTGCCATACGTTGCTGTGAATTCTGAATATGTGTAGCTTCGACACGTCTGATTCTTTACCCAACTCCGTTAAAAGAGTGCTAGGTCCTGTCCTTTTGCGCATAGCGAATAGTCCATAGTATACTGTTGAGCATTTTTGAATGTTTAGAACTGTCCTGTTGCTAGGACTGAGGAACCGCGTAGAGCTCTGAACTGTTGTTTTTACTTCTGATAAACAGAATTTTTGTTGAGACTTCATCTTCAAGAATGATTTCTCAAAAATCCCTTGGAACAGGGTCGAGAAATGGCTGTCAAACTGAGTTGCCATCTTGATAGACGAGATATTCAGACTGGAGTCTGGATGATCCTCCAATTTGACCCGAGAAGAGTTATTTCTCAATGCTTGAACTCTGTATGCTTTGGGTACTTGGGATATATTGAGTTCAAGAAGGAGTATCTTCTGTGTGAACTCCTGTAATCGACCGCCTTGCTGTTTGGATATGCGGAAAGTCAGAGATCCGTAGTATAGATGAGCTAAGAATCCAGAGTTCATAGTCTATTGAGCGTAGAAAGCCACCGAGCGTGAGATCGTAGATTCGGAGCTGCTGAGCATGAAGTCGTAGGTTTGTAGCCTCTCGAGCATAAAAGCTACCGAGCACAAAGGCATCCGGGCATAAAACCATAGACTGATAGCTTGCGAGCGTAAAATCGTAGACCTGTTGCTGTCGAGCGTAGAAAGCTCCTTAGCGTAGAACTGTTGATTTGTAGCCTGTGAATAAAAGAAATCTTCCGGGCGTAAGGTTGCGGATCTGTTGCCTCCGAGCGTAAACTAAACGCCATCGAGCGCGAGATCATCGATTTGGTATCTGCTGAGTGTAAAGTCGTAGGTTTGTAGCCTCTCGAGCATAAAAGCTACCGAGCACAAAGGCATCCGGGCATAAAACCATAGACTTGTAGCTTGCGAGCGTAAAACCGTAGATCTGTTGCTGTCGAGCGTAGAAAGCTCTTTAGCATAGGAACCGCTGACCTGCTTTTGCACGAAAAACTCTTCAAATTTGCTGACTGTCCGTCTTTCGAGAGTAGTGGGCCGACGTAGTACCCAATCATAACCAAATATTTAATTTATGAGATTTGGTTGGGGTTTCGAGGAGCCCATCTGAGGATTTGAGGAGTCGACCCAAACTCTATATATATCCCAAGCTTTTGAAAGAAAAACTTTTTATCCGTCTTCTACGAAAGAGAGCCTCGATTGTTTTGATTTTTTTCCCTCGTTCTTTCTCCGAGTACTCCGAGTTTTCAGAAATGGCGCCGAAACAAACCCCCTCCACCAAGGGAAAGAGCACATGCTCTTCTTCTCGTTCTTCTGCCCCAGCGAGAGAGTCTTAGGTCAGGCAAAGTGAACTTCCTTCTGAGCGAAGGCTCCTGCCGACGAGTAGCGCACCCGGCCTTAGAGGTATAGCCATTGGGGATGACAAAGAATGACAAAAAATCCTTCGCACACGTTGAACGTGACCGCGCTCGGTAGTCTTCTGTGCTGATAGCCTCTTTGAGAAAGATGACACACGGAGACATTTTAATCTTTTACGCCCACATTTCTAATGTGCCAGCGTAAAAACTCCATATTTTTCGCAGTTATGAGCGTAAAAGCTCTGACTGCCAAAAACTTGGTGTATACTATAAAATTTTAGTTCTACGCTTTGGATGGGACCTCCGGCGTAATAACTAGAATTTTGGCAGTCTGGCGTAAAGCACGGACAGTATACCGCCAATTACGCTTCAGGATGTGACTTCCGGCGTAAAATGCCCAAATTTTGTACAGTCTTGGCGTAAAGCACAGACTGTCATTTCTTGGTCTTTGTGTTGCAAGATTTGTAATGACGTATTTTTCTTGCACTTTCGCAGTTAACTTGCATGAGTCTCCACTGGCTGAGGTGATGGGTTCTAATACCGGGATACTGCACTCGAACTACCTGGAGGATCTGTCGCACGTGACATTTCCTATCTCCGGACCCCAGTATCCTGAAGGAAGGGGGATCTTGATATCGGCTCAGGGCGAGCGAATGATGCTGAGCATGATCAACGGAGAGCCCCTAATGTACGTAGACGGGGAGCAGTACATCAAGCCGGCCTTTCTCTTTGGGGATATGATAGACAAACAGTCCCAGACGAAGCCTAAGAGAGAACCCTGGATTTTCCCCGCCGAGAGCGTGGTCTTGTATCTGCCCACGATGCCGAGAGATTATCCCATCTCGGCTTTCTTCCATGCCACACATTCCAGGAGGATGTCGTGGATGCTGACTCCCGATCTTCACGGCAAGCCGGGGAAGATCTTTCACCTGAAAGGAGCTGACCAGGGGTCGTTTGTCAGCCGCCCTTCTGGCGTCGTGACGTTGTTCAGAGGACTGTGCCCGGGCAGCGTCCCGAGTGAAGACAGTTTAGTGATCCAGCCGGTCTAATTTTCGACTTTCTTCAACGACTTCATGGTGCAAGGGGGAGTATACCCCAAGGAGAATCCTCGGTGCAATGGGTGGATCACCCCAACAAACCTCCGATGGACTTGCCTAGTTGACTGGGCTCTGAAGCATTTTCGAAGAGAGCTGGAGGTCATAGGACTGTATGCTGCCATGAGCGCGACGAGTGTTGGGTTGCCTCCCAACCCTAACCTGTTTCTGGCACAGATGGAGCGATACATTTCGCTCACCGGGACCTTTGCCACTCCACTGGGGGAGTTGGGGTTGGCCCTCCACGAAATGGCAGCGATCTCGAGACTGCCGATGGGGGATACCCCGTATGAAGAGTATGTTCCCACCAACCGGGAGTTGGAGGACTCGGACCCTCGGATTGTAGAGGTGTATCAGGAGCGGATGTGCCACTATTTCGCGTGCACTACTTTTTATAATGAGCCTTCTGATTTGGCTCACACCACTAAGTGGATGTCCTACCTCTTCTTCCACCGGGCCAGGGACGTCAAGTCGGAAAAAGTTTCGGGGGGCAAGAATGAGCCCGTGAACTGTTTGGGCGTGCTCAGTGCCCAGGTCGTCGAGGATCTTTTGGAGGAGGCTAAAGCTCCAGATCAGTTTCTCAATGACGGGGTAGAAAAGTACCCTGAAGGTACTAAGGCCTATAGTTACTTGAGGCGCTGTCGCAGGCCTTTGTCTGAGGAAGCCAAGCTGGCTGGCTTTCTCTCCCTATGGCTGCATCGAGTAGTGGTGCCCGGCATCGCGTCCGTGGACCGCATTCACCAAAACATCATGTGGCCCACCGTTCGTCTGGTGTTCGGGGTAAGGCTGGGCTTGCTCCCTGCCATGGTGTGCCGTATACAGGCTGGCTTGAGAGCCATGACTGATGGACTGCTCGTCGATGAAGCTCGACGTAATAGCTTTCTCCGGGTAGAGTTACCATACATGTACTTGATGGGATGGTTAATCCTCCACAACCCCAGGGTGATGTCTTCCGGCCCTGGTAGTAGCGCGGGGGGTAGTTTCTTGCTGAACTACAAGGACTCCCTCTGGAATGTGAACACAGTCTTAGACTGTCGGCTGGCGCTGAGCCACGGTCACTGCTGGAAGCTCCTCTGCACTGTCCCCTCTGTATATCGCAATCAGTCGGGGATTAGGCTTGAGGATTTAGGTGGAGAAAAGACCAATCTTTCTCCGAAAGCTTTTAATTGGTTGGTCTGTATTAGACCCTCCCATCTGCTATACAGAAGCGAAGATCATTGCTTCTTTGAGCCTTACTTGCCCAGTCGGCTCGCCAGGCAGTTTGGGTACGATCAGCTGCACGTGGGCAATGCCATCACCAGCTTCAGGTCCAGGGGCGAACTCATTGATGGAGCCAGGGGATGGCGGTATTTCATCATGGGCTGCACGGGAGCAATCTTTACCGTGCCGGTCGTCACCCTCTCCACGGAGCTGCGGATCCTCCATTCGTACGCTCAGTTTTACGTGGCGATCAATACCTTCCATCGCAATTTTGACATTCGTGGAAGCTTTAGGGTGCCATCTCCCAAGCCTGAGGGAAGAATCGAAGTCCCCTCGATTTCATCTGACGAGGGTGAGGAGTTCGTCACTCCGGATGAGCCTCTGGTGTCGGTGCCGAGGTGTGAAGTGCCTCCGCCTGCGGGGGCTTTGGCGGTATCTGGGAAGCGAAGGGCTCCTGCTTCGAAGTAGACTTCCCCTCGCAAGAGGAAGAAGAAGACGGTTGATCGCCCTCTCCGGATTCCTGGCATTGAGGCTCCTAGAGAGGGACCTGCTGTCTCTCCTGTTGGGGATGTCTCTTTGACTGGAGGTTCCCCGTCTCTCGGAGAGGGACCCTCAGTTTCGGCTGGCGGTGCCGGAGAACTCCTGCTTGAGGCTGCCGTTGTTGCCACTGCCTCCGGTAGTGGAATAAAATCGCCTGCGTGGCCGAGGCAAATGGGAGAATCTTTCCCTAGATCGGCAACGGATGAAACTCATGCCGCGTCCGTGAGCATGACCAACGAGGTTCCAGCTGACGAACCCCGATCGCGTCTTGGTGAAGGCTTGGTAGAGCTCCTGGCGATGTCGGTTGGCCCACCTCCTTCTCCAGGTATGACAGTTCGTATTGCGTCATTAAGGCGTGGTATAGCTACATCGGCTGCAGACGCGGCATATATACCGTTGGCTATGGGTAAAGGTCATCTTTATATCTCCTCTTAGAAAGATTACTATCATATTGATATCAACTTTCTTGTCCTCCTCTCAGGGGATGGCGTCCACGGAAAGTATGGCGCAAAAGCGTCTTCTGGCTCTGCTCGGGCTCCTAACGATGATACGGAGGCGTTCGATTTCGAGGAGGAAATACCTTCGGGGGCCAGCTCGCCCGGAGTAGTTTCGTCACCTCAAGAGGAGGACGAACCCGTCATCGTCACCTCGTCTCTAGTGAGTATGCCGATGACTTCGACCGTCGTTGTCGTACCTTCTTCGGTCGTACCACCTGTCGAGGCGACGGCCGTGGCCACCTCATCTGCAATCATTCCTGGAGGGGAACTCGCCAATATCGCGGCCACTCCTGGCGTCCAACCAGATCTGGTTGCGCTGACCGAGCTGTATACCAGCCTCTTTTACACCAGTTTGAACACGCTAATATCAATGGTGTTGGCGAAGAACCTGGATTTTGATCGTCTGAAGAAGGCTTCCCAGTTTTCGATTGGAGCGGTCAGGGAGTTTGGCAATTCTGGGGTAGCTGACGCCCTGGAGGCGATGGTTAATGGGTTGGAGCAACCTATTAACGAATACTTGCAGCTGACTCAGGGCAGTTTTGAAGCTGAGGTCCAGGCCAGATACGACTCCATGATTGTGCGGCTTACCAAACAGCGGGAGAGCCTAGATAACTCCATCAAAGCACATAAGCTGGAGATGGATAAAAGAAAAGCTGTCGTGGAGGAGGCTCTTGCTCTTCAGACGAAGTGCCAATCCGAGCATGAAGGGAATGCAGCGAGGGCTCGCAAGTTGAAGGAGAAACTCGCTCAGGCAGAGGAGTGGGCTTCTCAGTCGTTGGCAGGTCTAGACGTAGCGACTAGTCAACTGAGCACAGCGCGATGGGACCTGGAGCGTGCAGAAGCTGCCTGAGCTGGCTCTCTTCGGGCAAGGGCCAAACTGTCCTTTACGAACAATCCCGAGGCACGGCTGGAACAGGCCCACGCTGATGCCTTGGTTTCCAGGGACGAGAGGGTGGCTGCACTGGCAAAGCTGATTCACGATCTGACCGCTCCCCCACAATGATGTGCCCTTCCTTCTTTTTGCTTTCCCAATGTAATTCTGCTCTTTTAGGGAATAAATAAAGCGAATCTTTTCTGACTTTTGTGGACCCATCATTTCGGAATGTAAATGACAGGTTTGGGTGAGAGTGATATCAGAGGTAGTATGGACGTGATAGACTCTCGATAAACTTCTAGCAGGACATACCTATTCAGAGGTCATACTGATATGATAGAATATGACCTAACTAGTTTCGTTTTGGAGGTAGTTTGGTCAGACTTCGAGATTCTCGCTATATTCTACTTGAGCAGAGGAGGTTAAGCATAGTACCTCTTCAGGAATTTACCATTGATAGGAGCCATTTACAGGTCTCCATTAGGCTGGGCTAACCTGTAAGCGCTGTTCGAGAACGTTGTCTCGATCACATAAGGGCCTTTCCACTTGGGCTGGAATTTGTCTTTACTCATGTGAGTAAGAATCATCGGCCTTCTTACGGCTAAAACTAGCTCGCCGACTTTGAACACTCTTTCCTTTACTTTATGATTGAAAGCTCTGGAAATGTGTGCTTGGTAGAGCGCGATGCGCTGTTGAGCTTGGAGGCATTTCTCGTCTAATCCTTCTAGCTCTTGAAGCCTTAGCAGGTCGTTCTTTTCTTGGGTCAGCTCATTAGTCACGGCTATCCTGAGCGACGGAATCTGGATTTCAATGGGAAGAACTGCCTCGCTCCCGTAGACCAGTAAAAATAGGGTACAACCTGTCGGTGTCCGTACCGTTGTGCGGTATGCCCAGAGACATTCGCCTAGCTTCTTATTCCAGTCTCTTTTGTTTGAAGAGACGAACCTCTTCAAGAGCTTGATAATGGTTTTGTTGAAAGCTTCCGCCAAACCATTAGCAGCTAGATAATATGCCGTAGAGGCAATATTATGTATCCGATTTTTATCGCAAAATCGATGAAACGCTTGGCTGATGAACTGAGGCCCATTGTCATGGATTATCCTTCGGGGAATCCAAAAGCGATAAATGACGTGATGCTTGATGAAGCTGATTACGTCAGACGCTTTTACCTCAGCGAGAGGGATCGCCTCTGCCCATTTGGAGAAGTAATCTGTGATGGCCAGTATGAACCGGTGGCCTCTGGAAGAAGACGGGTGAATAGGACCAATGATATCCATACCCCATGCTTCGAAAGGCCAGGATGCAACCGTAGGATGTAGATATTCAGATGGTTGATGTATGAAGTCTGCATGAACCTGATAGGCTCTGCATTGTCTTGCATAGTTGATCGCGTCTGTGATCATAGTGGGCCAGTAATAGCCCATCCTCCTGATACGATCCTGTAGCTTAGGACCGGGCTGATGCGCTCCGCATACGCCGTCGTGAGCTTCCCGGATAACCTGCTGTGCTTCGTCGTCAGAGAGACATCTTAATAGCAGTCCGTCGTAGGTCCGGCGATACAGGCATTGTGAAGATGCATCGAAGTAGAAGCGTAATGATCGTCTTTTGACGGATACAGCTTCTTTGGGGTCCTCCGGGAAGATTCCGTATGCAACAAAATCTATGAAGGGACTCCTCCAGTCTCTTCTAGGGGGATTCGTGTTCACAGCGTAGCTACGTTCTATGTGAAAGTTGTTCTTCACGCGGAATAAATCTCTGTTAAGAAGGATTACCGAATCCTGCCTTCTTATAGGAGTGGCTAAATCCGCAGCTAGACTGGCTAGGGCATCAGCTTTCAGGTTTTGAGATCGAGGTACATGCTCTAGGAAGAACCCTTTGAATGTCATGGCTATCTCGACCGTTGTTTGGTGATAGGGGATGAGGTCTGGATTCCGGACTTTATATATTCCCCTGACTTGATTGACGATAAGCAGAGAATCATCGAAAGCTTCCAGGGACTCGACCCCCAGCTCTTTAGCGACTTGGAGCCCGATTAACAGAGCGTTATATTCCGCCACATTGTTGGAACATGGTTCATTAAGAGAATATGCTCGGCAGATGATGAGTTTATCAGGAGTGACCAGGACGATTCCTACCCCTGAAATTACGTTTCCTTGGGGACCAGTCCTGGAGGCGCCGTCGAAGAACAGTTGCCATACGTCACTTTTCATTGCGGAATTACATTCTGCAACTTCGTCGGGAATGTCTTCGTATAATTTGGAGGCCTCCGGGATCGGATGAGCAGCTAGGAAGTCGGCCAGCGCTTGGTCTTTGATGGACTTCTGCTGGACGTATACCATGTCATATGGTGTTAACAGCATCGCCCAAGTTGCGAGCCGGGAATTAAGAACACTTGGCTTGCTCATCAGTACTCGAAGAGGGTTAATCCTGGAGATGATATGGATAGTCTGGCCGGTGACATAGTGCCGCGTCTTCTGGATAGCGAACATCAGAGCCAAGCATTCCTTCTTCACTGGGTTGTACCGGTGTTCGGCTCCAACCATCATCCCGCTGAGGTAGTAGATAGCCTGTTCATGCCCCACTTCGTTCTTCTGTACGAGAAGAGCTCCTAGCGAATGATCCATTGCTCGAACGTATAGCAAGAATGGTCTTCCCATGATGGGAGGCACCAGAACCGGTGGACTGGTGAGGTAGCGTTTGATATCCCCAAATGCTTGCTGACAGGTTTCGTCCCATACGAAGGATACTCCTTTCTTCATGAGATGCGAAAAGGGCTGACATCTTTCCGAGAGGTTGGATATGAACCTCCGGATATAAGCCAGACGGCCTTGAAATCCCCGGAGTTCCCTCAGATTGCGGGGCGGTCGCATTTCTACGATGGCCTGGACTTTGTCAGGGTCCTCTTGGATGCCTTTAGCGGTAATGACAAATACCAGGAATTTGCCACTACATACACCCAGGAAGGACTTCGTAGGGTTCATCTTGAGTTGATGTTGGCGCATTAACTCGAATACCGTCTTCAAGTCTTGAATGTGATCATTTTTGAGGCGGCTCTTGACGGCTATGTCGTCCACGTAACATTCTACTATTTTGCGTAAATGTTCATGGAATATGCTACTCATAGCTCGTTGGTATGTAGCCCCGACGTTCTTCAATCCGAAGGGCATGACCGTATAACAATATACTCCCAACGGGGTCCGGAAGGCAGTGTGCTTCTCGTCTTCAGGATGCATCTTGATCTGATTGTATCCTGAGAATCCGTCCATGAAAGACATGCGTTCAAAACCGCAGGTGTTGTCGATCATGATGTCTGTGATAGGAAGAGGGAACTCATCCTTGGGGCAGGCTGCATTCAGATCTCGGTAATCGATGCAGATACGTATTTTCCCATTTTTCTTCATGACTGGGACAACATTGGCGACCCAGTCGGGATGTTGTTCTTCCTGGATGAAACTGCAGGCTATCAACTTCTTGACTTCAGCTTCGATGGCATCCATCATGTCCGGGCAGAACCGGCGTTGGTGCTGCTTCATAGGCTTCGAGTCGGTCAATATATTGAGCTTATGAGTAGCCACCTTCGGGTCAAGGCCCGACATGTCCTCATAATTCCATGCAAAGACGTCGATATATTCTTTTATCAGCTGGATAACTTCTTCACATTCAGCTGGGGAAAGATTGTTACTGATGAATATCAGTTTTGGCGAAAGTTTACCCCCAACATCAACCTGAATAATTTCATCTTTGGTGGAAGGTTCCCTCTGCTCGAAGCGGAATTCCCACTGCGTATCCATTTGTTGAGCCCAAGAGTCATTCTTAAATGGCTCAGAATCCTGTTCGTCTGCTTCAAAGGGATCTGCCACTACCATATTCACTGATAGTGTTTGTTCGAGTGCATCAGGTGAGTCGGAGGGCGACGAGCCATTCTGAGAAGAGGAAAAGATACCCTCGTCCGATTTAGAGGAGGTGGCATATCCCAACCCGAAATGAGTTCGTTAATAGTAGGGGTCGCCGCGCAGCGGCGTTCGTCTGCCTCTTCCGTAGTTGAGGCCTGGCTTCCGCTCCAAGTCATAGCCCATGTTTTGCATGATCCTCAACGCTTGCGGGCTGTATCGGTGAACCTGCATTTTTCCAGTATCATCATCGAAAGGATCTTCCTGGATAGCCGGTTGATTGCGCATGCGGCCGAAGACTATTGAACGCTGGCTGCTGCCGGTAGGCGGGACAATGAAGATAGAATCCTCCTGTGGTCCATATGTCGTGACGACGTTGGATGATGACGCTACTTCCCAGACATACGGACGGTAGGAGTTCATAACTTCCAAGAATTTTCGTGCTATGGGTTCTACCTCGTCACGGGGAGTGGATTCCTGATTTGGAATTTGAGCGTTAACGTACTGGAAAAGAGGATGTTTATTATCATCTGGAACTCCGTTCCTGGTCGCATTTACATCGGTCGGCTGTCCGTTGCACCGAAGGTTGATGACCAAAGGTGGAGGCTTCTGGTTCGGAGTGACCGCTAGAGGATCGCTCCCTTTTCCTGACCTGAATTTGTTCAGGTGAATAGCCATAGGCTCCATGGCTTCTGGACGAGTGGTTCGTCCTTTCACTCTGATTGACAGCGGTAGTGCGGCAGAGGGTTCTCCTAGCTCTCGGTGGGATTCCTTCTCCGTTTTGCCCGTTACTTCTTCCGTGTGGTCTTGAGAGTACAACATGACATCGAAATAGTAGGATTCTACTCCTTTAAACGGGTTTAGGTCGGCAACCTCCGTTTGTACCGTTCCTTGGGGGTCTACATATTTAAGACATTGATGTAGAGTTGAAGGAACGATGTTGTGGTCGTGGATCCACGGTCTTTCCAGCAAAATATTGTAGGACACCTCTGAATCGATGACGTAACACGTGGCCACCGATCTGAGGTTGCCAATCTGGATCCTCAGGCGAATCTTTCCCAACGGCTTACTTCTTCCGGCGTTGAAACCCACGATTGTAGTGGAGGTGTAAGCCAGTTAGCTGGTAGGAATCCTCAATGGTCTGAGCAGACTGTGAGGGATGATGCTGATCGACGATCCCGGATCTATGTGAATCCGATCGACCTCCATGGAACCGACGTACCCGGTGTAATAGAGGGGCCTGTCATGCTTGTTATGTTTTAACAGCATGTCGTCTTGGGTGAAAGTGATATTTGGGACCACCTCCATCACACTGTGGCATTGAGGACACGCCACTGGTTCTTCGTCGGGGGACTTGAGCTGGGTCAAGCATGCCTCCGCCTGCATCAGTGCTTCACTCAGGGCTAGAGGAGTGTCTTGGGAGAGCCTGAGTAGCTCGAAGATGGACAACCTGGCTGGTGTATTAGCCAGTTGGGCCAGGATGTCGAAGTTGTAGGGCTTCTCAAAACCTTTGTTTGGAATGTTTTTCACAGGTTTATCAAAGCGCACTTCTCTTTGCTTCCCCTTGTCCGCCGGAGTCGGTTTTGAAGGGCTGGCATCTGGTACGACGGGGCCTGGTCCTGAAGGTTTGGCAGCCGAAGCGTCTGCCGGCGCATCTTCCTGACTTGCTCCGTAGTCGTTGAGGTAGGCTTTTCCTGAACGGGTTGCAGAAAATACCTCGTCTTTGTCTGATGGAGAAGGAGTTGCGACAATATGGCATGGTTTGCATTTGGAGCTTTCTCTAGACGTAGCTTTAGTAGCTTTAGTCTCCTCCTCGAGCTTTGACACCAAATCCGGATGAACCCACATAATCTCGCCCTGCCGGGTGGTTAGGGGTACCAGGTCATGATTTTGACCCCTAGTTGGAGGGAGATTGACGATGTCCATCGTGGTTCGAGAAATGGGCGTGACACCGTCCATGACTTCTTGGGAAGGCATATCGCCAAACCGCAGAGAGATCATGTTGGCCGTGACCGTCTTCTCGGTGTTGTGCAGAGTGATGGCCTTAGCATCGATTAACCCTTGGATCTTCCTTTTCAGTATGTAACACGCCTTTGTTGGGTGGTGTACGTATCTGTGGAAGATGCAGTATTTGGGGTCGTCAGTACTGCCGACTTCTTGGGGCCGCCTCAGCTCCGGAAGGGTGATCTTGCCACTTTTGACGAGACACTCGAATATACTAGGGATATCGTCGTCGTCGAAAGAGTAGACTTCGACGGGCCTGGAGGTCCCGGGTCTTGTCTGTATGGTCGCCGCAGTCTTTTTTCTGGACGTATTTGTAGCGCCCCGTTCCCCCGGTGTGGGGAGCGCAGCTAAGAAACACAAACGGTATCGTTCGATCGGGATAGATTGAATTAAGAACTCGTCCTCGTTATGGATTTATTTCTTCGGAATCGATTCCCATATTCAGTGGACCGCGCCCCAAGGATCGGCTTAGCGGCAGAGTCAGGAGGGACCTCTCCGCTGCTATCTTTTATTGCCTCAGTTTTCGATGTCGCTTGTTGCTTGCGTGCTTTGAGTTGGTTTTGGGATTTGCTTGTTTTCCTTGAACGGTTTCGATGGTTTTCATTGTTTTCGTTCATTGACTTGCACTTCTATTCCGAGATTGGAAAGAGAGGAATAAGTATTAATCGAGCTGTTCGTGTGCAGGTAAACGAGCAGTAGGCGGCTTACGAGCGGAGTCGTGAAGCGCCTCTTTCCTTCTCCTTTCCTTCCAACCAAGTGAGTGGCTACCAACTCGATTAGCTAGCCCTGCTTCCAAGCTTCACTCATTTTCCCCGATCAAACGATACCAAATAATAATAAAAGAAACCAAGATAAAAGAGAATAGGCTTGGATTATATTGCTTATCATTTAACTTGGGAACGATTACTCATATGCTTGCTTATTCGTTTGGGAATGTTCTATACATGCTTCAATTTAGTTAGAATGCATCTTCTTTCATAAATTGTGCTAAGCATGAAATACACTTGTTATGAAATAAACTGTCAGGAAGACTATGCAAAACGAATCATGTAATGTTGCTTGTCTCATGTTTATGTTGCCTCAACGCATCAACGTTAACGTATCACGAACGATTGATCACGGACAACTTGTGCACAAGGTAACGGGTTCCGCGGACGGTCGCTGGGGCACTGGCACCGATCCGGTCCGGGCAAAACTTCACGATAGTCTCATGTGCGAACGAGATGGCGTACAGCGCCTCACGTGCTTCGTTGCACACCATCCTCGTTCAAAGACTAAACGGTCCATTATGGCTTCTAGCCAGTGATCCCAACGTGTATATTTAAACCTGTTGCATACTAACTTGTATCTTCGTGGCAGGGAAGGCATGGTAAGTATTGTGCAGGTAATTCAGACGGGCAGGTAAAATCCACCGAACGGTGGCACATTTATTTCAGTAAATTCTATATGCTGCTTACTTGTAAATAAACTAAGGAAAGATAGAAACCCACAAATATGTATGCTTCATTAAAACAACGTGTTGATTGGTATAGTTCGGCTAGCTCGCCTTCACCAGCATGTTTTGATATGCTGACCCTCGTTGAAACAGGTTCTCCGCACCAAGGCGAACCGAGCGAGGAGCCGAAGTCGTCTTCCCGATCCAGTCCAGCTGTTGGCGCATCTTTATCGCGCCCCTAAAGCCTTTTGAAGTCCGAAGCTGCAACTCTTCATACACAAATGCAGCTCCGTGGCAAAGCTATCCTCCAGCCTGGAGGTCTTTATCATTTTGAGTTTATAAAGGGGATGTAATGTACAGGACTGCTATCTCATTTTGAGTCAACACTTTTGTAAGCCGTTCGGCATATTAGCTGACTCGTTCAGGAGTTTGTAATAGATGTTCATTATCAATAAAGAGAACTTTTTCATGTTTCAAATCTGTGTTTCAATTTATCTGCGTACTCTGAATATGTGCTTGCTATGCAAAATACTCTAGCCTTGTGCGGGCGCAACCCCAGGCCCGCACGGCATCACGATCCGGGGGATGCCCCAACGATTCTAAGGAATCGGGTCGTGACAGTATTGACCGTCAGAGCTTCTTTTCCCTTGGAGCCGCGAGGATGGTCGCTGTTGGGAGATGACCTCTTGCCTCTATCAGAGGCGGAGATCATGATGCCATTGTCGCGAGCCTTGCGACTGTTGTCTTCGGCGGCTACTGCCGAGATGATGAACGAGGGCCAATCATGGAACTGATATGGTCCTGTAAACACCGAGACTATGGGAAGGAGGTTCTTCCTGCAAATGTCTACTAACGCAGAGTCTGGAACTCCTGGAGGCATCTTTAAGGTGGCCTGACGAAAACGTTCGACGAAGGTGCGAACGTCCTCCTTTTCCCTCTGCTTGACTTCGATGAGAGAGGACATGGACATGTCCATTCCACCCTCGTAGAATCGCGTGAAGAATAAAGCTTTGAATTCCTCGAAGGAAGTAATGCAGTTGTCCGCCAAGCTACGGTACCACTGATAGGCTACTCCTGAGAGGCAGCCTTTGAACACCCGAGTGAGAAGGGCGTCGTTCCCTTGTAGCAACACCGTCATCATACTGAAATAGTTCATGTCCTGACTTGGTGATGTTTTTCCCTCGAACAGAGATATAGTCTGAGGTTTGTACCTCGGAGGGAAAGAGACTTCTTCCCAGATAGCTGGGTAAGGCTGGTTAATTTCCAGTTTCTTGAGCTGATCTTTGTGCTTCAAGGCATCGAACTGGGCCTTCAACTCCCGTACTGCCTGCATCGGATTTTCAGTTGGAAGCGGGGCTACGGTGTAGCGCGGAGTTGGTTGCATCGTGACTCCAACGGGAGGTAATATATTCTTCGAGTGAGGAAGCGGAGGAACTGCTGACTCTTGATCTAGAGCAGGCTCTTGGCTCGGGTTGGATGGTGGTAAATCCACCCCCACACGTATCTGAGTTGGCAGAACCGACGCTTGAGCCATGGCAGCTGCGTGCTGAGTTAGCATCATTTGGTGCATGTTCTCCATCATGGATTGCATTTGTTTTAGAGATGTCTCCAGCACAGTGATGCGTTATTCCGCGTTTCCTGACGGCGAAGCTTCATCGCGTTCATCTTCAACGGCGTAAACTCCCCTTTCCCTGGGCGTCATCGAAGGACTAGTATAGGTCGCTGCAGAAGTCGACTCTATACTCTCAGCGTCTGATCTAGGAGATTGGCGACCCCCAGCGTCGGAATCAGACGAGTACGAAGCTGGTTGCTGTGACCTTGCACGGGTGTTTTGGAATACCCCAGCTTCAGTGTTCCTGAGGAGGTCTTCGAATCTCCTTCGGCTCGGAGGCCTAGAGGGATGGCGTCTTGAGCTCGGCCCTCCTCCAGGTATGTGTGAAGCCATGTTCACTGATGCATGCGCGGGCTCTTCTTCCCGGAAAGACTGAGAGTAGCTCAATCGGTCGAAAACTGACCGTTTTGCTTTAAAACAGCAGCAGTCAATCACAATCTTATGACTATTACAACATCGCTCGCTAGGGGGCGTAATAGACATCTTGGAAGGTCCCCTCTCCTTATGCTTCTGGATTAGATATTCGCGCAGGTCAGGAGGAGTGGAGGAAGAAGACGACGGCTTGTTCCTTATGTTTCCATCAGTGGGCATGCGGAGATTGGGCACCATGGTTCTCCCTACGCCACCTGTGTACAACAGGTTGGCCATCTGGGTGGCGGATAATCCTCGTAGAGGGTGCCTTCCCGCAACCTGAGCTTGCTTTACGTCGTGGGACTCCGCCTGGCGTAATTTGGAGATTTGCTCAGACTGGCGTAAAGCTGAAGAGGTCCTCAGTCGGCCGTCGGCTTCCCGCGTAATCCGGAGGGTAGGCAGATTGCTTCTTCACTGGCGTAACGGCCGAGAAGTTGAGTACTCCGTCGCTTGCTTCCCCTTGCAGAAATCAAAGCGCTTATCTGGTTCCCCGTAGAGGTCAGATGTTGTCTTGCGCATGGAGAGTGATTTGTACTTCCGATTTGGCGCTGAGGCATCATCAGAAGTTTGGTCTGTACCGCGCGTAGCGGGAGACTGGTTTCTACGCGTATAGTGCAGTGGATACTTCTGGGTTAGCGCTGAGGTTTTGTCCGAAGTTTTGTTTGTACCGCGCATAGCAGGAGACTGGTTCCTACGCGTATAGCCCAATGGATACTTCTGGGTTAGCGCTGAGGCTTTGCCCGAAGTTTCGTCTGTACCGCGCGTAGCGGGAGACTGAATTTTACGTGCAGGGCACGGAGGGAGCACTGCTACAACCTCATTGGTCGGAGAGGTCGGAGAGTCCACAGGAATGGTAGAGGATGTCTTGGGCATCCAGACCTTGCGCAGCTTCCTGTTGTCTTGGACGGAGAGAGGGTGAGAGCTACCCCCGGTTCGAAGCATGTCTTCGTAGGCAGACTGGTCGAATTGGACGACCAGTGTCTTCTTCACGGTTCCTATAGATACCGCATCGTGTTGAGCAATTGCTTTCTCATCAGAAGAGAAAGACTTCCCCAGCAGAGTCGACATCTTGTTTGTGGTATTAAACGAAAGAATAAAAAATGTATTCAGGATAGGGTTTATACGAAACCCGCCTTCTTTGGTTTACAAACAAACTTGTATAATTTGATCATATACGAGGATATGGGAGTATAATTTATTTAATCTGGGTAAATATTGCTATAGGTGTCTGATCTGCAGTCGATCACTTTAGCCTTGGACCACACGATGTTGAAGAAGTGCCGTAGAAGACAGGAAGCAGCTTCGAGGGTTGCAAAAGAGGGTGGATGCACGATGACAAAGTCGTCGATCCCTGCTCTCTGCCTGAGCTCCGGATTCTCTCTCTCTCTCTCTCTCTTGACCTCTGGTTCGATCTTTCTCCCTGGATCTGATATTGGTTTCTTGACCAATTTTCTGACCCTTTTCCTCATTGATAGAGGTCTCTATTTATAGAGTTTTAGTGACAGTGACCACTCTGTCGGTGTAGAAACCGAGGAGTGGAAGGTACAATACCCTTTTACACAACGGTTAAAGTAACCAATGCCTGCGTATAGATGATCCTTTGAATGAGCGTGTGACGCAGGTCCAACTAAGGGACAAAATGCGTATAATCGCTACGAAGATCACGGCGTAGAAGCCACGTAGGTAGGTATCCATTGTGTAGAAGAGGTTGGCATAGAAGCCAAATGTCTGTCACCATGGCATAGAAGCCAAATGGTTATCAAACCGGCATAGAAGCCGAATAGGCGTTGAAGCCGAACAGGCGTAGAAGCCGAGCAGGCGTAGAAGCCGAGCAGGCGTAGAAGCCGAGTGGTCATAGAGGTCGAGCAAGCGTAGAAGCCGAATGGTCATAAAGGCCGAGCAGGCGTAGAAGCCGAATGGTCATAAAGGCCGAGCAGGCGTAGAAGCCGGATGGGCGTAAAGGCCGAGCAGGCGTAGAAGCCGCTGCGTACCGTGCCAGAGTGCTGATGGGGACGTCTTAGCCGGAATTACGGCTTTTGAAGATATAATCAAATCTCTTGCATTAAATGCCGAGATTTGCCACCATCCTGTGCATTAAATGTGGAGGCGTGTCTTTGAAGGTCTGCAACCCCTTCTGCGCATCAGTCGCAGAGACGTGCCTTGAGAAACTGTCACCGCTCTGTGCATTCAGACGTAGAGACGTGCCTCGACCCCGTACGGAGTGTAGCTTTTGATATGGCAGGCGGTTTGTCTACTGCAGAACGTAAAACAGCTCGTGTCTGCCTGTGTAAAACAAGGCAGCGTATCCCTTCATGCTTGTAAAAGCAGTTTACGCAAAGGGGATGGCGGTATTTGACAGCCTGGTCGCAATGATGTGTCATCATTATAGCCGTCGTCTGGGTAGTCGAGCCGTATCCCTTTGTCAGAAGTCCAGACGTCAGGTTCATTGCAGGATCTTCATTGCAGGGCCTGACAGGTTCACTTCGGAGAATACGAAGCGTCTCTTGTACACCTCAATGCTGCGTCTGAAAGAGGATGAGTTTTACGCCCTGGAGGCGATGAAGCACCCTGTTTACGCTGAAGCGGCTTGGACGTACTGCCTTACGCGGATGGTCCTTTGAGCTTTCATATCTCATGCTGCGTTTTAGCGGAAAGAGCTCCGTTGCACGCTTGATGGCTCTGAAGGCTTCTGCTTACGCTACTCTGCACCAACATGCCGCGTATAGTCATCCGGCGTATTTTTCATGCTTCTACACCAGTAACTTCACATAGAACTTCTGGAACGCTCGTTGTCACCTCTGTCTGGACTCACACGGACTCCCTGGACTCCAATGGCAGAGGCAGCAGCAACTCTCTTCGTCTCCTCTTTTTCGAAGTAAGTTCTCAAAGAGACACGAAGAGAGTATTTATAGGGAGAGGGTGAAAACCCTAGCCGTCCAACAGTTACGAAAAGATAGTAACAGATTAATTACGAATCCCTAAAATATAGGCACGTATTAATTTCAAATCCCTCAAAAACGGATATGTGGCAACCCATGCATCACCTCATGAGAGAGCACATCAAATGCGCACAAGCGCCTACACCGATGCTGACGTGCTAAGTGCGCCAACAAAGCGCCACTTTGCGCCCTTGAGCCCGAGTCGCTAAGCCCCTTTGGGACTTAGCTCCTATGGAATAAATTTCAAGAGAATGACAAAAAGCATAAATGCTTTCAATAAGGAGTTAATCCTTCTCCATCCTAATAAAATACCCCCACATGGCACCCATGTGCCTCACCACACCCCATTTGTACACCTCAACACAAGCAAAGCATTATATTGAGATACCCACTTAGTGGTGTAGCCAATGTGAAACTATTTTTTATAGTCCAAAGACAAAAACACCAACATATATATATATATATATATATATATATATATATATATATATATATATATATATTGTCAAAGATCTCTATCTTTAATAGATAGTGTGGAGGCATTCAGATTCGTTTGGGAGGGATGGAAATCGAATTCCAGTGGAAACTATCTTGGTTTATTTACCTTCTTTTGGTGACGAATTTAAAGTGTCAAAAATGGCATTATGTTATTTACTACTAATAAGATCAACACAAATAGTTCTACAACTCTACCATTAATTCTTAAGAGAAAATTTGAGTTGCATCTAACTTTATTTACCGTAACTCAAGGTGTACCCTACTGCTTTACCATAATGTACAAAATCTCTCACTTCCATCAAAAACTAATGGTCAATGATTAATTTTGACCAAAATACCCCTAGCAAATTATCATTATTACCGGTTCTCATCGGCCTGAGAAGAGGGAAGGGATATTTTGGTCAAAAATTAACGGTCAACGGAGTTATCCGTTAGTTTTTGATGGAAATAAAAAAAATTGTATATTATGGTAAAACAGTTAGGTGTACCTTGAATTATGCTAAATAAAGTAAGGTTCAAGTCAAATTTTCTCAATTCTTAATTCGAACAAGCACTATAAAAAGAGAATTTCATAATACTAAATTAAACATTATTAAAATATTGCTAAATATTTGTATGAAAGAAATTATTGTTTTATCAAACAAGACACGTACCAGTGTCCGGTTTTGGTATACCATTTGTGGGCCCGTCCAAGCGGAATCTCAAGCCATCCCCACACGAGCCACACCCACAGCATCATCGCTATATCCACTCTGTCGTCCGCAAACAAACCCGGGCCCACCAAATAGCTGGACGCGACCATGGGTGGGCCCAATTGTCGGACTCGGGTTGGATTGCGTCCATGAGGTTCCGGCCGAGCCGTGTTCCGCCAAGACTGCTGGGCCCATCCGGAACGAAAGGGATAATTGTTATCCGCACCCACATGGGCACCCGTTAATCAAAATGTGGGTACCACGTACAGTAGGGCCACCAAGTGCCGTGGGGCCCACGTGACGCCGCGGTGGCAATTTAGGTAATTAGCGGGAATTGGATACCATTTCCTCCACATCACATGGGAAAGAGGTGACAGGTTGTACTACCCAGCTGTAAGCCAACCACAGTACAAAACTACGCTTTCTTGCAAATACAAGGTCATTTTAGTCTTCAACTTTACTCCATAGTCCCTTCATTCTAAAATATTTCTCTCTTTAGGATTCAAAATATAAAATCTTGTTTACTACGGGGGTGGCAATGCAATTTGTAGGATGGTTTGGATGAGAGCATGTTTGGTTGAAATGGCTCTCTTTTTCGTTAGTACATTAAAACTGAGCTCATTTTACCTGTTTAGGTTTTTGTAAGTACATTTAAAGTGTCACTTTTTCGTTCTAACTAGTAAGGGTAGCACTGTACCTAAAATGTCAAACATTCTGATCCGATTATAAACAAAAATTTAGTATTTGGATCCTCAATGTTAGATCCCATAATTCAAGTCAGGTAAACAAATCCAAGAAACATAACGATTTCATACCAAGGATTGAGATCAATAACCCTCAAGGATTTGTTCATCAGCATAGTCACTTGACAACATGCATAACAACCATTTCTAACTGGCTTTATATCTTAATAATTTGAAATTACATCATCTGTTTATTTAATATTATATTGGGTATATAGTATAAACTTGTATTACTCATATATAGAATTAAGAATTTTGACAACCAGAAGCCAAAATACAAATATGGAGAATTATAGGGTAATTAGCTCTCTTTTTATTTATTTAACATTTTTTTGTTTTTGTTTTTTTTTTTCCTTCACAAGTAGCATTATTTTTTATACTGGATTTAACTATTTTTTTGGGTTTTACTTGTATACAGAAGTTCATGTTGGTTTCATTCAGTAAATATCCTAAATTTCGATCGATTAATTTTGTGTATATTTCAATCTAATTAATTCAAAAATAGATAAATATTTCAACCCTAGTTTATATCCAAATAAAAATTTGAGTTCGTTACGCTGACTATTTCCTAACTTAAGTAGTACACATATTTTATTAAATAATTTTATCCCATGGCACCATAATAGCAAGTCTAGATTTGACACTGTTGACTATACATTCACTCCTCCCAGACTTACACTTATAATTTATTTAATAATTATCCTCATCATTCTCCCTAATCTCATTTTCATCCACATGCACACATTTTAAACCGTCAAATAACTTATTATTTAGCAAATCAAGTAGCTACTATATTCCATTTTTTTCTACAACCATTCACAAACTTTCTTTAGTCTCTTCACCATCAATACTTTCCATGTTAATACTCTCCATTAATTCTATAGGCTCACCACCATATTAAACTATTACGCATGCTAGAAGCCTACCATTTATAAATCTTCCAATTATGCTTCAATTTGCTACTTACTATTTTTTCGATCATCATTACCTTCCATGATAACAACTATGCAACAACTGATATGAAACATTCCATCTCTACCCTCTTTTATTATACAGCTACCATTTGAATTCCTTACAAACTTAATTACTTTCCAATTTATTTCTCTCCATATAACTATTAGTATTTAATAACTTACTTGATAAACTCCACCCTCCTTTCCATTTAAACACATAACCATTCTAATTGCATACAATATTGAATTTGTATTAATTATTGAATACATAGTATTGTATTTGTATCATTTCAAAACTATCACTATTCCCTCCCCTTTAATTCATTCCATACGAACAACTTTATCATTCCAGCACATGTTATTATATATCAATTTTTCATTTAAGCTACCCACACCATCACTTACCAATTTTTTTTCTCATAATTCATTACCACCATCAATACCATATTACAACCTGTGAGACTCGTCTCACAGTATTCGTATTTTATGCGGATACGTATTTTGTTCTATTTATTGTATTTTATTGGTTCTCGAGGTAGCTCAAAATTCTAAAAAATTAAAACTTTACTACCTGACCGGTATACCGACAGTATACTACAGTATACCGACGGTATACCGATCCTGGGGATATTTGTTTCACTTTTTAAGAATCCTCTATATATAGTGCTTGTTTTCTTTTTCTTTTTCTTTTTCTTTTTTCTTTTTCCTTTCTCTCTCTTTCCTTCTCCCTTTCTCTCTTGAGCTTGGAGCTTGGTCTTGAGACCTGGAGTGTAATTTTCGAACCCCTTCGAGGTAGTGGACTAGAAGACTTAGGCTGGGAGCTTGCTTTAGGCAAGTACACCTTGCCAAATTCGAGATCTTGTTTCACTTTTTGTCATTTTCTTTCCTGGAGCTTTGGTTGTTGCTTTTAGCTTAGACTTGCTTTATTATATTTGTTAATATCATAATTTTTAGTCTTTTGACCGTCTCGGTTTTGATTTTTGTTAGAATATTGTCTCGTCCCTTTTTGGTAACTCGGTAACAGAAAACGATACTGGGTTGTGACCGTGAGTTTTAGTCCATATTGTGATATAAGACTTACCATTTGACTTGACTTCTTATTAGACTTGGTTCTGGTGATTTTCAGGATTTTATTTGGGTTCCAAAAATCAGATCTGACTTTGGCCTATTTTTTTTCTTCGAAAACTGGCATACCGACGGTATACTACAATGTACCGACGGTATACCGATTTTGACTTCTAGATATTTTTGTGAACTTTATCTGCATAACAACGGTATACTCTAGTATACCGACGGTATATCGATCCTGTCGATATTGTTAGATATTTGTCTTGGCCGGCATACCGACGGCGCATTGGGTTGTACCGACGGTATACCGATTTGTAAAACTTTATTTTCCAGCAGCTTTCTTGCCTATTTGGAACGTCATACCGACGGTATACTCTAGTATATTGACGGTATACCTATTTGTTGGAATGCAGAACTTGCTATATTTTTTCTATCTCTTGACCGATATATCGACAGTGTACTGGACTGCACCGACGGTAGACTAATCGTTTACTTTCTTTAGGATTTTTTGTGATTTTGTTGTTTCTTCTGGCTTTTGTTTGAACACGTGATGACTTGAGCAGTCGAGACATGAACTTACATGGCTTAAGATGACTTGACTTGGCTTTACTCGGTTTCACTTGGCTTGCCTGGCTACACGTGATGGCATGATTGACTGGACTTGACTTGGAACGACTTTACATGGCTTCATCGGACAAGGATCGACTTGGTTTCACTTGGCTTCACCGAGATTGACATAGCTTCACATGGTTATATATGGCTTTAACTGACTTCACTTGGTTTCACATGGCTTGGTCGTTGTCTTGGCTTACATGAGTCTATTTGTGTAATGTATATTAAAACTTTTCTATATTACTATTAGAGCTTGATTTATCTACATCATGTCTAGGATAGATTCTGTGGATTATCACACCTGGATTCATACAGAAATTGCTAGGGGTTAAATAACTAGAGATTCACTTAATACATGGCTAGAGATTTTCTAGATTGCATGCAGTCCCAGTTATTCATATAGTTATATTGTGGAGTATCCAGTGGTTTATATTATGGAGTATCTTGAGGAGTATCTGGTGCTGGTTTGTGCGTATGGATATCCCGGACGGACTGCAGGGGCATGCGATCAGAAGAAACTCTAGCATCGCGTTGCATTTAAATGTTAGTAATTAACGATTGTGATAACCCTAGTTAGTTAAAGTATCAAGCCGTACTTATATGATTTACCGTAATTGATGGTTGATGGTTAGTCTAGGCTTCACATGATCACCTTTACTTTCAGTACTTATTATTTTATATTGCTTATCAGTTCCAGATATGTCTCATTATAGGTTTATAGTATGTATTATATCCTGAGATCTTTTACTTTCAGTCCTTACTTTAAGTATCTGTATTGAATGTATTATTGGTTTTAGTTCCTAAATTGGCTTCCTTTGTGTTACTTGCTATTTGGGGTCTGATCCCACTGGTTTTGTATGGCCAGATCCAGTAGAAGCACCAAAGGATCTTTCATATTTTCTAGAGGATGGTGACCACCCAGAGCACCAAACCGCTTGAGTGTATTTTCTTCCTTCCCTACTCTATTTTACATTCTATTTTTGAGGACATTTAGCCACCGAGAACGTGTTTATCTCATTTTTTGGTTTGATCTGTTAGCCCACGGGCATTTGCATGATTGGAATATCCTAGGGTTGATCATGTATGACATAAACTCTGACTAGTTTATTTATTTTGTGTTTACTAGCTTCATGATCATCTGTATATTATAGTTTCGGAAGCTTTAATATTATATTTTAACTCATCTTACAACTTGTTATTATCTATGTTGTTCTTGTGTTTGAGACACTAGGGTTGTTGGACCTAGGCTTGATTGCTGGATTGTAGTAGTGGCCCCTCATGTCTCACAGCTTCACCGTATATGCGGAGTACCGGTGTGCTCTAACTATACGTAGCTGGTATTGTCAGTCCCTCTTTCCAGTATTCTGGTTCTGGGCGTGACACGATTTTAGTAGTGGCCCATGCAAGTCTGATTTTTACAGATATGTGGGGGTTATTTCTCTTGCTAGATGTCTCAATCCTAAACAGTTCCCCTTGATCCCTAGTTGTTTTCTCCATCCCTGATCTTTGACCTGATATTTGCTTATTCGTTATTCTATCATGTACTTCGATTGACTCTTGTGTCCTTAACTTTTAGGGGTACTGTTCCTGTTACTATCGGCCAGATGGATCGAGTGCATCTCGAAGAGGGTCATAATTAGGGAGCCCAGCGTATTCCTAGAGATCGGCCTCGTCATTTAGGGGCAGTGTCTAGAGTAGATCCTGAGGCAGATCGGTCTGCAGTATCGGATCAGCAGGCAGCACCGGCGCAGCCAGTACACCCAGTTCAGCCCGAGCAGCCAAAGGGTGTTGTCCAAGCACTGATGGATGTTCTTCGAGGTTTCATGATGACCCAGCAGTACCAGAGTGATATACTCACTCAGTCGGTCTAGAAAGCATTGGAGCGAGGTGGTTCTCAAATCTATAATTCTGCGACCAGCTTCAGACGTCTCAGTCCTCCATTTTTCTTGGGCACAGAGGACGCGATATCGTCCGATGCATGGCTGCAGGACACTGAGTCCATCTTGGAGGCAGCAAAGACTCCGGCTAGAGAGCGTGTAGCAGTAGTGAGGCTACAGTAGTTGTACTTGGCTCGTTACTGGTGGACAGCACAAGAGGTTTCTCTCACAGCACCGATTATATGGGCAATTTTTACTAAGAGGTTCCAGGCAAGATATTTTGACATTATAGCGCGTTACGATCTTTAACAGAGGTTTAACAACTTCAGACAGGAGGGCAGAACAGTCGATGGTTATGCGGCAGAGTTTGCGAGACTTAGTCGGTTTGCTCTCACTTTGGTAGTGATCGAGTTGGAGAGGGCGAGGAGGTTCCAGCAAGGACTCCATTTAGAGATCATCTTGACGGTGGAGAAGCATGAGTTTCAGACATTTGACCCAGAGATGCGGGCAGCCGGGAGGTTTGAGTACGCATCGCAGAGGATTATAAATCAAGTTTGGAGCCAAAAGAGGAACAATATTTTAGGAGGATCAACATCTCAGTCATCCGTACCAGCTCCGGCAGTTCGAGCCCTGACAATTATATCCTCGAGGAGGACATCATCAAACCAGCAGTCTTCCCAAACGCGTCCCAACAGAGGAAACCATCATCGTCTTCTTTCCGTAGTTGTTTTCATTATGGAAAACCTGGATATGTAGTATCAGAGTGCCATAGGGCACATGGATTATACTTGATATGTGGGGGCATCAGACCAAATGGTCGGAGCATGTCCTAGGAGGAACCAGACTAGATCATCATCAGCCCAGTCAACAGTACAACCAGTAACGCCGTAGTATATCGCACCAGCACTAGTGCAGCAGCAGCAGATTCAGAGGCCTTTGCCTCCACAGGCATAGGCATTCCAGCAGAGGTCGTAGCAGTATACGCAGGCCCAGGCCCAGGCGAGACCAAGAGATCAGCAGAAGAGGGGACCAGCACCCGGAGGACAGGGTCAAGCACTCTTGCTATCAATGAAGGAGGCCTCGGCAGCAGAAGAGGTGGTAGCAGGTACCATTCTTATCTACTTTTATTCAGCTTCAGCTTTATTTGATTCTGGTGCATTGCATTCGTTTATATCTGCACGATTTATGGTACGAGTTAGGTTGGAGTCCGAGTCCTTACCTATACGATTGAATATACTTACGGTAATGGTCTCATAGGAGTAGATATAGTATATCCCTTGTGTATAGTTATAGTATGCGGGAGAGAGTTTCTCGCGAGGCTGATAGAGTTTTCTATGTGCGATTATGATATCGTCCTTGGGATGGATTGGTTGAGTCCGAAGCACGCGATGATAGATTGCCATAGTGGCAAGGTTTTCTTTCGTGTACCTGGAGGAGAGGAGTTCTCATTCTTGAGAGGTGCAGTAGAGTCACCGGATGTTACATTGATGATGGCAGAGACCAAGGAGGCACAGTTTTCCAGGGTAGTTTGTGAGTTTCTTGACGTATTTCTCGATGAGTTACCAGGTGTGCCACCAGTTAGAGATATGGAGTTCTACATTTATTTGATCTCGGGAGTAGAGCCAGTTTTAGAGAGAGTTTACAGGATGTTACCATATAAGTTGGAGATCTTATACCGGATGATTGAGGTTTTGAGAGCCAAGGAATTCGTTAGATCTAGTGCATCCTCTTGGGGAGCCCAATTACTTCTTGTTAAAAAGAAAAATAATTTATTGCGTTTAGTTATTGATTATAGAACACTAATGCGACAACCATTAAGAATAAGTATTCCTTGCCCATGATAGATGACTTGTTTGATCAACTCAGTAGGGAAGCTATATTTTTTAAATTGATTTACGGTCTGGGTATCATCAGATCAGAGTCAGAGAGAAGGACATACCCAAGATAGCATTCAGATCTAGATATGGTCATTGGAAGTTCTTAGTTATGCCATTTGGAGCGTCAAATGCACCAGTTATATTCATGTCTCTCATGAATAGCATCGTCATGCCTTACCTAGACCAATTTGTGATAGTGTTTATCGATGATATCTTGGTCTATAGTCGGAGTGAGAAAGAGCATGAGTAGCATCAAGAGCATGAGCAACATCTTTGCGTAGTTCTTCATATTCATCGAGAGCGACAGCTGTATGCGAAGTTCAGCAAGTGTGAATTCTGGCTCGATCGTATCTCATTTTTGGGACATATTATTTCTGATGGAGGAGTCTAGGTGGATCCCAAGAAGGTGGAGGCTATTGAGAGTTGGCCAATATCCCGTACAGCTTCAAACGTGCACAATTTTCTGGGTCTAGCAAACTACTATAGGCAGTTTGTGGCAGACTTTGCGAGGATCTCCGCACCCTTGACACGGCTGACGTATAAGGATCTATGCTTTGAGTAGTTAGATGCTTGTTAGAATTCTTTCGAGAAGCACAAACAGAGTTTCATTTCTGCTCCTATTCTGACACTTCCAGTGGGACCATGTGTGTTCTCCGTGTATTGTGATACTTCATGAGTAGGACTAGGATGTGTCCTTATGCAGCATGACAAAGTGATAGCTTATGCATCTCAGCAGCTTCGAAACCATGAAAAGAGTTATCCGACGCTTGATCTTGAGTTGGCAGCAGTAACATTTGCACTTACGCTCTTAAGACATTACCTATATGGTGATCGAGTGAAGCTCTTCACAGACCATAAGAGCTTGAGGTATGTGTTTACACAGAAGGAGCTCAACATGCGGCAGAGGAGGTGGCTCGAGTTATTGACGAACTATGATATTGACCTTCAGTATCATCCAGGTAATGCCAACGTCGTAGCAGATGACTTGGGCAGGAGAAGAGGATCTTACTTCTTGACGGAACAGTGCCATATTTTGGAGGATCTGTAGGAAATGGGTATCGAGGTAGTATTACCTGGTGATATCAGTTTGATGGCGAGTATGCAGGTTTAGTATTCTATAGTTAAGACGATCATAGAAGAGCAGACTGGTGATTTCAGGCTTCAGCTGCTCAGAGCAGAGTGTGAGTCCGGACGTAGATCAGAGTTGAGCATTTATGAGGATAGGACTCTCAGGTTTGGGAGTCGACTTTGTGTGCCGAGAGAAGATATCCGGCATGAGATTATGTCAAAGGCCCACAGTTCTCAGTACTCAGTGCATCCAGGAAGGATGAAGATGTATCGGGATATTCGTCAGCCCTTCTGTTGGAATGGTATGAAGAGAAAAATAGCTCGGTTCATTTTTCGGTGTTTAGTCTGTCAGCAGGTCAAAGATGAGCATCAGAGGTCGGCCGGACTACTTTAGCCATTGCCGATTCCGGAGTGGAAGTGGGACTATATTACTATGGACTTTGTGATCGGTCTTCCTAGATCACCGTCTGGCAGAGATATTATATGGGTTATAGTGGATCGACTCACGAAGGTTACCCACTTTCTTCCTTTCAGAGTGGGCCAGTCTACACAGTAGCTAGCTGAGATATACATGAGAAAGAGTCAGATTGCATGGTGTGCCAGTTAGTATAATCTTGGATAAGTATTCGTCGTTCACGTCTTATTTCTGGCAGAGCCTACATCAGAGCCTGGGTACTAGATTAAAGTTCAGTTTATCCTACCATCCGTAGACAGACGAACAGTCAGAGCGTAATATTCAGACCTTGGAGGATATGCTTCGAACTTGTATACTTGACTTCGGTGCATCTTGGGAGGATCACTTGCATTTAATAAAGTTCTCATATAACAACAGCTTCTACGCGAGCATTCAGATGGCATCCTTCGAGGCTTTGTATGGTAGGAGATATAGATCACAATTAGCTTGGGATAACATTGGCGAGAGGCAGATGCTTGGTCCAGAGATGATTGCTCAGTCGGTTGGGGTGATCAGGCAGATCAGGAAGCATCTCAGAATGGCTCAGGATCGCCAGCGTCATTGGAAAGATCAATACCGTCGTCATTTTGAGTTCTCTGTTGGCGATCATATATTTATGAGGATTTTACCTACCCATGGAGTTATCAGATTTGGAATACGGGGAAGCTTAGTCCCAGATATATAGGCCCGTTCGATATTCTCGATCGAGTTGTAGACGTATCTTATCGTCTAGCTCTCCCACCAACGCTTCATGAGGTACATGACATCTTTCACGTATCTTAGTTACGCTGGTATATTCCAGACCCGAGTCATATCCTGGATCATTCTGAGTTGGTCTTTGGTACTGACCTATCGTATGAGGAGAGGCTCATGTCTATTTTGGACCAGAGGAAGAAGGTTCTCGAGAACCGGACTATCCGATTAGTTTGTGCTGCTTGGGGGCATCACTCACTGGGCGAGTCGATGTGGGTGCGTAAGGACGATATGCGTACTTGTTATCCATTTCTCTTCGACTCGGGAGATATACTTATTCGTATACCCGTGTCCTATCTTAGCTTATGCATGTGATTGATTGTTAGCTTATCTATTATATTTGTTATTGTTTCTTTTCTGATTTCTTGTTGTTGACCAGGAAATTTTATGCTCACACGAGTTCCAGCTTGTTCTTGGTTTCGTGCTTACTTTCTTGGATTTTCTTGCCATTTGATTTTGGATCCTTATGGAAATTTCGAGGATGGAATTTTTCTAAGTATGAGAGATTTGTGAGACTCGTCTCACAGTATTCGTATTTTATGCGGATATGTATTTTGTGCTATTTATTGCATTTTATTGGTTCTTGAGGCAGCTCAAAATTATCAAAAATTAAAAATTTACTACATGACTGGTATACCGATGGTATACTACAGTATACAGACGGTATACAGATCCTGGAGATATTTGTTTCACCTTTTGAGAATCCTCTATATATAGTGCTTGTTTTTCTTTTTCTTTTTCTTTTCTCTTTCTCTCCCTTTCCTTCCCCCTTTCTCTCTTGAGCTTGAAGCTTGGTCTTGAGACCTGGAGTGTGATTTTTGAACCCCTTCGAGGTGGTGGACTAGAAGACTTAGGCTAGGAGCTCGCTTTAGGCAAGTACACCTTGACAAATATGAGATCTGGTTTCACTTTCTGTCATTTTCTTTCCTGGAGCTTTGGTTGTTGCTTTTAGCTTAGACTTGCTTTACTATATTTGTTCATCTCGTGATATCTAGTCTTTTAATCGTCACGGTTTTGATTTTTGTTAGAATTTTATCCCGTCCCTTTTTGGTAACTCGATCACGAAAAACGATACCGTGGTTGTGACCATGAGTTTTAGTCCATATTGTGATATGAGACTTACCATTAGACTTGAATTCTTATTAGACTTGGTTCTGGTGATTTCTGAGATTTAATTTGGGTCCCGAAAATTATATCTGACTTTGGCCTATTTTTTCCCCTCAAAAACCAACATACCGACGGTATACTACAGAGTACCGACGGTATACCGATTTCGACTTCTAGATATTTTTGTAAACTTTATCGGCAAACCGATGGTATACTCCAGTATACCGACGGTATACCGATCATGCCGACATTATTAGATATTTGTCTTGGCCGGCATACCGACGGTGCACTGGGCTGTACCGACGGTATACCGATTTGTGAAACTTTATTTTCCAACAACTTTCTTGCCTACTTGGAACGACATACCGGGTATACTCTAGTATACCGACGGTATACCGATTTGTTGGAATCCAGAACTTGCTAGGTTTTTCTATCTCTGGACCGGTATACCGACGGTGTACTGGACTGCACCGTCGGTATACCAATCATGTACTTTCTTTAGGATTTCTTTGTTTTTCGTGATTTTGTTGTTTCTTTTGGATTTTATTTAGACACGTGATGACTTGACCAGTTGAGACATGAACTTACATGGCTTGAGATGACTTCACTTGACTTGGCTTTACTCAGTTTTACCCGGCTTGCCTAGCTACATGTGATGGCATGATTGACTGGACTTGACTTGGCACGAACTTACATGGCTTCATCTGACAAGAATTAACTTGGTTTCACTTGTCTTCACCGAGATTAACATGGCTTCACATGGTTTTACATGGCTTTACCTGGATTCACTTGGTTTCACATGGCTTGGTCTTTGTCGTGGCTTACATGAGTCCGTTTGTGCAATGTATATTGAAACTTGTCTACATTATTGTTAGAACTTTATTTGTCTGCATCATGTCTAGGATAGATTCTACGGATTGCCACACACGAATTCATACAAGAAACTGCTAGGGATTAAATAACTAGAGATTCACTTAGTGCATGGCTAGGAATTTTTCTAGATTGCATGCAGTCCCGGTTATACATATAATTATCTTGTGGAGTATCCAGTAATTTATATTATGGAATATCTTAAGGAGTATACGGTGCTAGTTTGTGCATATGGATATCCCGGACGGGCAGCAGGGGCATGCGATCAGAAGGAACACTAGCATCGCGTTGCATTTTAAATGTTAGTAATTAAGGATTGTGATAACCCTAGTTAGTTAAAGTATCAAGCCGTACTTATATGATTTGTCGTGATTGATGGTTTATGGTTAGTCTAGGCTTCACATGATAACCTTTACTTTTAGCACTTGTTATTTTATTGCTTATCAGTTCCAGATATGTCTTATTGCAGGTTTAGAGTATTTATTCTATCCTGAGATCTTTTACTTTCAAGCCTTACTTTCAATATCTGTATTGCATGTATTGTTGGTTTAAGTTCCTAGATTGGCTTCATTTGTGGTACTTGCTATTTGGGGTCTGACTCCACTGATTTTGTATGGCCAAATCCAGTAGCAGTACCAGAGGATTTTTCGTATCTTTCAAAGGATGGTGACCACCCGAAGCACCAAACCGCTTGAGTGGATTTTCTTACTTCCCTACTCTATTGTACATTCTATTTTTAGGGCGTTTAGCCACCGAGCACATGTTTAGCTTATGTTTTAGTTGCATTTACAAGATTGGCATATCCTAGGTTTGATCATGTATGACATAGACTCATGATCATCTGTATATTATAGTTTGGGACGCATTACTATTATATTTTAGCTGATCTTACATCTTGTTATTATCTCTGTTGTTCTTGTGATTGAGACACTAGGGTTGTTGGAACTAGGCTTGACTGCTAGATTATAGTAGTGACCCCTCATGTCTCACAGCTTCACAGTATATACGGAGTAACGATGTGCTCTAAGTATACGTAGCTAGTCTTGTCAGTCCCACTTTCCAGTTTTCTGATTCTGGGCGTGACACAACCAGGTGCATACTCCAACCGATTTATTTTAAAATCTTTCTATTAATATTAGATAGCTTACTTAGAGCATCCACTATGGGAGAGGTTTCAAATGCTATATTTTAATTTTAATTAAATTTTGTAGCACTTGAACGTTGCAGTGGGCACTTTTGCATACTTAAAAATTACTAGAAAGCTACGAGACACTCCAGATTTGGACCGTGTCCTAGCTCCTCTATATTAATTGATGGGACCACCAAAAATTACTAAACAGGAAAGAAAAATAAAGAGGAAAAAGAGAGAAAAATATTACCAAATATGGAAGAAAACTAAAGAAAAAAGATGTAGGAAAAAGAGGAGATTAATTTAGAGTATTTAGGAGTGTACCATTGTGTGCCAATATCATGGAGACACTATAAAAGTAATAATTTATATAATTTTTAATAATTTGAAGTATGTGTTTGGAGTGTTCTCACTGTGGATACTTTTAATTACATTCCTTACCCTCATCTCTTTTAATTTCTAACATCTTATATTTATATTCAAGTCGAGTCTAAATGGATCAGCTTTTATTATGATTCAAAATATTATATTACCGCATCCCTAAATTGAATACCACAATTCAGTTATTTCAAAAGATTTCCATATTATTTTCATCAATTATGTTACTATTCAAAATACTTCCATATTAATAACATTTTTATTTTAATCAACTTAATTCAATTCACTTACTCCATATTTAACCTCAAGTCTAGACATTCAAAATAATTCCATTTGTACGCCAAACCAATCTCCTTTAAAACCTATCATTTTAACCACTATTAAAATTTTCTCTTTATTCCTTTCCATTTATTAAAACCATCACCAATATGTCATTCAAAAATTTACCATCATAAACTATTGTTCAAACCTTAAGCACCTGTCATATTCCTTTCACCAACCACCAATAATAATTTAAAAACTTTCCTATTCTCACCCTCTAGTTAACAACTAACAATTTTGAATCATTTCCAAATGTATAACCATTACTATATATAGTTTTTAAATAATTTTATTTACTCTTAGTAGTATCTTAATATTTACTACATAATTCACATAGTACAAACAACTCACAGTAGCCTTGTTTCTGTCCATATTCAGCCATTACATATTCTAATTTAATTATTCATTAGCCTATACAAACTTACCAACTTATTCCTCACAACAACATATTGATTCAATTATTCATGGCTCATTCAACATCTTGTCATGATAAGCCCCACCCTTCTATTCCATAAGTACAGAGTTGGAACACTGTGATCCCACAACCACCCTTCCTATTTTGCACCATAATCATTCCTTATAAATAAATTTTTTATATTATAGTATTTACTTTTTTATTTACTCCCTTCCATAAATTACCTACATCATTCTTCAAATTCCTAAGCCCTACATTATAGCTTATGTTTACCTCCTCCTCCTCCTTATTCTTCTTCTTCTTCTTCTTCTTCATATAATCAAATTAAAAAGCTTACCAATTTTTTTTCATTTTATTCTCTTTCTTCAACTTTAGTTCAATCCACCACCATCTACAAGTAGTCCCCTTCACGATCATCATTTTACTACGACAATGACCCTCCACCTCCCTTCGCCTCGCTGTCCCATGTAGGAGAAGAAGTCAAAGGAGAAGATGAAGTTAGGAGCAGTGACAAAACCTTAGTCACGTGAGAAGATTAATATAGAGGCCACAATATTTTATTAACCAAACTAAAGATTTTTTGCGGGCTATAACATCAGTAGTTCGGGACTAGGATGACCAGACTTTGGGCTTGCAGAGTAGTGCCCCGCTTCGCGTTAGCACTATGTACAAAAGAGATCAATTTTCTAGCTCACGAGGAAGCATTCATAAAGAGCTCCATGTTGGGACACAAAACGATTGATCATGGTTAGTGGGCAGAACTTCATTCTCTGATTCTTTCACACCAAATAAAGAATTTAATTTTATAACTATTTGTGCAAAGAAGATAATGTTCATAAGATGAATGATAAACCTGACTCTGCATGCTTAACTAGAGAACTATATATGCTTTAAGAATGCTTGTCTGCTTGCTTAATCGAAAGAATAATCATTGCTTGCTTAACAAGAGAACTTGTATTGTGTATCTAATGAAAGAACCCTGCCATGCTAAGTCGAGATAAAAATGTACATGCTAAGTTGAATTATCACTGCTTATTGAATGAACCTCTTCCATGCTAACGAACAAGTAAAAGATTGCTTGAACATGTCCTTTATCGTATGTTAATCAAGAGTAGAACTGCATGCTGTGTTAAATGAGACATAAGAATTGCTTCTATTCTTGCTTTACTAGAAAATTGCTTGAACATATTTCATTGATCGCACTGCGTAATTGAGCTGTAAGAATTACTTGTATTGCTATAATGTGATGGTGGCTTGTCCGTACTTAGAACAGATCCTAATAGGCACCCTGAGGCTAGAAGTCCTTATTTACTAGGGTGTGTGGCTATTAGATCTGTTAAGATCTGATGAACTTATCGCTTGACTGATATATAGCTTGCTTGATCACTGTCTGCTTTTACTATAGTCTTCTTGATCACTATCTACTTGCATTATAAAATTATCTGATAGAATTTCATGTATTACATCGGTCTGACAACTTGTGCACAAGGTATCTGGTCTCTCGGGCGGTTCCTGGAATACTGAGAATCGTCCGTCCTAGGAGAGATTTGAACGCCATGAGGCTAGAAGTCCTTACGTACGGGAGGTGTCATGCCCCGCTTTCCAGAATACGGTGAGCTGGGTACGTAATATCATCCCCAGGCTACGCATCATACGAATACATTTGTACCCATATTTGTGATTGTCGCCCGTAAGGTTTTAGGACAGGATTATAACAGGCCACAAAGTGCATAGTATAATAAATAATAAGTTAATTATATGATATTGTAAACTATAAATAGGAAATTTTCTATTCAAACCGATTACAACCTTTAACCCAATATATATAACAATACAATTATACCTTTAATAAATAATGAGAACAAATCTGGTTTCAGTAGATCGCCTGAAATAGTAGCATCACAAGCTTGCTCTCCAACTGTTCTTTAATACTTGATATCAGCTTCTTTGGAATATTGCTATAAAACTAGTGAACAATACTATGTCATCAAATGACATGCAAGCCCTCAGTCAAAGACATAAGTAAATTAAAATAAATCGAGAATCTGAGAAGAAATAGGATTCTCAAAATGATTAATGCGTTAACTTAAAATACAATTCTGACTAGATTTTATTCTAGCGAATTTCTCGGTGTTCGCCTTATAATTACGTCATAATAAGTTATCATAATTATTACAATTATAATTTCAATCACAGTCATAATCAAAATTACTAAGCATAATGCATTAACGAAACAGCAATTTACCGTATAACATCTAACATCTATCAATATCAGCATTGTCAACTGAATTTCGCAAACTGTCATCAGTACAGTAGTCCACTAGCAAGCCGTACAACCTAGCTAAGAAATCAAAAATCAATCGCAATCACAAACACAGACAAGTTTCCTAAATGATGATGATGCAATTTAGAGAACACATCTGGATCACATATATCCTATTTTTTCGGCAATAATCCTGTGACAAGGGATCATCTTGTGTCTTGGTGTTACGGCGCTTAGAATCCGGCCCCTCCCGCCTAGGGAGTAAAACTTGTAACTTTTAAACTCTTAAATTCTTGTTTTAATACAAGAATTTCTGGAATCTGAAATCTTTCTTGGTGAGCTAAGCCTCACCCCCAACATCGCATGGCCTTACGATACGAAAAACTCTACTGATTAGTTTTTGTTTATTTATTATATTGCAGAGATTTAGGTATGATCCAGTTGTTCTCTCCCGTCCAATGCACTAACCTAAAGCTACAAACAATCCTATTATATTATCTTGCATTATTTTTCTACTGGGTAAAAGTATGAATCTGGATCTCGGTTCATGTATGCCATGAATAACACGTATAATTCAATATTTTGCCACTTTTCACAAGGATCAAATTATCATACTGGCATTAGGATTTTGATACTTGTCCTTTCTTTGAAGGAATCAAAATAGAAATACTGGATTCAAACTGTATTCCCTTTTTCAATTGGAACATATAATATCATAATCTCAAAACTCCGTTCTCATTTTAAAATGAGGACGTAACAAAACACAGGATATTATTTGAATTGAATAATTAAATTTTCTGTCACACCCCAGTCCCAAAATACGTAGGACTAGGATACGTAACCATGCCAGCCGCCCGTATATATGGCAACTCCAATATATGGAAACCATATATACGTGCGTACACTGTATAATGAACAATAGTTCACCAGTGGTATAATTAATCACAAGTCACAGGGTAATATCTAAATCTCATCCACAGAATATCACATATATAGGAATAACCAATAATCAGGTAACTAGATCTCAATAAAATAAATATCTAAAGAATGATAGTCGGATGGAAACAAATCCACTGCCGAAATAGAATATAAAAGGAACCAGATACACACCATATAAGAACAACATCTGACAATCACGAGGCTCGAAGAGAAGACCTCCTCGGGATATACGTAACATGCCTGGATCTGCTCTCCTGCGAATGCTCAAGAACATATACACCTGGCAGGGGACCAGGTCCTCAGAGGGATATAGCAAGATACATAAAAATAACATGCCATAATGTAAATACTGAATAAATAAATGGGGTGTGCTAACCATCTAAGTGAATGCAATTTAAAGACCTTGTAGTACGCATGGGAATGTGTAGGCTAGACATATGCTGACGTAATTCACCAATCGTCATGACTGGCTAGTATATGTGTCATATACCCCCTGACTCAAGGGCACTCTGCAATCGTCCATCCCCGCGGAGCATGGAATGAAGGATAAAACAGGAATACCCTATCCTCCTCGGAGCATGGTAACGGGAACAAGAAAACCAATACCCCATCTCCGAGCAGCATGGTATCAGGAATACCCCATCTCCGAAGAGTATGGTATCAGGCAACAGGAATATATAAGAAGGGGGTGTCCCATACGCCTACTAGTATCTTTCCCGCCCAATATAGATGTACAAGTCGTGAAAACGGCGTGGACACCTCCTACTATGATGCAAGTCTCAATAAAATAAACAACTGAGCTAAATACCGCTACACGTGTTGCTCACACTGATGGCCAGTCGCGCATGAGACACGCGTCCCTACATGTACTCACTCTGTGACGTGTAATGATACGTGTCAAGGCCTGGGAAGTTATATCAATAACTTCACAACTTTAGGTGGGTCTACTAGACACTAGGTCAGACACAAGTCCTAACGTCAACGCCATCGTTGACTGCACCCGAGTTTTCTCGGACGCGCACATTTATATAATATTAAAATAGATAAACATGTAACTAACAATAACTGAATTTAAATAGTACAACAAGGCATGATATACTTGCCTGGCAAGGGAGCTGCAAAATATAACGTCCAGGTGTCAAATATCAAAAGCCAGAAACTATGGCCTCAGAATAAATGTCTCCGGATGCTGAAATAAATATTACTAACAGTCTCAAAAAATATCAAATAGCTAGAAACGCCTGTTCTTAAGTCTAATTTGGACACAGGGGCAAAAATGACAGTTTTTGGTCAAAGCGGGGTCCACAGGTGGGCCCACTTTGCACAAAAAATGTGTCAGGGTCAAAGGTCTCCAAATTCGCCAAACTTAGTGTCAACAAGTCCAGAATGTCGATACAAACCCAACCAAACTTCCAGAATTGGATTCCGATGAGCCGGTCACAAAATTGCCCGTCAGGTGGAGCCTGTGGGGCCCACGATACGGAATTTTGTCAACGTTCTCAGAATCGAACCAAACTTGGATCATAGGACCAGCGTATTGCTATGAGTCTGATGGCATAAATTTTGTCTTGATCCGACGTGTGTACACAAAGTTGCAGCGTATTCCAGAACTGACGGATACGGGGACGTGTCGACGGATACACGTTGATTTCGGTGTGCACGCACATCCGAATCAACTTCTGCGAAATCCCGCACGTCCGTATCAACGGTGCGCACATTTTGGTAAAGACCGCGTGCGACCAAGTCGTCCCGTTTGGCGGGGCGTACCCAGTTCCGGGGTGAATCGGGTCGTTGTTTTTTCCTGTTTTTGGATCACGGTTCGCGATCGCCACAGGACGCGATACACCGAGCGGGTTGCACAGGCATCGAGAGGGTCATACAGGCTACGCGATACAACTGACGGAATAGAAATCGGAGCGGTGAGGAGAAAGTTATGAATACCTGAACAGGGCTCAAAACCCCGATTCTCGCGTGTCCGAGTGTCGAGTCTCTGTGTCCTGGACGTGTCCTGATTAGGGCACAGATTTCGGTGTCATGTCGGCGTCCACGGCGGCCCTAGGGTGCTGGAGACTGGCCAGGATGGCTCGCTGGAGGAGGGTTGTCGTGGCTGGAGCTCCGGCGAGGGCTCCGACGACGAGGCGGAGGGGAGCTGCTGCCGTCGGGGTTCTGGAGGGGAAGCTTGGGGCGGGGCCGGAGGAGGGCAGGAGGAGGAGAGGAAGAGCTCAGCGGCGGCGTGGGGGGGGGTGTGGCTCGCCGCGGGGAGGGGTCGGCTCCGGCAAGGTCGGCAGCTGGAAGGGGGTCGAGGTGGAGAAGAAGAGGAGGAGGCCGAGGGGGCTCGGGGCCAGCGGGAGGGAGAAGGGGATCGACTCGCCGTGGGGCGGCGGTTGCGGGGTGACTCCGGCGGAGGGGGGGTCACCGCCGGCGGGGGAGGGTTCGGCTGCTGGGGGGGAATAGATTTAGGTTTTTTTAATTTTTATTTTATTTTTTTCTTTTCTTTTATAGAAAATAATAATAATATTTTAAGTACAAATATCTAGAGATATTTTTGGGATATTTTCGAGATATTTTCGGGTGGGTCCCGCCTCCAAATGGACGACGCAGGTTCACCGGTCAATGAGGGGGTGACACCTCGCACTACAATTTGCAGAAAAGTCCCTGTAATTTCATAAATTGCGTAAAGTCCTAGTTTTAGGAAATTGCGCAATTACGAAATTGTCTGGGAAAACACCTGGTTCCTGAAAATTCTAAAATGCACAGAACTGAGGAAAATTGTTATGTGAGGGCCCTGGGGGAATGGGGGTGAGTCTGGACAGGGGTTGGGCCTGGTTCTTGGGTGATACAGGTCACCGTATTAATTAATTAATAAATACTGCGCACGGTGTTCTCTAATTATTTAGAGGCAGGTAGGGTCATAATTTTTCTACGGTGTCAATACACTAAATGTAGTATACTCAGTGTAGAAAATTAACATATTTTTGTTTGGGCAAAACAGGTGCATGTTGGGCCTCAAATCTCTAGTGGTACAGAGATGGGTAAAGAGAAGGAAATAAAATAGGAAATAAATACGGACTTTTGTAACGATATTTGTGCGTCTCTTACGAGGCTCAAAACAGAGTATCTGGGAGTTGCACAAAATTCAAGAAAATAGTCTAACATGTCTAGGACAGGTATGTGAACTTTGTTCGGGGATAATAGTCAGTGTAACGCTCTAAATAATTCGGTGATGGACAGGTGCACAAGTCAACAGGATATGTAGAAAAAATAAATTAAAATATTGCCATAAATCCTAAATTATTAAATTAATCCTAAAAATACTAAAATCTGGTCGAGGGGGTTTACATTTTCCTCCAGCAGAAATACAGAATAATACAAAATTGAGTTTTGCTTGCGTGACTCGTGTCAATGTCCTACGCATCCTAGACTCCAACTAATCGTCCCCTAAGTATTATTTATTTAAGTTTTATCGAGAGCCCGTCGCTACCTAAGATATGGTAGCCTATAAGTTAGGGATTAATATAAGTATTAACTTCTGGATATCAAAATTTGGTTATCTCCCAAAATTCATAAAATTTTTGGCAGAGTTTTCTTTGTATTTCAAGCTCCAGGAATTCAACAGTTTATATATATAAGACCCGGAGCAACCCTCCGTAAAATTCTCTGGGTATACCGACCCCTTCGGTGGAACAACTCAACACCAGAACACACGTAGTAAAATCAATTTGTAAATCAAAAGTCAGACAAGGATTTTCTTACCGACGCTAAACTTTACCTTAGCAACTAGCCATTTTAGCAACTTAGCAATGATTTAGGTCAACTACATAAATCCGAAAAGCTCAATGCAAGTCAGAAATCATACATCCACATAAATATTTTGATACTATATACATACAAGGATGAGAAATACAACTACAATTAACTATCATATAAATTGTTTTTTCTGAAGATATTAATCATTCAATTATTCAAGTGTCAATTTCATTTAATTGAGAAATATGTAAGCTAAATCGAACTCATAGCTATATACACACGATATTCCATACTTTCAGAATTTTTTTGAAGTTCTAGAAAGCTTCAATAAAACTTAACAATAGAATCCATGACTACAGTCTAATAAGAAAATTAGAATTCAACCCTTATGTTGGATGTTATAGGTCTATCAAAATATCAGTTTCAGATCTTATATATAATCATAATCTTAGTATTTTATATATTCCAAATTAATTACATGCTTGAATACATGCATGCAAAGTTTAAAATCAATAATATATATCAATAATTATTTAAATAATTGCGCGCACACACACATATATTGTTTATCACAATTTCGTACTAAAACTTTCAATTCATTCCGGTGAATCGTACCGTGTCCTGGAACTTGTCCTAATACCGTGTCGGCATAATCGAACTACCACCAATATACGCGTTCGTGTTATAATTCTAAATAAAATTATTTCTACGTGTCCAAATTATATTTGGTTCGAGTGTCCAAGTTATCATTTCTACTAAGCCGTGTCCAAATCCTTGTGTCCATATCACACACACACACATATAACTTTATTCTAGATTTACATTCAGAAATAAATAATTTTAAATGAACATGGTAAATAAGAAAAATTGAATCAAAGGAAAGGGATGGGAGAGGGCTTGCCTTGGAAGAAGAATTTGGGAATTGGAAATTGGGGCTTAGGGCTTGGATTTGGAAGTTCTTTCTTCTTCTCCAACTTCTTCTTCTTTAAGCTTCTTCTTCTTCTCCTTGAAGAAAAATGGGATTAGGGTTTGGATTTGGTTTGATGAAGATGATGATGTTGATGATGAAGATTGTGATGGTGATGGAGGTGGTGGTGGAGGTTGCGGCCGGGGAGGGGTCGCCGACGGTGAGGGGACGATGGCCAGCGGTCAGCCAGCTAGCACGCGGCAGCCGCCGCCATTAGGAGCGAACTTGGGTCCAAGCTGGATGGAAGAGGTAAGGAGATGGTGGTGGTGTTGGTTAAGAAGGAAAAATGAAGGAGAATAAGATGGAAATGTTATATATAGGATGAGAAGATGGTATGGGAAATTTAGAAAGGATGAGGTGAAGACAACACTTGTTATTGCTGCTACAGACGCATTTGGATGAGAGAGAGAGGCAGTGGAGTGAAGGGGGACTTCTAGAGGGCTGCTCCTCTTTCTCATCTCTAATAATAAACTTTTTTTTCCAATTCAAGGATCATGATTAAAGAGACATTGGTGAAAAGACATTTTTACCATTGGTTTTATTCATGGTAACATATATATATACATGAGGTATCAAATACTTTTTTTTAAATGCATTATCAACGAAGAAAGTTTAAATAAAAAATATAAAATCATATATTTGTTTATAAAACCAAAAAAATTAATAATATGATTTTGTATTTTGAATTACGGCTATTACACTCTACCCGCCTTACAAAATTTTGTCCTCGAAATTTAAATTTTTTAAAGTTAAGGTTTTCAATTCAAGAGAAAAATAAGATATTCTACCCAACTTACAGAGATGAAGTAGTATTTTCTTTTAAAAAGAAACACTTACATTCTTTAAAAGCTTCATAAATAAGGAATATCCAAAAATACATAAATTATCAAGAATCTTGAAATTCTATAGAGTCAATAAAAGTATCAAAATATATTTCAAATCCATAGCCATGTAGGTTCACTTTTATTTATATTCTCTTATCCATGCTTTCTGACGTGATATAGCAATCTTGTATCACGCCACCACACGTATGACTGAAATTAAGATACCATTTCACTATCAGGATTCATGGCTGCAGCTTTTGCTACCACACCATTGATATCCATAAAATAAGAAGGAATTATGATTGTGAAGTAGACTTGCATGTCAAGATATTCTTAATAATCCAAAACATATTCAAAAATCAAAACTAAAATTTCAAGTCATCAAGTTTTCTAAATATCATTTGCATTACCTTTATCTTAGTATTAAAACTAATAAATAATATAATATATACTCATATACCTATACCATCAAAAGCATTAAATTTTATTTTAAATTATTCAAGTAAATAATTTTCAAATCCAAATTGAGGTAAAACAAAATTAAAATCTGAATATCAAACTTTGAATCTATTTCAGAAATATTATGTTTTGATCCCCGAAATCTTATTAAATATGTAAATCATATTTCGAGAATATAGTGCCTCGCCAGTCCAGATAGCCAGTCCGGATGGCTGCAACGACTTCTCTTTTCATGATCCAATCTGATTGACTGCAGGTTCTTCTGTGTTGTCAAATCAGTTGATAAATTATCGGGTTATTGACACAAATAAATAACCATTCCATCATAAAAAATTCAATCACATAAAGTTCAATCAAAATGTTGCTTCACAAGAAGTCAAATGAACAATGAGTGAGTAATAGATATAGACATTAAATGGAGGACAGTTCTCAAAATTTGGATTGTTACTAAAGATGGAATTAAATGGATAAACTAAAAATTCCATTCTAAATTTTCAATCGACAAAACATTGAATGAAACAAGGGAATTAAATTATTTTGAAGAAGGTCGAATTTGTGAAATGATTAGATATTGAAATTTTAACAAGAAAAGAGGAATGAGTCAGGACTTAAACACTAATAATATCAAGAGAGCGAGGAGTGATACCTTAAATAACCATATATAGTATATATGTTATACATATTTCTTAAGCAAGATATTGCTAGTACTAGCTTACCCGATAATTCTTTTAAGTTATATTATATATCTATAAGCCCCATAATATATATTACACCAAATCTAAATAGAAGTCTATATCCACATTGGCCTATTGGCTATAGCTCCTTATATTTCCTTACTATCCCAATCTATATAATAGTTCTATGTAAATATGAGTCCCAAGTTTACTAAGGGCACCAAGCCCAGGATCCTTAAGAAATTATATATATCCTTTACCAAGTCACTCAATTAAGAGTAGTAGAGTACATGTCTAATTCTCTCTTAACTTACCAACTAATATTTTAGGACATGATTATCGTATGATTTCCTAAATATCATCTATACCCTTAATTCTTAACCGTATGGGATGACAGTAGAAAATCCATCAAGTAAGGATATATGAAACATAGTCTAAATAAATAAACCTATAGGTGTTTTCTACTCTAGGTTCTATATCGATCTTTCTTGGGAGCATGTCTTAGGTTTTCATAACTTAACCTATATAAGTGTCCTCAAAGTTTAGTCTTCATCCCATCCAAGGTTCTTCATCTTTCGGGACCTACATATGTTTTTCAAAAGCTAGAACCTGCATCTTATCCTAGGTTCTTTATCTTTCAGGACCTACAAGTGTTTTCCAAAAGCTCGACCTGCATGGGCCACTACTAAAAGACGTATCACGACCCGCTTCCCAGAATACGGTGAGTCGGGTATGTACATCATCCCAAGTCTATGTACCATACGAATACATCTGTACCCGTATTTGAGATTGTCGCCCGTAAGGTTTTAGGATAGGATTATAACAGGTCACAAAGTGCATAATATGATAGATAGTAAGTTGATTACATGATATTTTAAACAATAAATAGAAAATTTACTATTCAACCCGATTATAACTTTTAACCCAATATATATAACAGTACAATTATACCTTTAATAAATAATAAGAATAAATCTGGTTTCAGTAGATCGCCTGAAATAGTAGCATCACAAGCTTGCTCTCCAACTGTTCTTCAATACTTGATATCAGCTTCTTTGGAATATTGCTACAAAACTAGTGAACAATACTATGTCGTCAAATGATATGCACGCCCTCAGTAAAAGACAGAAGTAAAATAAAATAAATCGAGAATCTGATAAGAAATAGGATTCTCGGAATTCTAAAGTAAAGGAACTGGATAATTCAAAATGATTAATACGTTAACTTAAAATACGATTCTGAATAGATTTTATTCTAGTGACTTCCTCGGTGTTCGCCTTATACTTGCGTCATAATAAGTCATACTCATAATTATTATAATTATAATTACAATCACAGTCATAATCATAATTACTAAGCATAATGCATCAACAAAATATCAGTTTATCGTATAACATCTAACATATATCAATATCTGCATTATTAACTGAATTCCGTAAATTGTCATCAGTACAGTAGTCCAACCCTATACCAAACAAGGATAAGATAATGAATCACGGCACCGGAACAGCTTACGTACCAACTGACTAGCAAGTAGTATAATCTAGCTAAGAAATCAACAATCAATCGCAATCACAAACACAAACACAAACAAGTTTCCTAAATGATGATGATACAATTTAGAGAACACATCTGGATCACATACATCATATTTTCTTAGCAATAATTCCGTGACCAGGGATCATCTTGTGTCTCGGTGGCACGGCGCTTAGAATCCGGCCCCTCCTACCCAGGGAGTAAAACTTGTAACTTTTAAACTCTTAAATTCTTGTTTTAATACAAGAATTTCTGGAATCCAAAATCTCTCGTGGTAAGCTAAGCCTTACCCCCAACATCGTATGACCTTACAATGCGAAAAACTCTACTGATCAATTTTTGTTTATTTATTATATTGCAGAGATTTTGGTGTGATCCAGTTGTTCTCTCCCGCCCAATGCACTAACCTAAAGCTACAAATAATCCTATTATATTATCTTGTATTATATTTCTTCTGGGTGCAAGTATGAATCCTGATCTCGAATTATGTATGCCATGAATAACGAGTATAATTCAATATTTTGCCACTTTTCACAAGGATCAAATTATCATACTGGCATCAGGATTTTAATACTTGTCCTTTCTTTGAAGGAATTAAAATAGAAATACTGGATTCAAACTGTATTCCCTTTCCCAATTGAAACATATAATATCATATACCCCATTCTTATTTTAAAATGAGGATGTAACAAAACACAGGATATTATTTGAATTGAATAATTGAATTTTCCTCCAGCAGAAATACAAAATAATACAAAATTGAGTTCCGCTTGCGTGACTCGTGTCTGGGTCCTACGCATACTAGACTCCAACTAATCGTCCCCTAAGTATTATTTATTTAAGGTTTGTCGAGAGCCCATCGCTACCTAAGATATAGTAGCCTATAAGTTAGGGATTAATATAAGCGTTAACTTCTGGATTTCAAAATTTTATTATCTCCCGAAATTCTTGAAAATTTCTACATAGTTTTCTTTGTATTTCAACCTCCAAGAATTCAACAGTTTATTTATATAAGATCCGGAGCAACCCTCCGTAGAATTTTTTGGGTATGTCGACACCTTCGGTGGAACAAATCAACATCGGAACACACGCAGTAATATCAATTTGTAAATCAAAAGTCAGACAAGGATTTTCTTACCGATGCTAGACTTTACCTTAGCAACTAGCCATTTTAGCAAATTAGCAATGATCTAGGTCAACTACATAAATCCGGAAAGCTCAATGCAAGTCAGAAATCATACATCCACATAAATATTTTGATACTATATACATACAAGGATGAGAAATACAACTACAATTAACTAGCGTATAAATTATTTTATCCATAAGATATTAATCATTCAATTATTCAAGTGTCAATTTTATTTAATTGAGGAATATGTAAGCTAAATCAAACTCATAGCTATATACATATGATATTCCATACTTTCAGAATTTTTTTGAAGTTTTAGAAAGCTTCAATAAACTTAACAATAGAATTCATAACTGCCGTCTAATAAGAAAATTAGAATTCAAACCTTATGTTGGATGTTATAGGTCTATCAAAATATCAGTTTCAGATCTTATATATAATCATAATCTTAGTATTTTATAGATTCTAAATTAATTACATGCTTGAATACATGCATGCAAAGTTTAAAATCAAGAATATATATCAATAATTATTTAAATAATTGCGCACACACACACACATATATTGTTTATCATAATTTTGTACTAAAACTTCCAATTCATACCGGTGAATCGTATCGTTTCCTGGAACTTGTCCTAATACCGTGTTGGCATAATCGAATACCACCAATATACACGTTTGTGTTATAATTCTAAATAAAATTATTTCTACGTGTCCAAATCGTATTTGGTTCGAGTGTCCAAGTTATCATTTCTACTAAGCTGTGTCCAAAACCTTGTGCCCATATCTCATACACACACACACACACACACACACACACACACACATACACACATATATATATAACTTTATTCTAAATTTACATTCAGAAATAAATAATTTTAAATGAATATGGTAAATAAGAAAAATTGAATCAAAGGAAAGAATTGGGAGAGGGCTTGCCTTGAAGAGGAATTTAGGAATTGAAAATTGGGGCTTAGGGCTTGGATTTGGAAGTTCTTTCTTCTTCTCCAACTTCTTCTTCATCAAGCTTCTTCTTCTTCTTCTTCTTGAAGAAAAATGGGATTAGGGTTTGGATTTGGTTTGACGAAGATGATGATGTTGATGATGAAGATTGTGATGGTGATGGAGGTGGTGGTGGAGGTTGCGGCCGGGGAGGGGACGCCGGCAGTGAGGGGATGGCGACGAGCAGTCGGCCGACGGGTACGCGGCCGCCGCCGCCATGGGGAGCGGACTTGGGTCCAAGCCGCATGGGAGAGGTAAGGAGATGGTGTTGTTGTTGGTTTTGGTTAAGAAGAAAAAATGAAGGAGAATAAGATGGAAATGTTACATATAGGATAAGAAGATGGTATGGAATATTGAGAAAGGAGGAGGTGAAGACAACACTTGTTATTGCTGTTGCTGACTCATTTGGATGAGAGAGGAAGAGAGAGGCGATAGAGTGAAGGGGGTCTTCTGTAGGGATGCTCCTATTTCTCATCTCTAATAATAAACTTGTTTTTCCAATTCAAGGATCATGATTAAAGAGACATTAGTGAAAATACATTTTTATTCTTGGATTTATGCATGGTAACATATATATACATGAGGTATCAAATAATTTTTTTTAAATGCATTATCAACGAAGGAAATTTAAATAGAAAAAATATAAAACCATATATTTGTTTATAAAACCAAAAAAATAAACAATATGATTTTGTATTTTGAATTGCGGCTATTACATGAGGGTGTGACTATTGGGAGCAGAGCTGAACATTGGTCCCGGTTGCTAATTTGAGAATATTTTAGTGCACAGGAACCATGTGTCTCAGCTGCCAATAGCCGATCTGTGTCATTAGCGAGCTTGGGAATGCAGTTCCACTTGTTGATCCCGAGGAACCAACACTCGGAAAAAATTATGTAGTTAGGGATCATGCTAGGATAGTCTTCTTGCATACCTAACTGTTTGATGCAGAGACGAACATGGAATAGAACCTTTATGTTTATGAAAATTGTTGCTAACTTGTATGTCTGTTGCAGAAATAACCATTCGACGAAGGGTAAGAATCACTGTACAAGTGATAATTTATGTTCCTTATCGAAACTGCTATAGAAGTCTATATATTTTACGTGAATATGCTGCTGGCCCTTTATATAAGATGAATAGTCTACTAGATGCTGCTTATGTTCCTTAGAGATTAAATATATGGCTCACAATACATGTTGCGCACTTCACGAGAGAACACTGCCCCTACTGTATGCTTGAATGTATTTAATATGCAAACTATTTTCAAATGATGTATTTTTGAAAGAAGTAATCTGACTTGATCCCGTACTGCATGAAATGAACCTAGATAAAAGTAGCAAGATCACTAGTAATATAATATTTTATCACATACTTTCTTAGTGTTTGTTTTAGAGAGTGTTACTTTTGTTCGTTATTTTTTTACTCGCATGTACTTTCCCCAAAGTGCTGACCCCACCTGTTCTGTTCGCAGGTGCTGGATTATTCGAAAAAGTGATAGCTGAACCTCATCCTCAAGAGCCGGAGATCTGGAGTCGATGTCTTGAGCTGTATCGAGATGTTTTGAGAGATATTTTCTTTATAAAGGGATATAATGTATGGAACGATGTCATTATATTCTGAAAGATGTAGCTAATTGGTAAACTTTGTAATCCCTTCAGATATTAATAAAGAGCTTGTTTTCTTATACCATTGTGTTTATTTACTTTTCTGAAAAATTGTGCCCTGCTTCTATCTTGAATAGATTACTTTTCCTTGTTCAAAGCATTGGCCTTGTACAAGCGCAACTTAGGCTTGCACGACATCACGCCCATGCGAGGATGATCAGTTTCGCAAGATCCTAAAGCGAGGACGATCGGTCCTTACGGAAATCGGGGCATTACATGCAGTCTCAGCAACAGTAGACAAACACCCAACGCAAGTATACCTTGTTGTTTTACTGCTTTGTTTTTATATTTATGCTTATGATTCCGTTTATGTTACATGTCATGATTACTTGTGTAGATATTGTGCGTCCAATCTTGACTTGGGTGTGACTGACGGTGTTCATCGAGTTACTAGATTCATGTTGTTTTATACATATCGACTTAGTTGCTAGCAGACTACCATATTCTTGTGGGATATTCATATACCTCCATGACCTTGACACACACAAGACACGATATGATATTTATGATAGGACACAGATCTTGGTATCCGACTAATCATCGATACATATGGGACATGTGATGGTTATAAACGTAACTGTTATGATTAAGGTATTAGAGAAACAAACAATTACAAAATTGGACATGTTAAGGTTAGAATCACACATGCATTAATATTAGTTATTTCAGTTTTTACAGCTTGTATATTTTGTATCTTACTATGTCCCATGAGGACCTAGTTTTCTGTCAGATTTGCGGTGTCGATTGTCGTTGAGTCCGTTTGGAGCTGCTGATGAGTATCGTCTTGGTATGCAGGTATTGTGACTACGTACTTGTATCATATCTTCAATAGTTACAGATACTTTTTCTTATTTCTTATTTATCTTCTGTTATAGCCTAGAATTTGTAGAATCATATTGTTTATTTCGAGTTTATTCAGACAAGTATTATATGGGATGCATACCAGAATATATATTGTCTATTCTTATATTTGTTTTCTTGTGGATTGAGACAGAGATATATTTATTGTGTTCGCTAGATAGTGACCATTTCTTAACAGCTTATATGTATATGAGTTGGACTTGAGTCCACTTAATACCTAGCTGACCATTGCCATGTGACATATTTCCGTATGTTTTGGGACTGGACGTGACACATTCATTTCTTAAAATTTGTAGAATGATAAAGACTCAGAACTATCATCTACTTTTGTTCGTAATAGTGATGCTCTCGTGCACCAGATCATGTTTCATCTTAAACATCTGCCAATGCCATTAATAAAGTTCCTGATGAGAACTTAAGGCCTAGTAGAGTTGGAGACTAAGAAAGTCAATCAACATAAGAAAAAAAGGAGATATTTAGTGTGGCATGATTTTGAAGAACAACACTTAGAGATAATAGTATTAATGCCATGTGTAAGCATTACAAAAAAAAACTTTGATGGGACTAGTTTAAGAAGAAGTCCTCATTTGAAAAATCACGCAAACACTTGTCTGAGAAAGCCCAGAAAATCATAAGGGTCAAAAACTCTCGTCTGCTATAACTATTCCTAACAAACCTCCAAAATTAGGAGCTTAAAAGTTAGATGCAGAAAAAACATGATTAGCTTTTGCTAGGATGATTGCAAAGCATGAATATTATCCATTCAATATGACCGGTCATGAGTAATTTTAAGATATGTGATGACCATTAATCCAACTGTGTAGTTTTATACAAGAAATACAATTATGGTAGATGTTTTAAGAGTTTTTTAGTGACATGAAAGATGAGTTGCAGAAGTTATTTGATTAATTATCATCTCGAGTTAGCCTCACGACAGACTTGTTGACATGCGACATTAGAATAAAGGTTATTATTGTGTAACTTCTCACTACATCGATGATAATTGGGTGTTACAGAAAAATAATAATTGCATATCACATGATCCCATCTACACACTGTTATTGCTCTTATTGAATTCATCAAATCTACAACACTTTAATAGAATAGTGATAACAAAATTGTTTGCTATTGCCATTGACAACGCTTCGAGTAACAATGTTATGGTATGACACATTAAAGAATGACTTAATGATAATGATTTATGGTCCGTTTGGATAAACTTTCTGAAATTTTGCTCTGAAAACAGATTTATTAAAGTAAGTTATAAAGTTATTTTCAGAGTATATAGATTCTGAGTTTACGTTTGGTTACTTTTATCTGCAAAATTATTTTTTTAGATTTTTTTTGAAATACTGTTTGGTTAAAAAATTTAAAAATATAATTTTTAAGTTGTGTCCGTTCTGTGTTTCCAACAAATATGTTCTTGTGGCCCAAAAATCTGTCATCAACTCAATTCGTGTCCAACACAAAAAAAAAATCTATAGAAAACCATGTCTCCCAAGACACTGTCAACTTAATTCGAGTAGCCGAGTGATCAGAGCAGTGCCAGATTCGTTCGAGCGACTCGCGCGCCTTGACCGGAGCTCCTACGGTCTGATCCGTTGTGCCTCCGCCGATACTGCCTGTGATTTAAGAAGGGATCCTACTAAGTTGTCAAACCAGAGACAAGTTTAGCAAATAGTTCCCAACAAAAAACATCAACATGCCTGAAACCTCCACATGATCTTTTGATTAAATAACAAAATGCATACCTGACTTGGATTCAAAATAAGCACAAGGTTATTCTTCCTTTTGACAATATCACAAGTGAAGAAGTTCATCTAACAATGCCAGGCTCGAAATATTTGTTCTTCCCTTCATTATTAGATAAAAATCGTCACAAGGCAATTTGAGTGGAACCAATTTCCAAGGGACTGAGCAGGAGTGTCAGCTCCGCCGCGCCGCCGAGGATGACCTATTCTCCTCATCCCCGACCACCGCTTCCCCTCCCGCTCCTCCCCCTCAACTCCAAGACCCTCGTCTGGGTCGGCCGAGGAAGAGCGGCGGGTTGGGGGGGGGGGGGGGGGGGGGATGGGGGGGAGGAGCAGGTCTAGGAGGGGGACTGGGTTAGGGTCCCGTCGGAGAACAGGAGCTTGGGGATCAGGAGGAGTAAATTAGGATTAGGGTTTTCTTCTTCCTTGTTCATGGCTGCTGCTGCTTCGAGATTGGAGAAGAGAGAGAGAGAGAGAGAGAGAGAGAGATTTTTCTCTTGAGAAAGACCTCAGCCCGATAGTGAGAGAAAACTCACCTAGAAAATAGGTTTTACTTACTCTCTGAAAACTGCGTTATAACGTTGGTTTTGGAGAGTGTTTAAATTTTTTTTTTTTTTTTTTTTTTGGAAAAGATGCAGCCAAACACAATTCTCAGAATATTGTAGCTTTTACACTCCAAAAACTAAGTTTAAAAGACTAACCAAAAAGGACCTTATTGTTTTTCATGGCAATATATATGTTTCACTTTCGAAGCAAAGAACACATTTTAAACCTCATTGTGTAGGAGGGGTTGAAAGTGGTTGTTGTGTTGTTAAAAAAAATTTGAGATAGTGTTAATTTTGAAAATCCTCTCAAAGTAGGAAGCAAATGTTTGAAAATGCATGACCTCATAAGAAGTTGGTTGGTATGGAAGTAGCAAGTGATGTCTCAACTAGATGGAATCTAACATTTCTTATGCTTGAGAGTGCATTAGATGTACGTTTAGCATTTGTACGTTTAAAAGAGTTAGCTCCTGATTACACATGTTTTTCTACACCAAAAGAATAGAAGAAAGGTCAAGTGATTTGTGATTGCTTACGAGTATTTTATGAAGCTACAGTTCAATTTTCGATGATTACGTACTATTCTTTGATTAATTTTTATTTTAGAGGATTTTTTGTGAGCCCCGTCTCACTATTTTAGTATTATTATATTTTATCTGGAATATGTGTGTTATAGCTGTATATTGCTTTCCATATAATTTATGAATTTTTCTATATGCTTTCATGTAATTTCTAGAATTGTGAATAGTGTAAGTTAGCCTTTGATATATAGCCTTCACTTTCTCTCTCCTCCTCATTCTTCTTTATTTTTTTCTCTTTCTTCATTTTCTTCTCCCTCTCCTGTCCTTGGCAGAACCCTAGTCTCAGCCGTGAGCTTGCCTTGGGTAGTAGTGGTAGTAGTTTAGTAGTGGGTTTAGGCAAGTACATCTTACCAATGAGAAAGAACTTGCTATATCTTACTTATTTAGTTTTATTGCATTTTATTGCTCTATATTGTTCTATATGAGTTTCTTTACATGTTTACTTCTTGGTATTTTCGGTTTTGATGCATTGGTTGGAGTAGATCTAAGTTTTCAGTTTGTAGCTCCCATGAGTTTATATGGTTTTGATCTAGTAAAATTTGTTGTTTTTGAAAACTAGTAGTTCCATGTTGATGAACCCTTGATTTCATGCGATTTTGAACTTTACTTTGCTGGATTCAGACTGAAAATAAGGATTTCATGGAGAATATAACTTTTTAGACATAAGAGCTTTTTCTTGGCTGAAACTTGTTATTCTGGGACGAAGGAGTTCCATGCGCCCTGCTTGGCATGCGACCTGGACTCCTCGCTCAAAGATTTTAAGCAGCCATCTTGTTGGATGCATGACTGAATCTGCGCATGCGCCTCTTGACCAAATATGTAAAACTTGAACGAATGAAAGTTTTCTAAGTTCAAAAGATTTTATGCGGCCAAGTGTATATATGGCCAAGAGGAGCAAGCGACTGAGCCGTCCATGCGTCAGAGTCTCATGCACCTCTTCCTTGATTGAGCGCATGACTACCCCGACCTTTGGCACAAATTTCCATGATTTTGTTTTTTCCCTCTGACTCCCTTTTGTCATGCTCTAATTTTAGCTAAATCGATAATCGTCCCCCGGGCGTGATGCTGTGCACGTGTAAGGCTCGCGCACACAAGGCCTAGGCATAATGATATACTTTTGAACATATGCAATAGAGTGCGCAAATGAGATATCTCACATTGAGATATAGAAAAGTTCTCTTTATTGATAATGAACATCTGGTAACAGACTCTTGACTCAAAAGTAATAAGGATACCGGACGGGCTTATAACTTGGACGCAAAATGAGATAGCCGATCCATACATTACATTCCTTACTAATATTTCAAAAGTGCAAACCACCTTGGCTGCATTTTATTCAAAAAGGTATGTGCGAGCTCCTTGAGATTATGTACTTGCGCTCCAAAAGTCACAAACACAAACGCGCTAGATCAGTGAAAGATTGGGGGAAAAGCTTCAGCTCCTCGCAGTGTCGTCTTGGCTCGGGAAAACTGCTGCAACGAGGGTCAGTACTTCAAAAAGTACCGGTGACGGCGAGCTAACACAACATACCAAATCGATATCATATTCTCTTGAACATGCAACATTATTATTATGTAATTTTTCTATCTTGCCTTAGTTCAATTCTTTATATATACGATAGAATGGAATGACATAACAAAATATGCCACCGTTCGGTGACTTTACCTGCACCGTCTGAACCACATGTACAAAACTTACCATGACCTTCCCTGCCATGAAGACATAGTTTGCACAGTTTAAATATACATAAGGATAACTGTCTTGACTAGCCATCATGGACTATAGTCTGGGTAGACGATGCTTGCAGCGTAGGTAGTAAGCCCCGCTATAAACTTTTGCCTCACCCATGCTATGTTGCTAGCACGACTAATTGTTGTTCCGCTAGGGATGAATTGGCCCCGGTGCCCCGGCGATCGTTCACAGGAACCATATACCTTGTGCATAAGTTGTCCATGACCATTGACGATCTAAACACTAAGTTAACTTACGAAGTATTTCAAGACATCAACATGAACATAACTTCTTTAGCACAGTGCGATGGCATAGCCTACTAGCATATATGATCAAATCATAAGTTATTTACTACCCATTGAACAGTTATAGATGAATAAGTTATAACTACAACTGAACACAAAATAGATACATGTACAGCGGACAAGCACGCAACAATATGACCATATAGAAATTTATGTGACAAGCATTAAGTGTTTCAAGTCTACTTCTTCTTTTATCTTGATTCAATATTATTCTTTTGGTATCGTTGATCGGAATGCACAAACGAGTCAAATTATTAGGAATTAAGACTTGGAAGAAGGGCACAATTCGGGAGTAAGGCTACTCACCTAGTTGGTGAATCGGGGAAGAGAAATGGAAGATCTTCAAGAATCCACTTGCGCATCGCCTACGCGATCACCTGCACGCACCAACAGACGATCAATATCTTCTGTCTCGGCCTCCAAGGGTTCTACACAATATATGAAATTCAAAGAACGAAGACAATGAAATCTATCAAAACCGTTCAAAAAATGCAAGTCATAAAACCAACAAGAAAGAAATCAAGCAACATCGAAAATAGACAAAGAAGCCAGCGCAACGGAAAGTCCCCTCTCGACTCTGCCGCCGAGTCCTTCCTTGAGGCACAATCCGCTGAATGTGGGATATGATTCCGAAGAAACCAATCCATAACGAGAAAATAATCTTGATTCAATCTATCCTAATCGAACTGTACCAAGTATTTCTTAGCCGTGCTCCCCGAATAGGAGGAACGGGACACTACATCTTAACCCACTAATAATAAGTTTCGTCGTTGAAACTTAGGAATAGAACCTATACTAAGAAATAATGGGGAGAGATTTTTCTTTATGTCCGATTCAAGTTCCCAGGTCAACTCCTCGACTGCGTGGTTCCGCCAAAAAATGCGCACAATCGAGACTCCACGATTCCGTAACTACTTCTCTTTCTGATCCAAGATTTGAACAGGCTCTTCGACGTATGACAAGTCTGCCTACAGATCTAATAGACCAAAATCTATCATGTAGTTTGGGTCATGCACGTACTTTCTAAGTTGTGACACATGGAAAATATCATGCACGCCTGATAGGGCTAGTGGCAATGCAATTTGATAGGCAACGAGAGTGACTCACTTGAGGACTTCGATCGGGCTAATGAATCTCGGACTTAACTTCCCCTTTATTTTGAATCTCATAACTCCTCACATGGATGAGACCCTCAAAACCATATGGTCACCTTCGAAAAACTTAAGGGGTCGACGACGAATTTCGGCATAGCTCTTCTGCCGACTTTTTGCTACTTTTAGTCGCTCTCGGATCAACTTAACTTTTGGACTGTTTGTTCAACTAGTTCTGGTCCAAGGATTTAACGCTCCCCAACTTCATCCTAGCAGATCGGTGACCTCCACTTTCGACCATATAGAGCCTCGTATGAACCCATTTGGATGCTGGACTAATAATTGTTGTTATATGCAAATTCGTCCAATGGTAGGTGGACGTCCCAACTTGACTTTGAATCGATTGTAAAGAGACACATCATGTCTTTGAGTACCTGATTCACCCGCTCTTTTTGGCCCTCGGTTTGAGGATGGTAGGGTTAACTGAACTTCAACTTGGTCTCTATCACTGACTGAAGGCTCTCTCAGAAACGTGACAGGAATCGTTCGTCCCGATCTGACACTGTAGAAACTGGCACTCCGTACAGCCGAACTATCTCATCAAGGTAGGTCTGGGCGAGGCGATCGATGCTCCAAGTAACTTTAATGGCAATGAAGTATGCTGACTTGGTTAACCGGTCGACGATGCCCCATACTACGTCATTCTCCCATTGCGTCTTTGGCAAGCCAACAATGAAGTCCATGCTTATGTGCTCCAATTTCCATTTCGGGATAGCAAGATTCTGTATCTCTCTGCCCGATCTCTGATGTTCATCTTTCACTCTCTGACAGGTTATGCATTGCGATACGAAGAGCTCCATATCTTTCTTCATGTCGTGCCACCAAAAAATAATACGAAGGTCTTTAAACATCTTCGTGCTCCCGGGATGGACTGTGTAGGCTATATAGTGAGCTTCCTCAAGAATCTCATTTCTAATTTCTACGTCATTGGGGATGCATAGCCTTTTCTTCACTCGCAACACTCCATTTCCATCTACTACAAAGTCCTTCGCCTTCCCCGCTGGAATTTGCTCGCGTATTTTCCTTAGGAATGGGTCGTCCCTCTGAGTAAATGTGACTCTTTCTAACAGAGGTTGGGTGCGAATCATATCTGAGCAACTCGTGAGTCGCGGTATCGAATTCGGAGTTTAATGCCCATTTTCTTAAAGTTTCTTTGTAACCTGCAATCAACGAACATGGATCACTCAAACACTCGACTCAACACATCCTCTATAATATTTTCTTTACCAGGTGTATAATCGACCGTCAAGTCATAGTCTTTGATCAATTTTAGCCAACCCCGTTGTCGTAGGTTAAGATCCGTTTGGGTGAATATGTACTTCAAGCTTTTGTGATCAGTGTAAATTTGATAAAGCCACTCCATAGAGGTAGTGTCACCACAATTTTAGTGTGAACACAATTGCCGCCAGTTCCCGGTCATGCGTAGGATAATTTTTCTCATACGTTTTTAGTTTTCTAGATACGTAGGCTATCATCCTATCCTGCTGCATGAGTACACACCCCAAGCCCTGCCCTGACGCATCGCTGAATATTTGGAATCCCGAGGTCTCGTTTGGTATTGCAAGTAGTGGGGCAACTGTGAGGCATTGCTTTAACTCTTCAAACGAAGCTTCGAAGTCGGTGGACCACTCGAATAAGACTCCTTATGAGGCGAGTCAGAGGTGATGCTAACTTGGAAAAGTCTTATACGAAATGCCTGTAGTAGCCCACTAGCCCGAGGAAGCTTCGAATCTCACTGACGGATGCAGGCCGCTTCTACTCGATGATGGCTTCAACTTTTTTTGGATCGAATGAAATACCTCCCGCAGAAATGATGTGCCCGAGAAAATATATATTGCTCATCCAGAATTTGCAGTTACTCAATTTTGCGTATATCTTATTGTTCCGAAGAGTCTGTAGCACGGTCCGTAAGTGCTCTTCATGTTCCTCCCTATTCTTCGAGTACACCAAGATATCATCAATGAACATGACTACAAACTTGTCGAGATATGGCCGGAACACACGATTCATTAAGTCCATAAAGGTGGCAGGGGCATTGGTCAGTCCGAATGGCATTACCAAAAACTCATAGTGGCCGTAGCGAGTGCAAAAGGCTGACTTCGGTACGTCGTCCGGCTTGATCTTGAGATGATGGTAACCCGAGCGAAGATTAAATTTTAAAAATACCGTCGCACCTTGTAGTTGATCAAAGAGGTCATCGATCCTGGGAAGGGGTACTTGTTTCGAATAGTAGTCTTATTTAATTCACGATAGTCAATGCAAAGACGCATCGAGCCATCCTTTTTCTTTACAAACAATACAGACATGTCCCACGAAAACACGCTAGAACAAATATACCCATGATCTAACAATTTTTGTAACTGGACATTTAACTCCTTTAGTTCTGTCGGGGCTATTCGATACAAAGCCTTAGAAATTGGTTAAGTCTCTGGAAATGTATCAATAGTGAACTCTATCTCTCGGTCGGACGGCATGCCAAGAAACTCATCTGGAAACACATCAGGAAAATCTGCCACAACAGAAGTAGACTTTACGTTTGCACAATTTCGTTGTGTGTCTCGAACGGACACCAAGTACTCATCACAGCCAAAATGTATCATCCGCCAAGCAGACATTACAGAGATCATCATGCAGGCATCAGCGCTCTCGACAATGGAATGCAGGCATAACAAAATTTGATCTCGCCAGGTAGACGAAACACGACTTTCTTTTTCGCATAATCAAGGGTAGCCAAGCAAGCGTCAAGCCAATCCATCCCCAGAATGATGTCGTAGTTCCTGATGTCTAAGACTATCGCATCAAGTAATAATTTGCTTCCTCCGATGCAAATGTTACATTCATGACAAACTAAGTGAGCCGGCAAATCTACGTCCGATAGAGTATTGATGCTAAGATTTAGGCCTAGCGGTATAATAGAAAATGTATTCATGGAGGAAAATTTTGCCGCAATAAAACTATGTGTGGCACCAGAATCAAACAATACTCGAGCAGGTACATTATCAAAAAGTAAAATATATGACACCATCATGTTTGATGCGAACGCCTCTTCCAGAGTCAGAGCATAGACCAGGCCTTGAGCGTTTTGTGGTGCCGTCTAGTTCGCTCGAGGTGCTTGACCTTGATTCTGAGGCGGGCGATGTTGTTGCTGTGGACGACACGGTGGGCGATAGTTGGGGCGATCCCGACAATCGCGAGTTACGTGGCCAAACTTACCATAAGTGAAACATCCCCCTTTTTGAATATGACAGTCATTGACATGATGTCCTGGCCTGTGGTAGTAGGCACAAGGTGGCCCCTGGTTCTTCCCTGGATCATGGTCCTGAGAGCCGTCGTTATTGTGGCGCTTGTGCGCATTGTTACCACCTGTGTTGCTAGGGCGCTTGTGATATAAATTTTGTATAGCGCCGGTGCAAACTGGGGGTACTGCGACTCTAAGGAGAGGGCATGGTTTAGAGACTCACGCATGGTATGGTACTGAGGGACGATGACCTGGGCACGAATAGAAGGTCGTAGTCCTATCTCAATCCTTCGAGATCGACTTTCGGCGTCATAGAGACACTACTAGAATAAGCGGGATTAGCGACGTATTTTAGCGACTCCTAGTAAATACGTCACTAAATTAGCGACTCGATAAAAATCGTCGCTAGGCGTCGCTAAATGGCGACATTTAGCGACGTTTAGCGACTTTTATTAAGATTTTAAAAGAATAGTCGCTATAAGTTCAATTAATGTCGCTAAACGTCGCTAATATATCTGATTTAGCGATATTTAGCGTCGTAATTAGCGACGTATCTATCAAAAATATTTAGAAACATATTTAGCGACGTCTTTGGCGTTGCTAATTTTTATTTTAGCGACGTTTTTATTTGACGTCGCTAAACGTCACTAAATTTTGGTTAATTAGGGCTCTATTTTCTTTTTCCATCTGTTGAAAATTTCGAAAATGTTTCGATTTTCCCGATTTCCCCCGCCCTCCCCCTCCGGCGACCGGGTCTCCACGGCTGCGCCTACTCCGGCATCCCCCTCCTCCTCCTCGACCTCTAGGTAATCTCTCTCTCTCTCTCTCTCATGTGAAACTGACACAAGACACATGCACACAGACACGACACACGCACACAGATACGACACACACACACAGACACACACTACACACACGACACACACACAGACGCAGACACACACACACGACACACACACAGACGCAGACACACACACACGACACACACACACGACACACACACAGACGCAGACACACACACGACACACACACACGACACACACACACAGACGCAGACACACACACACAGACGCAGATTAGGGTTAGGGTTAGGTTTAGGGTTTTTGAGCAGGGGTTAGGTTTAGGGTGTCACATTAAAGTTTTCAATGACATTATTAATAGGATTTCCTCTGATTCTAGTCTCCTAGCTCACTGACACAACACACATGGGACCTTGGTGTGTGTAGGTGTATAAGACCAAGGCATCAATTGTTAGTTTGGGTATTTGCAAAAATCTTAGTCCCCGGCACTCTATTGTGACATCACTACATAAGCCCTTACTTGTTGGTCTTTCCCCATTGTCCCCCATGACATCAAATAGTTTCTTATTTGATGAAGGAAGGCCAAGTCTTTCACTAAAAACTGTATCAATAAAGCTGTGGGTTGATCCTGAATCAACCAAGGTCATTGCAGATTTATTCTTAAAAGTACCCCTAAGTTTCATAGTGGAATGATGCATGCTGTCTGATAGTGCTTTAGGGAGATTTCAAATAGACTCTGAGGATCGTTTGTAAAAGTATGATAATTTTCTGATACTGACCCTAGAGTGTTAGAGCCTCCTTCATCCTCATCTGATACCACATTTATAGCTTTTGTTCCTGTATAAGACCCTTCTTAGCTGCTTCAGTATTGGCTAGAGGATAGCTGTTAGTGTTCACCAAATCTCATAATTCAATTTCAATTTCAATTATAATCATATAATTTAATATTGGATCATATTTTCAAACTAGTTCAATAAATCGGTTATTTTATTTTGTGACACATAGGATATAAATAAGATATTATGGTATCATTATTATCTTTGTGAGTCATCTAATTTCATCTATCTTATCAGATGGCACCCAAGAGAGTGACACCTCCTACTGTTAAGGAGGAAGTGATGCCTCCTACTGTTAAGGAGGAAGAGATGCCTCCTACTGTTAAGGAGAAAGAGATACCACCTGCGGGGAGTTCCAGTCACCCAGCACCTATCGCGGCTATATCTCAGACGGGGAGTTCCAGTCACCCACCACCCATAGCGGAGCTTGATAACATAAACGATGTTTATGCGAAGTATTTGAGGGACTGGTATCTGCCCCATTTTGGAAATCCTCGAGATTGATACGATAATATTTTATATACTTATATATTATGCATTTTGTGTTACTGTGATACTATGATACTTATATATTATGTATTTTGTGATGCTGTTTATGCCCATTTTGTGTGACTGTGATACTGTGATACTTTTATTGTCTGTCTATAATATTTGTGTGTATTAATTGTATGACTGTGATACTTTTATTCATATTAAATATTGTTAATCCGGTGTTGAGTGTTCCACCGAAGGGGTCGGCGAACCCATGGAATTCAACGGAGGGTTGCTCCGGGTCTATTTTTAATTAGAAATTTATAAATTGCAGGAATAATAGTTTGGAACGATTCAGGTTTTTTTTTCTAAATTTAGCGACATATTTAGCGACGTCTAGCGACGTTTTTATAAGTCGCTAAATAAGTCGCTAATTAGCGACGTGTCAGTAGCCGTCACTAACGACGTCGCTAAACGTCGCTAAATATGTCGTTGTACGTCGCAAATTGCTGACATGGCAGTACTGCCAGGTCATTAAAGACGTCGCTGATACGTCGCTATATAAGTCGCTAATGAGCGACGTTTAGCGACTTTAAAAAATGTCGTTATTTCGTGACGCCGCGTCGCTAAAAAACGTCAATAAAGTCGCTAAAAAACGTCGGCATAGCGACGTTTAGCGACGTTTTTTCCTTCAGCGACTTGGTTTCTTCCGACTGCGTTAAAACGTCGCTAATTAAGTCGCTAAACGTGTTTAGCGACATTTTTTTGTCATTTGGCGACGATTTTGGGCGTCGCTAATTTGACTTTTTTTGGTAGTGAGATGAGACTTAGTAAATTTTACAACTCTATTGAATTTTGCGGCGTACTGTCGCACTGTCATATTTTCTTGTTGAAGATGTATAAATTTGTCTTCCTTCTCTCGACGAACGGTGGGTAGAAGGTACTCCTATTCGAAGGCTTTATGGAATACCGACCAAGATATAGTCGTTTTGCCATCTTCACTCAATATAGCTTATTTGTGCACATCTAACCAATCATGTGCATTTAAACGGAGCTGAAGCTGAGCGCAAGCAACTCTCTTCATCTCATCCATGCGAAGCCCTTTAAACTGGTCATTTAAATCAACCAGCCAATACAACGCCAGGGAGGGGTCCTCGGTCCATTTGAAGGTAGCAAGACACATATTCTTAAACTCTGATATTTGAAGGATAGAGCCATTCTCGTCTGAGGGCGGAGGTTCTGAGAGCCCTGATGTCCCGCGGTCTAGACTACTACTAGCACTCTCGTGGCGGTCGTTGATGCAGAATGGTTGTTGGTGACGAGCGTCGTCACAATCGTTTGCAAGGTATCTATGAGCACCCTAATTTTTTCATAGGGTTAGTTCGGTAATTAATATTTAATAATTTTATTTTAATATTTATTCGATAATCTAATTAAACTTTGGAAACCAACCACCATAGTTTTATGATCTTGAGTGTAACACTAGTATTGCGCCCTCCCCTTCGCGTGAAGCTTTTGCCCTCCTCGCTCGTCCGTTTCGTGCCCCGCCTTCGCTGGTATGTTCGCAGCCTAACCCTCTAGGATTTCTTTCAAGTTGAACGAATTTAGGTACCCGAATTTGATCGAAAAATCGACCGAAAGTTTGCCGAAAAACTGTTCAACAACAGTTTAGAAATTCAGTCCAAGTATCCATGTTCATGTCCAATTTTCTACCATCTCGTTAATTAGTTTTAAAATATAATTAAAGTAACTTCTTTACAATATAACCAAAAAGTTTACTGTTTTTATTAGTTTGCTATGATGGTTAAATTATTCTGGTTCCAAAACGACCAAAAACTTGTTATTAAAATATGCAAAATCTTGCGATACGAGGTGCGTTCCGCCAAATGAGACGACTTCGTCATACGCAAGTTGCATCGAAAGACGCATAACAAAAATACGGATGTGTGGGCTTTCGCAAAACTTTATTTGGATGTGCATGCACACCAGAATCAACGCGTATCCGTCAAAAAGCACCATATCGGCCTGTTCTGACACTCGCCATAACATTGTGTGTACTTGTTGATTCATAACGAAACTTATGACATTGGATTCGCAGTGTTACGCTTGTCCTGTTACCCAAGTTTGGTTCGAATTGAAGAACGTTGATAAAATACCGTTTCGTGGGCCCCACAGTTCCACGTGACGGGCGATTTCGTGATCGGCTCATCGGAATCCAGTTCTGGATGTTCTGTTGGATTTGTATCGTCAGTTTGGATTCATAGACACTAATTTTAACAATTTTGGAAAACTTTATCTCTAACTCATTTTTTGGTGCGAAGTGGGCCATATGTGGATCCCGCTTTGACCCAAAACTGTCAATTTTGCTCCTGTGTCCTAATTGGACTTATGGGTAGTCAATCATAGATATTTCAAATATTCTGAGAATAATGGTGATGTTTGTTTTATAATCCGGAGGCATACTTGGAGATTTTACTTTTACAGGAGCAACTAACGGAGTTCAGAATCCAAGTAAGTGTACCTTGCCAAACCTGCAGAGATCATGTAATATTATCTGCTTATGTTTCTTTTTATTTATATATTTATTCTGTGTTGTACCTGTTCAACCTAGGACCGTGAGACGTTGCTTAGCATCCGAACGAGATTCGGGTGTCGACGCCGAACGCGGAGTCGTGCAACGTCACCTAGAGAGTTGATTCCACAATCCTAATTTTACGTGCTTGTTTTACCAAGTATGCCATACCATAGGACACTTGATACTATTTCATGTGACAGAATCTTTCTTGAGTTATTCATGGTGATTCTTTATAGGCTTACAAGATTCATGATATGAGACTTGCATATTACATGGATATTATTATGACTCGATGTACTAGCTAGAGGTCATTATCTTGTGTGTTATGGACATGAGATATCGTGGACATGAGATATGAGGTTACATTGGGTGGGAAGAGACACATAGGCTATAGGCTGATTATTTATATATATACTACTAGAGGTGCCTTATACTCGGTCTCAAATCTTTGGCACATATACTGGAGTCGTGATACTACTTGTTGTTATGGGCTCCCCGACACAGAGCCTGTAGTAGTCTCAGCCTGAGTACTAGTGATGCTCTAATTTGCATTTCTATTAGTAGGTTACATTGCTTGTTATGAGGATTTGTCTATATTTACTTGATATATTTTATTTGGCTTGAGCATTTATTGTACCTTGCTATGTCCCCTGAGGATCAGGATCCGATTATGTTCCCAGGTGTAGACGAGGAGAGCTATCCCGAGGTTGATGGGGCATGTGCTACTATTGGAGACGTACATGTTGCAGAGGACGAGGTTGTTCCGGAGGACTTTTCTTGAGCACACAGTATTCTCACCATTCTTTTATTATGCTTAGTGCTCTTAGATATTTGATCTTGTAGTGACTTCTGGATATTGTACTTAGATTTATTTTCCTTTCTATTTTGATGATGGGTTGTTCCTCGTGACATTATTTATATTGCTTTGGTTGGACATATTATTTTATGTTCATTGTGACTAGACTTGTCTCTTTGTGATTTTGATGCTTATTATGGATGAGATTAGATATATAAACTGTGATAGGTATTTGTAGACCATTTATATGTATTATAGCTTAAATGCACTCTAACGGGTCCATTAAATTGGGTTTGCCCATTGGGGTTGTGTTGCAACGAGGTTCAGTACTTCGAAAAGTACTGGTGGGGGCGAGCTAACCCAACATACCAAATCGATATTGTATTTATGTGAACATACAATATTATTATTATGTGATCTTTCTATCTTGCCTTAGTTCAATTTTTTATATATACGATAGAATGGAATGACATAACAAAATATGCCACCGTTCGGTGACTTTACCTGCACCATATGAACCATATATACAAAACTTTCCATGACCTTCCTTGATACGAAGACATAGTTAGTTTGCACAGTTTAAATATATATAAGGATCACTGTCTTGACTAGCCATCATGGATTATATTCTGGGTAGATAGCGATGCTTACAGCGCAGGTAGCGAGCCCCGCTACAAACTCCCGCCTCACCCGTGGTAAGTTGTAAGCACGAGTAATTGTTGTTCCGCCTGGGACAAATCGGCCCCGGTTCCCCGACGACCGTTCGCAGGAACCATATACCTTATGCACAAGTTGTCCATGACCATTGAAAATCTAAATATTATGTTAACATACGAAGCATTTCAAGAAATTAATATGAAGATAAATACTTTAACACAGTGCGATGGCATAGTCTACTAGCTGATATGATCAAATCACAAGTTATGTACTACCCATAGAACAGTTATAGATGAATAAGTTCTAACTAAAACTGTACACAAAATAGATACATGTATAGCGGACAAGCACGCAACAATATGACCGTATAGAAATTTATGTGACAAGCATTAAGTGTTTCAGGTCTACTTTTTCTTTTATCATAACTCAATTTTATTCTTTTGGTATCTTGATCAGAATGCAGAAACGAGTCAAATTATTAGGAATGAAGACTTGGAAGAAGGGCGCAATTTGGGAGTAATGCCACTCACCTAGTTGATGAATCGGGGAAGAGAAAGGGAAGATCTTCAAGACTCCGCTTGTGTGTCGCCTACGCGATCACCTGCACGCACCAACATATGATCAATATCTCCTGCCTCGGTCTCCAAGGGTTTGAAACAAAATACAAAATTCAAAGAACGAACACAATAAAATCTATTAAAATCGTTTAAAAAAATTCAAGTAAAAAAACCAACAAGAAAGCAACCAAGCGGCATAAAAATGGGGCAAAGAAACCAGCGCAACGGAAAGGCCCCTCTCGACTCTGCCGCCGAGTCCTTCCTTGAGGCACCATCCACTGATATAGAACCTAATTTTGAAGAAACCAATCCATAACAAGGAAAGGATGTTGATTCAATCTGTCCCGATCGAACGATACCAAGTATTTCTTAGTCACGCTCCCCGAATAGGGGAAACGGGGCACTACATCTTAACCCACTAATAATAAGTTTCGTCCTCGAAACTTACAAATATAAACTATCCCTAAGAAATAATAAGGGAAAATTTTTCTTCAAGTCTGATTCGAGTTCCCAGGTTGACTCCTCGACCATGTGGTTCTGTCAAAGAACGCGCACAAGTGTGCACAATTTCGTAACTGCTTCTCTTTTTGATCCAAGATCTGAACGGGCTCTTCGACGTACGACAAGTCTGCATGTAGATCCAGCTGAACAAAATCTACCACGTGGTTCGGGTCATGCATGTACTTTGTAAGCTATGACACATAAAAAATATCGTGCACGCCTGACAGGACTGGAGGCAATACAATTTGATAGGCAACGAGAGCGACTCATTTGAGGACTTCGAACGGGCCAACGAATCTTGGACTTAAATTTTCCTTTACTCCGAATCTCATAACTTCTCGCTTGGCGAGACCCTCAAAAATACATGGTCACCTTCTAAGAACTCAAGGGGTCGACGATGAATGTCGACATAGCTCTTCTGTCGGCTTTGTGCTACTTTTAGTCGCTCTAGGATCAACTGAACATTTTGGACTGTTCGTTCAACTAGTTTTGGCCCAAGGATTTGACGCTCCCCAACTTTAACCTAGCAGATCGGTGACCTACACTTCTGCCCCATACAGAGCCTTGAACGGAGCCATTTGGATGTTGGACTGATAACTTTTTTTATATACAAATTCGGCCAACGGTAGGTGGACGTCCTAACTTGACTTTGAATCGATCGCACAGATATGCAGCATGTCTTCGAGTACCTAATTCACCCGCTCTGTTTGGCAATCGGTTTAAGGATGGTAGGTTGAGCTAAACTCTAACTTGGTCCCCATCAATGACTGAAGGCAATCCCAGAAACATGATAGAAATCGTTCGTCCCGATCTGACACTATAGAAACTGGCACTTCGTGCAGCCGAACTATCTCATCAAGGTAGGTTTGGGTGAGGCGATCGATGCTCCAAGTAATTTTAATGGAAATAAAGTACGCTGATTTGGTTAACCGGTCGACGATGACCCAGACTGCGTTATTCCCCCGTTATGTCTTTGGCAAGCCAACAATGAAGTCTATGCTTATGTGCTTCCATTTCTATTTCGGGATAGCAAGATTTCGCATCTCTTTGCCCGGTCTCTGATATTCTGCTTTCACCCTCTGACATGTTATGCATTGCGATACGAAGAGCGCCACATCTCTCTTCATGACATACCACCAGAAAATAGTACGAAGGTCTTTATACATCTTCGTTCTCCTGGGAAGGACTATGTAGGCTGCATAGTAAACTTTCGCAAGGATCTCATTTCCGAGTTCTGCGTCGTTAGGGACGCATAGCCTTCCCTTCACTCGCAATACTCTATTCTTATCTACTGTAAAGTCCTTTTCCTTCCTCACTAGAATCTGCTTACGTATTTTTGTCACGACCCACACCCGGATTTTGGGGCACGAGAGCGTGGGTACGTCCAGCCTACGCCGCAGCATCGATGGTAGAATACTGTCTAGGTCACAATGCTATCTAATCATTCTCACACGAGCATCCAACACCATAAGGGGTCACAGATATCACAATATAATACGGAATACTCAATCACATAGACTAAAGCACGATAAGATATCGAAGAAATAAATAAATCAAAATGCAACACGAGCCTAAAATAGAAATAATCTAACTCAACAATAATATCTAATTCTCAACTAAATATGCCGGAGACAAATCCGGTACCAAAAACTGCTAATCACACCTGGCTACGAGGTCCAAGTCTGCAGCTACTCTCCCTGTGGTCCATAAAATGTCGTACACCAGTCCTCTAAGGCGCAGTCTAGAAAAATATTTTCAGTCAGGATGGAGCAAAGTATATCTCAAATAACAGTTCCAATTAATTGATAAGGACTATAAAATAATAAATAGATAATGTTATATATTGAGAGAAGACAATAATTAAATACAAAAGCAAAATAAAGAGAACAGGCAATATAGGCAATATGGTACAGTCATTGCATATATATAAAATGAAGAGAATGAGGTACAATATCATATACGAGTGATGTAGTATATGAACTAAAATAGAGAACTGTAACTATTCTAAGTGTTTGAAATCGTAGTTTCGAAATATGATTGGCTTGGGACTTGTTCGATGGCTACATGGCCTGGCTAATCATACGTGATCCCGGCTAGACCTTCCGGAATGCAACACGAGCCTAAAATAGAAATAATCAAAATACAACACGAGCCTAAAATAGAAATAATCTAACTCAACAATAATATCTAAGTCTCAACTAAATATGCCGGAGACAAATCCGGTACCAAAAACTGCTAAAAAAAACTAACTAAATAACTAGTGATCCCGGCTAGACCTTCCGGAATCACACCTGGCTACGAGGTCCAAGTCTGCAGCTACTCTCCCTGTGGTCCATAAAATGTCGGACACCAGTCCTCTAAGGCGCAGTCTGGAAAAATATTTCCAGTCAGGATGGAACAAAGTACATCTCAAATAACAATTCCAATTAATTGATAAGGACTATAAAACAATAAATAGATGATGTTATATACTGAGAGAAGACAATAATTAAATACAAAAGCAAAATAAAGAGAATAGGCAATATAGGCAATATGGTACAGTCATTGCATATATAAAATAAAGAGAATGAGGTGTAATATCATATACGAGTGATGTAGTATATGAACTAAAATACAGAACTGTAACTATTCTAAGTATTTGAAATCGTAGTTTTGAAATGTGATCAGCTTGGGATTTGTTCGATGGCTACATGGCCTGGCTAATCATACGTGAGGTGTATGATTAACATCGTTCAATATCTACACTTGTACGATAGGTATTTTGATCACATCTCTCACTAGCAATTTCCTCACCCCCAACTAGTACTGTGGATCCAACCATGACACATCACGATACACGATCAATATCCAATATATCATGTACGATGTCTAATATCCATGTCATGTACAATGTCAATACGATAACCAATGTAACATCTCATGACTAAAGATCCAATCTATATACTAGTCCGTGTAGCACTGTGTCAAGAATTATATGTAATATTTCTAAATACTAGAAGTATAAAAATTATCAAATAATGAAAATTATGAGAGAATGTACTCGCCTAGGGTCCTTAGCTGGCAATACAAATGTTCTGCTCCTGAAGTCTCAGAAAATAATCCAACAGTCCTATAGACATATCATATAATACAATACAACATCCGACATTACTCTAACACACAATTATAAATACACTGGACTCAGGGCTATGCTAGGTATGACACTGGTCAACTAGGGTCAAGTGTGCGTCAATTTGCACGGGAGTCGCATCTGTTATTGTTGTGCAAGACAGATAGTCATTGATACGGTCTTGCCAGTACATCGGTGTACATATGGCAGTCTGCTATTATACTACATGGTCACAGGTCAAGATAGCTACGGAATATCCGTAATTACATTAGGGTCACCTAGTACATATAATATACATACATATTATCTTAACTATCATATACATTAGTACTTACAATATACCTACAATATATATATTAATTATATATATACTAAACATATACTAAATAAATACATATACTATATATATATATGTATATATATATATACCAATATTAATATTAACATATACTAATACTAATACACTAATTAAATTTATACTATATATATATATATATATATAAACATATACATACATACCCATTTATATACTATACACATACTAATAGATATACATACTACACCATGAAGGAGGGCAGGAACGAACCTGCACACGGGCATGAAATCGGCTTGACGACGATGACGTAGGTGTTGATGACGACGATGGCGATGGCGATGATAACGACGATGGTGGTGAAGGTGATCGTGATGGTGAAGGCGATGATGATGATGATAGGAGACGGGAATGGACGAGGGTGGTGGTACACAGTGTTCAGGTAACGGGAACTAGGGAGGAGGAGATCACCGGAGGCGTGGTGGTCGATGGTGGTGATGGGAAATGTCAATGTCGGAGGGGGACTGGTCGAGTGCAGCGGGTTGGTCGGGCGGAGGAAGGTGACAACGGCGGCTCGGGGTTGTCCAGGCTGAGGCCGGAGTGATAAGGGTGGTGGTGGTTATGATGATGATGGTTGTGATTGAAAAGGAGGAGGCAGGGAAGAAGGAGGAGATCCGAGGTGGAGACGGGGTCGTGCGGGTCGTGCTCAGGCGGAACAGTGGAGGACTCCGTTTAGTTCTTCGACGAGGGGGAGGCAGTTCAGGCGGTGAGGGATAAGGATGATGCTCGACGAGGTTCAGCGGGCTTGGATCGAGGAGATCGTCAGGTGGTCGGGTTCGACGGATGGGATGCTGGGAACAGTGGTGACGAGGTCGTCGTGAAGGCGGTGATGTCTTGGTCAGGTTGTCGGAACGGCTCGGCGAGGCTGAGCTCCGGCAGGTCGAGGATGGGGGAACGATGGGTGAACAAGGAAGGAGATTGGGGGGTCGTCTGTGAGCTATGGTTTGGTGAAAGAAATAAGGAAAAGGAAAAATAATTATTTATATACATGTAGGGGTTTAATTTGACCTAGAAAAGTTGACTGGTCAACCCCTCTTGGAATTGCGCTTGGGTTGGATATTTCAAGGGCCATGATTCAATTGGGTTCAAAATGAATTGCTAGGATTGTATTGGTTCAAGGTTTTGAAGGCCATGATTCAAGGAGGTTGATGTTGCATTGCACACTCCCAAAAATTATAAAAAATTCACATGAGGGAGAAATGGTTTTCTAAACGTGTTGTGTCCAATGGGATGGACACCTCAATGCATTTTTGCACAAAAGTGCCCAACAATTGGAAAAATGCACAAATTTAGGTTTATGGTTTAATTAATTAAAATAAATGCACTGGGTGTTCTAAAATTAATTAGAAGTACATGGGACTAAAATTAAGTGGGACATAATTGTCATGAATGAAGTAGACTCGGAACAGAATATTACCCTAATTTAGGTTGCATGAATTGGGTCAAGATTGTGTCTTCAATTTCGATTAGAACGCACAGGGATACAAGGTCGAATTTATATTGAATTAAAATTAAACGTCTGCGACGAATGTTGTGTGACTAAAATAAAGCACAACAAGACATGGTTATGAGTCACACAAGGATCAAAATAACAGTCTGGCACGTCTAGGGCAAGGGTATGAAATCTGTTGGAAGACAATGGCTAGTGTAGTGCTCTAATTATCGAAGTTACGATAATGTGCAACAATCAAATAAATTCACATTAATTTAAATATTGTTAATTATCATACAATCATTTACATATAAAATTATGAAAAGAAGAAAATATCCCTATTCTGAAATGTGGGGGTGACAAGTCTAACCCTCCTTAAAATAATTTCGTCCTCGAAATTTAAGATCCTCAACAGTTGTATTTATTCGTTATATTATTTTCTACCAAAATTTAAATTTATCATACCACATAATCATGAAGTAATCCACATTGTTATTTCACAACTTTTTCAAAATTTTATAAGTATCATATTTCTAAAAATTCTTGAAATAAAAATCGAATTCCATTTTTTTTATCACAATTTCTTCCAAAAATTTAAGTTAATAATTAAATACTCAAAATTTAATATCCAATCCTCTAATTTAAATCCAATCCATGCACATTTATAAAATTTAAAATCTTATCCCAAATTTGAATTCAAACTCTAATCCATTAGTGATTTTGTTCTTCAATTTCTTTTTTCACACAATACTCAAACAATGTAATAGTTATAAAATCTTTAAATAACACGTTCAATTTATATCTTAATATCTTGCAGTCCAATAAATATAATGACAATCTGCTTAAACTCCTCAATTTAATGACAATTTTAATCGTATCATAATCTTCCTAAAACTTATGATTTAACAAAATTGTCAATTCGGTCATATTGAAATCTCATATCTTTATTTAAATTAATGTTTGTCCTCAAAATTTAAAGCACCTTGTCTCTCTTTGTTAAGTCATAACCTCTTCATTAATCTTCACTATGGTCAATCCTTCAACAATCAAAGTCTAAGAAAATCCTACCTACAATCATTCAATATGCAATCTAAGAAAAACATATATGGTTATGGTGTCCTTTGTCATGGTATTGCAGTCGCTGTCAGGTTGTACTACTAACTATGTTCTAACAAGAAAATCCCTGACACAAACTAAGGTACTAAGGTATCAATCAATCAATCAAATAGAAATGAACAGAAGGAAGAAAAGAACAGAACCTGCTAACACATCACCTGCAGTATTGGTCTCCTCGACCGTCATCGCAAATGCCCTGCCCTGCTGGGGTGGCTCCCTTCGCGGGTGCTGAGCAATCTGCGGTTCCACAGGTGGCCTAACTGGATCTCTATGGTTTGGAGGTGCTCGCTGGCTGGAAAGATAAGGCGCTGGACTACAATCCTTCATTCGATGTCCCGCAGCGCCACAGTGCAAACAAAGTCCAAGCCTCATCCTTCAGCTCTTCCAAAGGTGACCTGGCTTCTTACAGAAATGATAAGCCAGCTGGGTCTGCCTCGGAGGCTATTGTTGATCTTATGATCTAGTCTTTGGCGGCATCCTGAAGACGGATCAAAACCAGGAGAAGTCATTAAGGCACAAGAAAATGATACCATCAAGGATCGAAGGATAGTAAAATTCTAAGGAAGCAATATTCAGAAGGAGTAAGGATAACAAGACAGATATATTGGAAAAAGTTTCTAGTTGTGATTGAGTATTCGCTCTCATCCTAGTATGCTATATCCTAGATCCTATCGCAGGCACGCAGTAGTACAACTAAGACGTCGCACTACCACGACATTGCTCTAATTATGAAGTCTGACCTGCATGGGCCGCCACTAAAAACGTATCACGACCCGCATCCAGATTTTGGGTCACGAGAGCGTGGGTACGTCCAGCCTACACTGCAGCATCGGCGGTAGAACGTTGTCTTGGTCACAATGCTATCTAATCATTGACATACGAGCATCCAACTCCATAAGGAGTCACAGATATCACAATATAATATGGAATACTCAATCACATAGACTAAAGCACGATAATATATCGAAGAAATAAATAAATCAAAATACAACACGAGTGTAAAATAGAAATAATCTAACTCAACAATAATATCCAAGTCTCAACTAAATATGCCGGAGATAAATTCGGTACCAAAAATTGCTAAAAGAAACTAACTAAATAACTAGTGATCCCGGCTAGACCTTCCGGAATCACACCTGGCTACGAGGTCCAAGTCTGCAGCTACTCTCCCTGTGGTCCATAAAATGTCGTACACCAGTCCTCTAAGGCGCAGTCTAGAAAAATATTTTCAGTCAGGATGGAGCAAAATATATCTCAAATAACAATTTCAATTAATTGATAAGGACTATAAAACAATAAATAGATAATGTTATATATTGAGAGAAGACAATAATTAAATACAAAAGCAAAATAAAGAGAACAGGCAATATAGGCAATATGGTACAGTCATTGCATATATATAAAATGAAGAGAATGAGGTGCAATATCATATACGAGTGATGTAGTATATGAACTAAAATAGAGAACTGTAACTATTCTAAGTGTTTGAAATCGTAGTTTCGAAATGTGATTGGCTTGGGACTTGTTCGATGGCTACATGGCCTGGCTAATCATACGTGAGGTTTATGATTAATACCGTTCAATGTCTACACTTGTACGATAGGTATTTTGATCACATCTCTCACTAGCAATTTCTCCACCCCCAACTGGTACTGTGGATCCAATCATGACACGCCACGATACACGATCAATGTCCAATATATTATGTACGATGTCTAATATCTATTGTCACGTCCTGATCCCCCGCAGGCTAAATCGTCCGTTCCCGCTAGGCGAGAATCACCGCGCCAGCGCTCCCGCAGAACGATCACTTTGACCTATCGGGCGTGATGTCGTACGAGCGTGAGCCACGCCCGTGCAAGGCCATGGTCCATTGGCTGGCGCAATGACTTATCTAATTAATTGTATCATGATTGTTCAGGTGTTCAGTTATTCATTGGATGCGATGCAATGACTCGCACGCGGATAGCCGTTAAGCGATGATGACTTATCTATATGAACAGATTATCGCTGGCATAGCCATAAAGGACCGTTTTGTAGTCTCAGGGTCGAGGATAAAGTGCAAGAAATAGAAACGATGGGCATTGCACTTATCCCACCGATACAGACGACTACCGTTTGTAGTCTCAGGGTCGAGGATGAAGTGCAAGCAATAGAAACAATGGGCATTGCACTTATCTCGCCGAAACAGACGACTACCAGAAGTTCCGTCTAGACCGGGTCGGCCCCAGTGCCCCGGTGACCGCCCGCGAAACGAGACCCAAAGATCATCTTTACAAGTTATCCGCGACATGCATGTCAAGGTCTCGGTCAAGTACAGAAACAAGTTTGAGGCAGAATATATATATATATATATATATATATATATATATATATATATATATATATATAGAACAAGTCCGGTACGGAACGAGTTTGAGGCAGAATATATATATATATAACTTGTTGAGGCAGGATTCAGTAGTTTGCTCCTCGAGCTGTGATTCAGGGGTTCATTCATTAATGGTATAAATTCCCTTGTTCAGAAATTGCCTTGGTGACCTAACGGTCCCGGATACTTGCAGGTTCATTCAGGCACGGAACGACTACTTAGTAGTCTCCCGGGGTTTGGATAAAAACAAGGCAACATACAAGCAAACAAGCATGCATTTGTATAATCACAACATTTACGTTAGCTCGGGCCCGAAGGTAAGCCGAGAGATAAAACTGTTAGGGGACTTCCCGAGCGACACGTTCTAGGGTATCATGCGAGGGTCTGAACATATTTATAAGCAATATTTTATTTCCATGTTCTAGCATAAGCAATACAAGTTGGGATTACTCCCTTAACTAGGTGCGTTGGATTCTTATTAGCATGCAGGGAGTGATTCACCTAGTGACTAGCATAAAATATTCCAGATTTTATGTGTGCTGGCTAAGCAAAGACAAGTTCACTGTAGCCACCCACCTTAGCGATGATTCGCCTCGGTAGAGCGATACGTCAAGCGAGCCTCTGAAAGCCTAAGCCAGATTCCTGTAGGGACAAGTCTGGATATCATTGCTTCTCGTTTGAGGCAAAGCGGGTTGGGACAGTTGCACTTTTGTCGTTTGAGTTGACAGTCCGCTAGAACGGAACGGGGTGTTATATCCTACCCAACTCAAAAAATGTTTCGTCCTCGAGACTTACTGAGGACAAGCAGTACGTTTTAATAAATTTTGATTTAACGATACAAGGCTGAGGCAAACCTATACAAGTCTTTGTACTTATTTATTTGGATATTCACTTGCACAAGCATTGAGATCAACATACCGCTTAGTCTGGATCGTGCGCACATTCGAAGTACACTTCTAGCGTGAACACATCAACCGACTTAGCGATAGTGAAGTCTAAGCACTTGAGTTCACCTTTTCTTAAGTCTTGGATCATGCACAAGTTCAAGGCGTCCCTCGAATAGATGCATTCAACCAAACTTAGAGTTAGTGAAATCGGACAAGCTACTAGCGATACTCTCAAGGGTTCGCACAGGTTGGCACAAAGGCCACTCGCATCACGATATCACATAAGCAATCATAACATTCAAAACGTATTTTAAAAGTATTTAGAGTTATTATTGGAACATTCCTTTGAGGCATTGAGAGAGAGCGTGCACATAACCCACAAACGAGCTTTCGAAACAGAGATATCGAAATAAAGTCCAAGGGCGTAGAAGCCAGGCTCTGATACCAACATGTCACGTCCCGATCTCCTGCAGGCTAAATCGACCATTCCCGCTAGGCGAGAATCACCGCGCCAGCGCTCCCACGGAATGATCGCTTTGACCCATCCTGGCGTGATGCCGTACGAGCGTGAGCCACGCCCGTGCAAGGCCGTGGTCCATTGGCTGGCGATAAGAGTTCTAAGCCACAGAGTCGCACAGATTGTCCAAGTGCAGCGGAATCATAAATGCATAGGCGATTTGGTAACAAGTTTACTGAGTCGACAATATAGCGAAAGCATTGAATAACACAAGTTAAAGTAAAATAACTCTTTATTGATATAATAAGTGTTACAGGCGGCGCATAGCCGAGATTACAAGTCGCTCAAGCCTCTCTCTCTGAAACAGTAAAAGTGTGCCAAGTGACTACAATTGTGGAATGATTGTATAGGCGATGATCAGGCGATATTCACAATATTATGTCTTGTATATGTGCTTCAGTTCCGGACGCACCTCTGCTTCAGAGTGATCTTCATGCCTTAGCACGCACGAAGGAGGCATCCACACTGAACGAGGTTCTCCCTCATCCTGCATACAAACTGGTGGATTATCAATACATTGAATTGACTAGTGGGGAAGCTACTCGCCCGCTCGACAAATCCAAACACGTAATACAGGTTTCATGCACCAACTATTAAGTTGTCTTTCTAGTTGCCTTAGGATCAGTTTCATGCAAGATTTGAATAGCCTAACTTGTGTGGCAGTGCGCCATGCGACATGAGAGAAAACACGGCGAGACTTACCAACTTACCATTTGTCCTTCCCTGTCCAAGGCAAATATTATTAATTCAAGCACGGGCAAGTATAAATATTCAGGGGACTAGCATATACAAACACGAGAGTCATTGTATCATGATCGTTCAGGTGTTCAGTTATTCTTTGGATGTAATGCAATGACTCACACGCGGATAGCCGCTAAGCGAGGATGACTTATCTATATGAACAGATTATCGCTGGCATAGCCATAAAGGACCGTTTTGTAGTCTCAGGATCGAGGATAAAGTGCAAGCAATAGAAACGATGGGCATTGCACTTATTCTGCCGATATAGACGACTACCGTTTGTAGTCTCAGGGTCGAGGATGAAGTGCAAGCAATAAAAAAGATGGGCATTACACTTATCTCGCCGAAACAGACGACTACCAGAAGTTTCGTCTAGACCGGGTCAGCCCCAGTGCCCCGGTGACCGCCCGTGGAACAAGATCCAAAGATCACCTTTTATAAGTTGTCTGCGACATGCCTGTCAGGGTCTCGGTCAAGTACAGAAACAAGTTCAAGGCAGAATATATATATATAGAACAAGTCCGGTATGAAACGAGTTCAAGGCAGAATATATATATAACTTGTTGATGCAGGATTCAGTAATTTGCTCCTCGAGCTGTGATTCAGGGGTTCATTCATTCATGGTGCAAATTCTCTTGTTCAGAAATTGCCTTGGTGACCTAACGGTCCCGGATACTTGCAGGTTCATTCAGGCATGGAACGACTACTTAGTAGTCTCCCGGGGTTTGGATGAAAACAAGGCAACATACAAGCAGACAAGCATGCATTTGTATAATCACAACATTCACGTTAGCTCGGGCCCGAAGGTAAGCCAAGAGATGAAACCGTTAGGGGACTTCTTGAGCGACACGTTCTAGGGTAGCATGCGAGGGTCTGAACATATTTATAAGTAATATTTCATTTTCATGTTCTAGCATAAGCAATACAAGTTGGGATTACTCCCTTAACTAGGTGCGTTGGATTCTTATTAGCATACAGGGGGTGATTCACCTAGTGACTAGCATGAAATATTCCAGATTTTATGTGTTCTGGATAAGCAAAGACAAGTTCACCGTAGCCACCCACCTTAGCGATGATTCGCCTCGGTAGAGCGATACGTCAAGCGAGCCTCTGAAAGCCTAAGTCGGATTCCTGTAGGGACAAGTCTGGATATTATTGCTTCTCGTTTGAGACAAAGCGGGTCGGGACAGTTGCACTTTTGCCGTTTGAGTCGGCAGTCCGCTAGAACGGAACGGGGTGTTACATCCATGTCGTGTACAATGTCAATATGATAACCAATGAAACATCTCATGACTAAAGACCCAATCTATATACTAGTCCGTGTAGCACTGTGTCAAGAATCAGATGTAACATTTCTAAATACTAGAATTATGGAAATTATTAAATAACAAAAATTATCAGAGAATGTACTCGCCTGGGGTCCTTAGTTGGCAATACCAATGTCCTGCTCCTGAAGTCTCACAGAACAATCCAACAGTCCTATAGACATATCATATAATACAATACAACATCAGACATTACTCTAACACACGATTATAAATACACTAGACTCAGGGCTACGCTAGGTATGACACTGGTCAACTAGGGTCAAGTGTGCGTCAATTTGCACGGGTATTGCGTCTGTTATTGCTGTGCAAGACAGACAGTCAATGATACGGTCTTGCCAGTACGTCGGTGTACATATGGAAGTCTGCTATCATGCTACATGGTCACAGGTCAAGATAGCTACGGGGTATCCATAATTACATTAGGGTCACCTAGTACACATAATATACATACATATTATCTTAACTATCATATACATTAGTACTTACAATGTACCTACAATATATATATCAATTATATACATACTAAACATATACTAAATAAATACATATACTATATATATATATATATATATATATATATATATATATATATATATATATATATATATATATATATGTATATATATATACCAATATTAATATTAACATATACTAATACTAATACACTAATTGAATTTATACTATATATATATGTATACATATACATACATACCCATTTATATACTATACACATACTAATAGATATACATACTACACCATGAAGGAGGGCAGGAACGAACCTGCGCACGGGCATGAGATCGGCTTGCCGACGATGACGTAGGTGTTGATGACGACGATGTCAATGACGTTGATGATGACGATGGCGATGGTGATGACAACGACGATGGTGGTGAAGGTGATCGTGATGGTGAAGGCGATGATGATGATGATAGGAGACGGGGATAGACGAGGGTGGTGGTGCAAAACGTTCAGGTAACGGGAACCAGGGAGGAGGAGATCACCGGAGGCGTGGTGGTCGATGGTGGTGATAGGAACTGTCAATGTCGGAGGGGGACTGGTCGAGTGCAGTGGGTTGGTCGGGAAGAAGAAGGTGACAGCTGCGACTCGGGGTTGTCCAGGCTGAGGCCGGAGTGATAAGGGTGGTGGTAGTTATGATGATGATGGTCGTGATTGAAGAGGAGGAGGCAGGGAAGAAGGAGGAGATCCGAGGTGGAGACGGGGTCATGCGGGTCATGCTCAGGCGGAACAGTGGAGGACTCCATTTAGTTCTCCGGCGAGGGGAAGGCAGTTCAGGCGGTGAGGGATGAGGATGATGCTCGACGAGGTTCAGCGGGCTTGGATCGAGGAGATCGTCAGGTGGTCGGGTTCGACGGATGGGATGCTGGAAACAGTGGTGACGAGGTCGTCGTGGAGGCGGCGGTGATAGCTTGGTCGGGTTGTCGGAGCGGCTCGGCGAGGCTGAGCTCCGGCAGGTCGAGGATGGGGGAACGATGGGTGAACATGGAAGGAGATTGGGGGGTCGGCTGTGAGCTATGGTTTGGTGAAAGAAATAAGGAAAAGGAAAAAGGATTATTTATATACATGTAGGGCTTTGATTTGACCTAGAAAAGTTGACTGGTCAACCCCTCTTGGAATTGGGCTTGGGTTGGATATTTCAAGGGCCATGATTCAATTGGGTTCAAAATGAATTGCTAGGATTGTATTGGTTCAAGGTTTTGAAGGCCATGATTCAAGGAGGTTGATGTTGCATTGCACACTCCCAAAAATTATAAAAAAATTCACATGAGGGAGAAATGGGTTTCTAAACGTGTTGTGTCCAATGGGGTGGACACCTCAATGCACTTTTGCACAAAAGGGCCCAACAATTGAAAAAATCCACAAAGTTAGGTTTATGGTTTAATTAATTAAAATAAATGCACTGGGTGTTCTAAAATTAATTAGAAGTACATGGGACTAAAATTAAGTGGGACACAATTGTCATAAATGAAGTAGACTCAGAACAGAGTATTACCCTAATTTGGGTTACATGAATTGGGTCGAGATTGTGTCTCCAATTTCGATTGGAACACACAAGGATACAAGGTCAAATTTATATAGAATTAAAGTTAAACGTCTGCGACAAATATTGTGCGACTAAAATGAAGCACAACAAGATATGGTTATGAGTCACACAAGGATCAAAATAACAGTCTGGCACGTTTAAGGCAAGGGTGTGAAATCTGTTGGAAGACAATGGCTAGTGTAGAGCTCTAATTATCGAAGCTACGGTAATGTGCAACAATCAAATAAAATTACAGTAATTTAAATATAATTAATTATCATGCACTCATTTACACATTTAATTATGAAAAGATGAAAATACTCCTATTCTGAAATATGGGGGTGACAATTTTTCTAAGGAATGGGTCATCCCTCTGAGTAAATGTGATTCTCTCTAACAGGTTAGGTATGAATCGCATCTGAGCAACTCGTGCGCCACGGTATCGAATTCGGAGTTCAATGCCCATTTTCTCAAAGTCTCTTTGTAACCTGCGATCAACGGACATGTATCCCGCAAACACTCGACTCAACGCATCCACTACAATATTTCCTTTACTAGGTGTATAGTCGATCATCAAGTCATAGTCTTTGATCAATTCTAGCCAACGCCGATATCGTAGGTTAAGGTACATTTGGGTGAATAGGTACTTCAAGCTTTTGTGATCTGTAAACTCCCTCGACCAGAATTCAGTAATTTAGGATTTATTTTAGCTAATTAGAATTTCTGTAACTTTTTAAAATTTATTTTGTTTACATATCCTATTGATTGTGCACCTGTACCTTACACAATTAATTAGAGCATTACACTAGTTGTACTTCCCAAACAAAATTTACATACCTGCCCTAGACATGTTAGACTATTTTTCTGAATTTTATGCAACTCCCAGATGCTTTATTTTGATCCTCGTTTGAGACGCACAAATATCGTTACAAAAGTCTGTATTTATTTCCTATTTTATTTCTTGCTCTTTACCCATCTCTGTACCCCTAGAGATTGAGGACCAACAGGCACCTATTTTATCCAAACAAAAATATGATAATATTCTACTTTGAATATACTACAAATAGTATATTGACACCGTAGTAAAATTATGACCCTACCTGCCTCTAAATAATTAGAGAACACCATGCGCAGTATTTATTAAATAATAAATACGATGACCCGTATCACCCAGAAACCAGGCCCTGCCCCTGCCCAGACTCACCCCCACCCCCTCAGGACCCTACCACAGCTTTTTTCTCTCAATTCTGAGCATTTTAGTATTTTCTGGGAACAGGGTATTTTATCAGACAAATTGCATAATTACGCAAAATACCAAATTTGGGACCTATTGGCAATTTAGGAAATTTTAGGGGTTTTTATTCAAATTTCCAGTGTGAGGTGGCATCACCTCATTGGCTGGTGAATGTGGACCGTCCACGTGTCATGTGGGACCCACAAATGGCTACCAAAATATCTTAAAAACCTAAAATTACCTAAAAGCCCCTAAACAATTCTATCTATTTACAACTTTGCCACTCCCCAAAACCCCTATATAAACCCGACCCCTCCCCCTTTCAAATCTCACAGTCAACCCCCTCCGGCCACCCACCTCCGACCAAACTCCGGTGAAGCCCTCGCCACCTCCCCACCTTTCCTCCGACCAAGTCCCACTACCTCCGGCCGCCTGCTCCGCCGTGGGCAGCTGCCACAACATCACCCCGACCACCACCCCCACAACCGACTTCACCACCCGACCGCCTCCGGCCGTTGTGGACCACCGCCACCACCACCACTCGACTCGCCCCGACACCCTCTACCGGACCACCACCCTCCCACCGCTCCACGACCTCCCCTCCGCCGCCGGCACCCCCCGCAGCTCCGCCACACCCCTAACCCTAACAGCTGCCCCCTCCCCTCCGAACACCTCCAGCCACCACCACCGCCACCGTAGACCCCACCACCACTACCAACCTCACCGCCACCCTTGTCACCACCCCATTTCCAGAGCCGGGTATTTTTTTTATTTTTAATTTGGTTAATTGTGCATTATTTATAATTAATTATATTTATATTTAATTAGTGATTGCATTATTTTTTATTATTTTTATTTTGATTGTTTTAGGGTTTTGGCTAGCCTGGACCCATGTCAGACCCTAGTGGACCCATGTCCGACCCAGCCCACACCCTTGTGAGAATTATTTTGGGGCTTAGAATATTTATTTTATTTTTAGGAGGTTAGTTGGAGAGATTTGGAACTAGTTTGAGTGCTTTTGGAACCCGGAACCCAAAACCGAGAGTTAGGAGGGCATTTTGGGTATTTTGGACTTTGTAACCCTTTATTACATGTTGAGACCCGACCCCTCTCCCCATTTCCAGCCCGCACGCAGCAGGAGCCCTCTCCCCACTTCCTCTTCTTCTTCATTCTTCATTCTTCATTCTTCTTCTTCTTCTTCTTCTCCATTCTCCACTCTTCCTTCTTCTTTTCTTCTTCCCACTCTCAAGTAAGTTCCCATTTCTCCTTTTTCTTCTTCTATTCTTCTTTATGATTAACCCTAACCCTACATTCTTCCCTAACCTTGGTGGGTAGAGCCTAGATTTTGTGTTGGAGCTTGGATTGGGAGCTTGGAAGCTTGGTTTGGAGGATTTAGAGCATTTTGGAGATTTTGGCTTGGGATTCCAACTCCCAAGAGGTAAACCCTAATTTTCCCCTTGTAATTACTTTTATATAGTGTAATTAATAGTTTAGAACCTTCCTAGACCCTTAGGCTACCCGTGGGAGGAAGTTGGAACTAGTTGGGTAGTGTTTGGAGACTTTAACACTAGGTTTTGTGTCAATTTCGGGTGGAATCCGAATTTGGCCCAATTTTGGGTGATGCCCTAGGTTAGACAGACCTAGGTAGACGTTGTCGGGTGTCTTGAGGGTGAGTGCGTGTCTTCGTTCGGACACGGAAAGCCGTGTCGCGAAGAAACGGGCGTTTCGGGCAAAATTGGGGCTTTTCGTCGTCGCCGATTCTAAGTGCGTGTGCGTTTCTGCCACGGACCTAGAATCGACGCGAGAGCACATTTTCTAGGATCTAGGCATCGTTTAGAGTGCGTGGGTAAATTTTGGGCCGATTTCGAGTTCGTTTGGTGTGCGTTTCAGGAGGTTTTCCGAACCGCGCACCACGTGTTCGTCGAAATGACCGAACGGCCATTTCGACTTGGGTTCCTCGTTTCAGGCTTGTGCGCGCATTGGGTTAGTATCGGGGAGTGTGTGCTAGAGTTTTTGAGTTATATTTTATATATTTTTAAGTGTTTGGGCGTGTCGGGGTCGTCGGGCGTGCGTTGGTGGGCGTGTGTGGGGCGTATGGGTTGTGTGTTGTGTTGTGTTAGTGTTTGTGTCTATATTTATATATTTATATATATATATGTTGGTGTGTGTTTTTATATATATATATATTTCTATTTCTATTTATGTGTGTGTATTTATATCTATGTGCTAGTGTATGTGTGTAGGTGAGTGTGTGTGAGTGAGTGCTTGTGTGAGTGTGTGCTAGTGCGTAGGTGAGTGTGTGTGAGTGTGAGTGAGTGCCTATATATATATATATATGAGTTTGAGTGAGTGTGTATATATGTATATATATTTATATATATGTAGGAGTGTTTGTGTGTGGGGTTGTGTGTTTGTGAGAGTGTGTGTGTGAGAGTGTGTGTGAGGGTGTGTGAGTGTGAGTGTGTGTGAGGGTATATGTATTTATGTTTGAGTGTGTGAGTGTGTATGTGTATATATATATATATATAGATATATGAGTGTAGTTATATATGTGTGTATATATATATAGATGGTGTTTATATATATATATATATAGATACGTGTATATAATTATGTGTGTGTGTGTTGATTTGTGTTGAGTGTGTGTGTTAGTATATAGATATATAGGTGTGTATATATGTGTATCTAGTTATATATATATAGTTATATATGTGTATGTATATATATATATAGTGATATATATATGTGTGTACGTATATAGGAGTGTGTGTGTGTGTGTGTTTGAGAGAGGGGGGGGGGTGCCCAGCAAACTGGACAGCAGCTGCAGCAGCAGCTTTGCTGCTCCAGCAGCAAGGAGCAGCAGCGCACGCAGCAGTAGCCGCTGCAGCGAGCAGCAGCAGCCGCGCAGGCGCCGCGGCGCGCGCCGCGGCAGCAGATCGCTGCAGCGCTCGCGCAGCAGCAGCAGCAGAACAACTTCAGCAGCAGCAGTAAATGCTGCAGTAGCAGCAGTACAAGCCAGGCATCAGCAGCAGCAGTTTCAGCAGCAATGCGAGGGAGAAAGAGATAGATATAGACATATAGATACATATATCTATAGATGAATAGTTAGATAGATTATGGATAGATTAGATAGATAGACACATAGCTAGATAACTAGTAGATAGATAGATAAGTAAATAGTTAAGTAGGTAAATAGAATTATAGATAGATAGATAGATTATAGTTAGCTATTAGTTAGTATTATAGATAGATAGCTAAGTAGATAGTTACTAGAATAGATAATTAGATATATAGATAAGTAGATGCATAGGTAGATACCTATATCTATGGATAGATAAATAGGTAGATAAGATAAATAGATAGTTAGAGGGCTAGATTAATAGATAGATGGCTAGGTATTTAGATAGATGGATACTAGATAGGTAGATAGCTAGATACTTAGATATACCTATCTAGGATATAGATATCTATATGCCTATAAGTTATATATATATGTGTATAGGTAAGATAAAGGGGTATTTGGGTATATGTGTGTGGATATCTATATATATATAGGTATATACATACTTAGATATATATAATTATGGTAGATATCTATACTACCTAGCCTAGATTAATAACTAGGTGCATAATTAATAGCTAGGTAGCTAGTTAGAGGGTTTTAGAGCGAAACCTCAATACCTTGAGATACCGAGGTATCTCAATACCTTGAGATAACCAAGGTATTGGGTTTCGAGCGGGGTTTTTGAGCATTAGCCTAGGAAATGCCTTGGAGTGATTTTTATATGCTTATGTGTATATATTTATGCGTGCTAGCATAGGTTTTAGAGGGTATAGGCGGGGTATATAGCGTAGGTTGAGGTATCGGATACCGAGGGTATCCCGGTATCTCAAGGAGGTGAGTTTGTGAGTTTTCTAGCTTAATGACCTCGGTTTGACCTAGAATTTTAGGAGCACCCTAGTTTGACCCAGACTTGACCGTAGTTGACTCGGTTGACCGCCAAAGTCAATTTTTGACCTAGTTTTGACCTAGAGTTGACTTTTTGGACCCAGAGTTGACTTTTTGACCCAGATTTCACCGGTTTGACCCGTTTGACCTAGAACGACCCTAGAAGCCTATTTTTAATTATTTTATATCTGTTTAACTTATTAGAACCATGTTTAACCTTGCTTTTCGCATAGGTCCTTGCGACACCGGTTCGGATCGCCAGTTGCTCAGGACGTCAGGCGAGTACATTCTCTGATAGTTTTCATTATTTGATGATTATTATGATTCAGCTTCAAGTATAGTATCATCTGATTATTCTGGCACCACACGGGACACGGATTAATATTTCTGGATTTATTTACTTACGACACGTACATTTCATGTTTCTAGCCTCTATTTTGGAATCACTACTGGCATCACCTACAGGCATCATTCATGTTCAGGCTGGACTCATCTTGATTTGCGTGTCGGGTCTTGGATCCACTTGTATTAGTCGGGGCGGGGAAATACTCGAGTAGACATGTAAATATTCCTATCTGGCATCATCAGGAATCACTCCCTCTGGTCTAATCTGGAATGATAGCAGCCGCGCACCCAGTGCGCGGTGAGCCGTACTTACCCCTAGCCGTTTACATGTCGAAACAAGTATTTCAAAGACACCGAGTTCATTCTTTATAGTCTGGACTCTCATGCATTTCTTGACTTGTCTCACTTACATGTTTCTGGACTTGACGCACTACATGTTTTTCCTGCTGGACTCACTACACGTTCTTGTGCACGGACTTGATCTTAGCTTAGATTTCCTGTATCTTGTAGTTATTACTATCTTGCTCTGATATCCATGCATCTTTACCTTTATGCACCTGTTATACATATTTCCTTGTTTCATACTTGCTTCATTCTTCTTGCTACTTGTTATAACTGTTTTATAGTTTTTATCATTTAAATGGAACTGCTGTTAGAGATGTAATTGCTTCAGTCCTGACTGGACATATTTTTTAGAGTATCCGGAGGATTGGTGTCCGACGTTTTATGGACCTGAGCCTGTCGATGGTGCAGACAGTGACCCTCTAGTTTAGAGGTGATTTCCGGGTTGGTAGCCGGGATCACTAGGATCTTGTTGTTGTTTTATTAGCTTTAGTACCAGATTTGTCTCCGGTTTTGGATTGAGACATTGTTTGTATATTATTTTGAATATTGTTGTATTATTATTTGATGTTATAGTTGTTGTAGTAGTTGTTGTTGGTTAGACTTTATAGTTGTAGATCTCTGTGTTATCTTATCGTGCTTAGATTCGTGATTGAGTATATTGTGGTTATCTTTGAGATATTTGCTCCTCCGTTTGGAGTTGAGATCTTGACAGGTTTATATTGTTTGTGTGGTTGCCCTCCTTTTGGAGAGGTCAGGGCCAATTTTTGTGTGAGATTATTATCTAGATAGTTGACCTAGACAGCGTTCTACCGCCGATGCTGCGGCGTAGGCTGGATGTACCCACGACTCATGCTCGATTTTTCGGGTGCGGGTTGTGACAACCCTCTCCTCCGTCGAACCCCCACCCTGCACCGCCGTCTCCTCCGCCGAAGCCGCCGCCGTAGCCTCCACAAGCTGTTGTTGCTGCTGCTGTTGCTGGCAGCCAATGCTACTGCTGACGCTCCTCCGGCCAGCCACCGCCACCTCCGCCGTCGTCCTCCCACCGGCGACAAGCCAAGGCCCCCACCTGTCAGTTAGGTATACCCCCTAACCCTATCTATACGTATATATGTATAAATACTTATATGTATGTATATATGTATATGTATGTATATTTATATTTATGATAATATATAATATATATTATATTAATATACTGTATAAATACAGTATATTTATACTGTATATATATATTACTATTATATATTATATATGTATACGTATACTACTATTATATATGTATATATATATGTAAATTTATGTATATCTATGTATAATTATATATATATATATATATATATATATATATATATATATATATATATATATATAAATGTATTATATTACTTATATATATAATTATATATATATAAATCAGTGTTATATATACACTACTATATATATTATATTATATATAATACCATATATATTATATACATATACTTTTACATTTTTGCATTTTCTTTCCTGTATTATATATATATATATATATATATATATATATATATATATATATATATATATATATATATATATATATATATATCTATGTATATATATATATATATATATATATATATTATCTATATATAATATATACTATATAATATAGTACTGGATAATACAGTACATATGTATTTATATATGTATTTATTTCCTGCACTGTCTTTTAATTTATATATATATATATATATGTATATATAATATATACTATATAATATAGTGCTGGATAATACAGCATATATATATATATATATATGTATGTATGTATATTTACATTCTGCACTTGTCATTTCTTTATATATATATATATATATATATATATATATATATATATATATATATATATATATATATATATATATATATATATATATATTATCTATATATATATTATCTATATATAATATATATTATATACTATTATACTGGATATAGAGTATATATATGTATTTATATTTCTACATTTTTCTTTCTTTTATATATATATGTATATATGAATATATATATATATATATATATATATATATATATATATATATATATATATATATATATATATATATATATATATATATATATATATATATATATATATATATATATATATATGTATGTATGTATGTATATATGAATATATATATATATATATCTATATATATCTATATATATATATCTATATATATATATATTTCAATTCCTGCTCTTTTCTTTTCTTTTATATATATATATATATATATATATATATATATATATAATATATATATATATATATTATTTATATATATATATATATTTATATATACTGCTAGTATATATAAATAAACTATGTATGTTATATTCTGCATTTTCTTTATATGTATATATATATATATATATATATATATATATATATATATATATATATATATATATATATATATATGTATTTATATATAATATATCTATTATATGTATATATGTTATATATATATGCATACTACTATATTTACTATATCTATATATATATACTCTATATATATATGTACCTATATATTATATATGACTATATATATATATATATATATATTGTGTCTTATATACTTACATAAGTATATATATATATGTTATGTACTCTCTTATTAAATGTTATATTTACGAGACATGTACGTCTTAAACAGAAAACATCTCCAGCACAGTCTGTGACCCCCTGTCACAAGGACCCTCAGTCTTGACAGTGGGATCAGGTGTCTAATACAATCAGGAAGTAGGCAAGTATACCTTGCCAAGTTACTGTTTAAATTCAAATGTTGCTATATGCTATATTTTCCTGAATTTCATATAACAATGAGTACCTGAGATTGCCTCGGGTACAGTCAACAGATACGTTGACTTGTAGCATAATTAACTTAGTCTTTTCAGACCTACCAACATCTGTGAGGGTATCTTAATATCCTCTTAGACCCTATCACGGGAACACGCAATATGGTTACAATACATATTGGGATGCGAGCTGCATATTTGATTAGCTACCAGTACGTGTGACACGCATTACGGCTTAGCATAAAATCAGGAAAACTCAGAACAGTACGACTTGGCATTTAGTTACATTGGGCGGGAAAGATAACTAGTAGACGTATGGGACACCCCCCTCCTTGATATTTTTATCCTTCGTACCATGCTCCTCGGAGATGGTTGATTGCAGAGTGCCCATGAGTCTGGGGGCATATGACACATATACTAGCCAGTCACCACGATTGGTGAATTAAGTCAGCATATGTCTAACCTACACATTTCTATGCGTACTACAAGGTCTTTACTTGCATTTCACTTAGATGGTTAGCACCCAGTATTTATTTATTTATTTATTCAGTATTTATATACCTGGCATGTTATTTTCTGTATCTTGTTATGTCCCATTGAGGACCTGGTTCCCTTCCAGATTTAGACGAGGCTTTCTATCCCACGGTATATGGCCCAGGACAGGAGACCAGGTGTGCTACCGAGGAAGAATTAGAAAAGACACCATCAGAATCTACCTGATTCTAGGAGATGCTCTCTTGGCGATGGAGATGTTTTCCTGGATAGACGATACTTAGTCTATCCTATTTTTTGTATTATTATTATATTTTGTAGTGGGTTTGTTCCCCCAAGATGTGTATTATGACATTTTCAGACTCAACATTATATATATTCAGCATTATTTCTTGATATTTTCTGTGGATGAGATAGACTTGCCTGTATTAGACTTGTAGTACTTAAAGGACAGCGTAGCACGTTCCTTTGGGTCAATAAAAATGGATTAAATCCTTAGTGACGTGTCAGCTGGCCAATGCCACGTGGCCTAGTTCCTTATATTTTGGGACTGGGGCGTGACATTATCAGTGTAATTTTGGTAAGCTACTCCATAGAGGTAGTGTCACCACAATTTTAGCGCGAACACAATTGCCGCTAGTTCTAGTTCATGCGTAGGATAAATTTTCTCGTCATTTTTTAGTTGTCTAGATGCATAGACTGTCACCCTATCCTGCTGCATGAGTACACACCCCAAGCCCTGCCCTGACGCGTCGCTGAATATTGGGAATCCCGAGGTCTCGTCTGGTAGTACAAGTAGTGAGGTAGAGGTGATGCTTTAACTCTTCAAATGAAGCTTCACAGTCGACGAACCACTCGAATATGACTCCCTTATGTGTGAGGTGAGTCAGAGGTGATGCTAACTTGGAAAAATCTTTCACGAAATATCTGTAGTAGCCCGCTAGCCCGAGGAAGCAGGCCGCTTCCACTCGACGATGGCTTTAACTTTCTTTGGATCAACTGAAATACCTCCCGCATAAATGATGTGCCCGAGGAAAGCTACATTGCTCATCCAGAATTCATACTTACTCAGTTTTGCGTATAGCTTATTGTCTAAAAGAGTCTGTAGCATAGTCCACAAGTGCTCTACATGTTCCTCCATATTCTTCAAGTACCCCAAGATATTATCAATGAATACTGCTACAAACTTATTGAGATATGGCTTGAACACATGATTCATTAAGTCCATAAAGACGACAGGGGGATTGGTCAGTCCGAATGGCATTACCAAAAACTCATAGTGGCCGTAGCGAGTGCGAAAGGCAGACTTCGGCACGCCTTCCAGCTTGATCTTGAGCTGATAGTAACCCGAGCGAAGATCAATTTTTGAAAATAATGTTGCACCTTGTAGTTGATCAAAGAGGTCATCGATCATGGAAAGGGGGGTACTTGTTTTGAACAGTGGTCATATTCAATTCATGATAGTCGATAAAGAGCCACATCGAGCCATCCTTTTTTTTTACAAACAATTCAGACGCGCCCCCATGGAGACATGCTAGGATGAATATACCCATGATCTAATAATTCTTGCAACTAGACCTTTAACTCCTTTAATTCTGTCGGGGCCATTCGATATAGAGCCATAAAAATTGGTCGAGTCTCTGAAAATGTATCAATAGTGAACTCTATCTCTCTATCGGGCGATATGTCGATCAACTCATCTGGAAAATTATCAGAAAAATCTGTCACAACGAAAGTAGACTCTATGTTTGCGCAATCTCGTTGTGTGTCACGAATGGATACCAAGTACCCATCACAGCCGAAATATATCATCCTTCAAGCAAACATTACAGATATCACCATACAGGAATTCGAAGCTCTCGACGGTGGACTGCACGCATAGTAAAAATTTGATCTCGCCAGGTAGACGAAATATGACTTTCTTTTCCACACAATCAATGGTAGCTGAGCAAGTGCCGAGCCAATCCATCCCCAGAATAATGTCGTAGTCTCTGATGTCTAAAACTATCGCATCAAGTGATAATTTCTTTCCTCCGATACAAATGTTCCCTTTATGACAAACTAAGTGAGCCGGCAAATCCACGCACGATGGAGTACTGAAGCTGAGATTTAGGCCTAGCGGTGTCATAGGAAATAGATTCTCGACGACAAAATCTGCCGCAATAAAACTATGTGTAGCACCAGAATCAAACAATACTCGAGCAGGTACATTATCGAAAAGTAATATAGCTGACACCGTCGTGTTTGATACGAACGTCTCTTCCCGAGTCAGAGCATAGACCCGGCCTTGAGCGTTCGTTGGTGCCATCTAGTTTGCTCGAGGTGCTTGACCCTGATTATGAGGCATACGATGTTGTTGCTGTGGATGGCGTGGAGGGGGATCGTTGGGGCAATTATGACAATCGCAAGCTACATGGACAAATTTACCACAAACGAAATATCCCCCTTTTCGAATACGACAGTCGTTGATATGGTGTACTAGCCTGTGGAAATAGGCACAAGGTGGACCCTGGTTCTTCCCTAGATCATGGTCCTGAGAGCCGTCGTTATTGTGGTGCTTGTTCGCATTATTACCACCTGTGTTGCTAGGGCGCTTGTGATAGAAATTTTGTAAAACGCCGGTGAGAATTTGGGGGGTACTACGACTCTAGGGAGAGGGCATGGTTTAGAGACTCAAGCATGGTATGGTACTGAGGGACGACGATATGGGCACGAATAGGAGGTCGCAGTCCTATCTTAAACCTTCGAGCTCGACTTTCAACGTCACAGAGATGAGACTTAGCAAATTTTGCAATCCTGTTTGAATTCTGCGGCGTACTGCCACACTGTCATATTTTTTTGTTGAAGATGTGTAAATTCGTCTTCCTTCTCCCGACGGACAGATCGACAAAGGGCACGGCTGCTGGACTTCCTGAGCTACTGGAAGTGCCAAAATTGCTCCCTTACACCTGCGCCATTACCTGCACTTGTGCCTTCGGCTCTGAGGCTGTTCCTTGAAAGAAAAGTTACTTACATCAGTCTCAAAATATATTATGGGCTCACTGTATGGAACGCATCTCAACTGGGTGGGACATGGTCGTTTCAAGAAAACTCTTCTGACATGAAGGTCAAAGGATCTGAAGCCATGCTCTGATACCAATATGTCATACCCTAATTTTTACTAAATCGATAATCGTCCCCCGGATGTGATACCGTGCATGCGTAAGGTGCGCGTGCACATGGCCTAGACATAATGATATACTTTAGAACATATGCAACAGAGTACACAAATGATATATCAAATGATATATCACACATTGAGATATAGAAAAGTTCTTTTTATTGATAATGAACATCTAGTTACATATTCTTGACTCAAAAGTAATAAGGATGTCGCACGGGCATACAACTTGGATTCAAAATGAGATAGCCGATCCATACATTACATTCCTTACTAATATTTCAAAAGATCAAACCACATTGGGTGCGTGTTAGCACCATCGCCTAGGAGCTTCTAAAAGGTATGTGCGAGCTCATTGAGATTATGTACTTGCGCTCTAAAAGTCACAAATACGAACGCGCCAGACCAGTGAAAGGTTGGAGAAAAGCTTTAACTCCTCGCCGCGTCGCCTTGGCTCGGGGAACCTGCTGCAAAGAGGGTCAGTACTTCAAAAAGTATCGGTGAGGACGAGCTAACCCAATATACCAAATCGATATCGTATTCATGTGAACATACAATATTATTATTATGTAATCTTTCTATATTGCCTTAGTTCAAATCTGTATATATACGATAAAATAGAATGACATAACAAAATGTTCCACCATTTGGTGACTTTACCTACATCGTCAGAACCACCTGTACAAAACTTACCATGATCTTCCTTCACACGAAGACATAGTTAGTTTGCACAGTTTAAATATACATAAGGATCACTGTCTTGACCAGCCATCATAGACTATAGTCTGGGTAGACGACGATGCTTGCAGCGCAGGTAGCGAGTACCGCTACAAACTCTCACATCACCCATGCTAAGTTGCTAGCAAGACTAATTGTTGTTCCGCCCAGGATGAATCAGCCCTGGTGCCCCATCGATGTAAACCCTATCACCCAAAAATAGATATTTCGTGTGTATTTTGTATTTTGTATTTTGTATTTCGTGTATTTGTTTTAGATTATTTTTTAAAATAATTAAAATCCAATAATTTTATTAGGATACTTCACCATGGTTTGGACATTAATAATATAGGATGGCCCCAAAACCTGTATCGTCCTTCATAAGAAGTAGCCTACACAAGAGACACTATCTGTAGTATCTTTTCGTGGCACAAAAATTTGACCCCTTAGTGTTAGTATGACATTAGTGTAACGACCATCGATTAATGGTTAAATATTTAGATATTATATACATAATTTAATTGTGGTTATTTTTTAACTCCAACTTCCTACAATTAGCATCCCATAATTTTTTGTGCCAAATTAGGTACATTCCTTTTTTATAGATTTGCATATTATTTTCTATTACTTGTTTTGTGGATAACTATTTAATTATTTACTTAGTTAATTAGATAATATAATTACTTGATTTATTACAACTAGATAAATTTATAATTATTAATTATAAAATATTTTATAAAATATTTTGGGTGTAGTATTTTGTTAAAGCTGTACAAAGTAATTTTCTAGAATTTATTTAGTGTGCAAATAATATTTTTGGGATTTTTCCTCATTTATATAGGTGAATATATGTTAATAAATATATGGTTAATAATAATAATAATATTAGTAATAATGAAAATAATAATGATAATAATATTAGTAATAATAATAATGTTGTTAATAAAATATAAATAAAAATAAAAGAAATAAGAAATAAGAAAATAAAATAAATGAAAAAGAAAACAAAAGAAAAGGAAAAAAAAGAAATATAACCAAAACCCTAAAACTAATCATAATACTAATTAACCCTAAACTAAGAACTAATCACTAATCTTATTCCAACTAAAACTCCTCCCTTCACAGAAACCACCCAACAAACTAGCCATCCCCACCCGCGCTCTCTCTCTCTCTCTCTCTCTCTCTCTCTCTCTCTCCCTATATATATACACACACATATACATATACCTATACTAAAACTTCAACCCCAAACCCTAACTCAACCAAACCCTAACCCTACCCCGTGCCTCCAGCGACCACCCCCGTGCCCAGACCGCCGTCGGAACAACCGCCACCACCATCCGTGTGTGCGTACGCACGTGCATGTGCACAGCAGTGTCCCATCTTCAAGGTGATGTATCTTTCTCAAACTTGATCATTTTCTCGAGCTGTTTATTCTTGTAGGTTCACAACCTAACCCTCTAGGATTTTTATTCAAGCGGGACGAGTTTTCGTTCCCTGGATTGGTCGAAAAATTGACCGGAAAATGATCAGAAAACTGACCAAAACAGTTCGGAATTTCGAATCCAAAACTCCATGTTCACACCCAATTTGCCATCAAACCGTTTAATATTTTTGAAAACTAATTAAAGGGTTTTTCTTCTCCATATAACTGAGAAATTTTCTGTTCTTTTAGTTTTTGTTAGTTAGTTCTATGTATAAAATTATTCAGCCTCCAAATTGACCAAAAATTTATTTTTAAAATATTAGAAAATTATGATACAGAGTGTGCCCCACCAAACGGGACCGCCGTGTCGCATATCAATTGCACCGAAAGACGCGTTTAGTATATCCTGATATGTGGACTTTTGCGGAAACTGATTCGAACGTGTGTGCGTGTCGGAATCAACCCATATCCGTAAAAAGTATCCATATCGCGATTTTTATAAAATACCACACCATTTAGTGTACCCTCATCGGAATTTGACAAAACTTGCACCATTGGATTCGTGGTATCAGGCAATTCTAAGACAGTTGACCAAGCCGCCTATTTGTGGGCCTATGGTTGACTTTAAGGGCAAATTTGTGTTCGGCTCACCAGAATCCAAAATGGACATACCGTTGGGTTCGTATTGACGTTTAGAATTTGTTTGACCTATAATGTGTCACATTTAGAGACCTTTACCTCTGGCACGCTTTTCAGTATAAAGTGGCCCACATGTGGACCCGCTTTGACCTGAAATTACCGTTTTGCCCCTGTGTCCAAATTGGACAAAAGGGTAGTATTTTCTAGCTATCTCGCTTATTCTGGGAATGTTGATAATATTTATTTCAGCATCCGGATACGTTCATTCTGATGCCATAGTTTCTGATCTATTGTGCCTGACGTCTAGACGCTTACAGTTTACAGCTTTCTTGCCAGGCAAGATACCTTGCCAAATTGCTTACAGTACTTTGTATGCTTATTATATTTTTATATATTTATTGCATGTGTTTTCTTTCAGTCATAATTATATATTATATATTATATATGTTGACATACACTTGACACCTAGTATCATGGGAGGGGAGGACAATCAGTTGGCGTATGGGTTATAACCACTCTGGTAAACCGTAGTAACTAGCACGCACTGCGGTAGTTGTGTCGCGCTGGTCGCTACCCTTGCAGTATGTTAATTTCTGGTATCGTGCTGGTCGCTACCCTCGCGGTATATCCATTTTTGATGTTCCTGACGTGTGTGTGAGTTGTGAGATTAGATAGAGTAGCCTACCCATGCCAATACGTCGAAAAGTTGTCTCATTATGCATTCATATAGATTGTCTAGTACAGCGTACTTATATATTTTTTGTCTACTATGCATGTTTACTGTATTCAATTGCCATGCTTCTATGTATCTTGTTACGTCCCTCTGAGGACCTGGTCCTTTTCTAGGTGTAGACGATCATGACTATTCGCAGGAGCACGGATCAGGACTAGCTACTCCATTCTCTTTCGAGGAGGTCTCTCTTCGAGTCTCATTGTTCATTAGATGTACTTATGTGATTTCTCTTATGTTCTAGTTGGTAGTAGATTTGTTTCCACCCGACTATCATTTCTTGATACTTCATATTGAGATTCAGTTATATAGTAGATTGGTTATTAATTTCCATTTGATTATGTGGATGAGATTTAGTTATGCCCTGTGACATGTAATAATTATATACCACTTGTGAATTATTGTTCATAATACAGCGTATGTATGTGTTATGGTTTCCATATATTAAAGTCTCCATATACATACGGTTGACATGCTTACGTATTCCTAGTCTTACGTATTTTGGGACTGGGCATGACAATCGACCATTCACAGGAACTATATACCTTCTGCACAAGTTGTCCATGAACATTGACGATCTAAACACTAAGTTAACATACGAATTATTTCAAGACATCAACATGAATATAACTACTTTAGCACAATGCGATGGCATAGTCTACTAGCTGATATGATCAAATCTAAATTATGTACTACCCATAGAACGGTTATAGATGAATAAGTTCTAACTACAACTGAACACAAAATAGATACATGTATAGCGGACAGGCATGCAACAATATGACCGTATAGAAATTTATGTGACAAGCATTAAGTGTTTTAAGTCAACTTCTTCTTTTATCTTGACTTAATTTTATTCTTTTGGTATCGTAGATCAGAATGCACAAATGAGTCAAATTATTAGGAATGAAGACTTAGAAGAAGGGCATAATTCGGGAGTAAGGCCAATCACCTAGTTGGTGAATCGGAGAAAAGAAATGAGAGATCTTCAAGAATCTGCTTGCGTGTCGCGTACGCGATCACCTGTACGCACCAACAGATAATCAATATCTCTTGTCTCGGTCTCCAAGGGTTTGATATGAAGTACAAAATTCAAAGAATGAAGACAATAAAATCCATCGAAACCGTTCAAGAAAGCAACCAAGCGGCATCAAAAATGGGTAAAGAAACAGCACAACGGAAAGGCCCCTCTCAACTCTGCCGCTGAGTCCTTCCTTGAGGCATGATCCGTTGAATGTGGGACCTAATTCCGAATAAACCAATTCATAACGAGGAAACGATCTCACTACCAGAAAAAGTCAAATTAGCGACGTTAAAAAATGTCGCTAAAGTCTAAAAAATATCGCTAATCACTTTTAGCGACGTATTAAAGAAGTCGAAACTCAGCTAGTCGCTGAAAGGAAAAATGTCGCTAAATATCGTTGTACCGACATTTTTTAGCGACGTTAGTGCGTCGTTAAATTAGCGACGTGTAGCGACGCAACGTCGCTGATTAGCGACGTGATCATCAGTCGCTTAACGACGCTAATTAGTGACTTACTTAGCGACGTTACAGCGACGTCTTTAATGACCTGGCAAAACTGCTATGTCAGCAATTTGCGACGTACAACGATATTTTTAGCAACGTTTTTAGCAACATCATTAGCGATGTATAGTAACGTCACAACTTAGCGACGTGTAGTAATGTCGCTAAACGTCGCTAAACGTCGCTAAAAATGTTATTAACTGTACAGAAAAAATAAAAAAAATGAATATTGTGAGGTTTCCAAACTATTATTCCTGTACTTTATTAAATCATAATATGTACAAATAGACCCGGAGCAACCCTCCGTTGAATTTCTGGGTTTTCAAACCCCCTTGGGTTGAACACTCAATACCGGTAAAATAACATATTTAATATGAATAATATAATAAAATTTGAAGAAAAGAAAGCATCCAGCAAATATTATCGTAAAGAATACGGCAAATATATATCCATACAATCTCATCCTAAATAATACAAATAATACAAATATCCAGCAACTATACTACTGTGGATCTGCAGGAGGATGACCACCGACGCGCATGAAAGATAAGAACAGCTCATACTGCTCCCGTGAAATCGACACCGATGTCGATGGAGAAGGCAGTGACGTCGGTGGAGTCTGTGTCGATGTAGGCGCACCAGGAGGCCGTATCCGCTCTAAGTCTACGAGTCGCTGGTTGTAAGAATCCATGGTAGATAACAGCCTCCTACTGCTATGAACCATTAAATCCTGCATCATCGTCAGCCTCTTGCCCATGGATAGCTGTGATGCCTGCAGCTCCGTGATGTTGCGGTCTGTCGAGGCTCTAAGATCATTTGTCAAATCCCGGAGCTCCGTGAAGCTGCGGTCGAGCATATCGAATCGTGCAATGAGCGTCGGATCGTCCGGCTGCGGCTGGGACCGGGGCTGCTCCTCCATCCTTCATAGCAACTCGTCACGGAGAGACACAATCTGACGGTCAACGGCCTCCTCAACTCTGGCTGATGACTGCGAGGGCTGTGTGGAATGAGCAGTTGTCGGGGAGGCCCTAGATGACTGCGTCCCAACTAGGGCGCCATAGGATCCCGTACCGTAGTACGTACCCCGCTGGAGACCACCAGCTGCGGTCACCCACAGGTCGTCCGCCGATGGAGCTGGAGCAGGCTGCGAGAAAGTACCAGCCTCTACAGCTGTAGGTGCACTAGCAGTCACCCGCTCATGCAGCCTAAGATACTCGACCTAGAAAGGTTTGGAAACTCGATAATTGCCTAAGTTATATTAAAATTAACACAAAGTAAAGTAATACTTACATAGGTCTCCGAGGCCCTCTCATCAATGAGATTTCCGTCCTTGCGATGGGTGGCCAAGAAGACGGTCACCATGTTTGCATCATCACCCCTCTATACCTGTTAAAAATATATTATTTAGTACTAAACTTAAAATATTTTTTCCTACTACCATTTTATCGTACTTATATTAAAATAATATATCTTAAATAACAAAATATACCAAACGACGAAAATGTTTCGTCATCGGAATTGTAACACCCCTTTCCGCTCAAGCGGACTGCCGTCTCAAACGGTAATCGTGCAGCTGTCCCGACCCGCTTTGCCTCAAAGGAGAAGCAAAGGATATCCAGACTTGCCCCTACAGGAATTCGGCTTGGACTTTCAGAGGCTCGCTCAGACGTATCGCTCTACCGAGGCGAATCATCGCTAAGGTGGGTGGCTACGGTGAACTTGTCTTTGCTTAGCCAGCACACATAAAATCTGGAATCATATATGCTAGTCGCTAGGTGAATCACCCCCTGCATGCTAATAAATCCAACGCACCTAGCTAAGGGAATAATCCCAACTTGTATTGCTTGCTAGAACATGGAAATGAAATACTGCTTATATATTTCAGACCCTTGCATGCTAAGTCCCTTAACGGTTTTATTCCTCGGCTTACCTTCGGGTCCGAGCAACGTGCCTGCTTATGTTCCCTTAGAAACGCATGCTTGTCTGCTTGAATGTTGCCTTGTTTTCATCCAACTCTGGGAGACTACTAAGTAGTCGTTCCGTGCATGTTTGACCCTGCAAGTATCCGGGACCGTTAGGTTACCAGGCAGCCCCGAACCAGGAGAATGCATCAAGGCAAGATATTCACTGTACAGAATCATGATTCAAGTATCCCGTATACTCGTGTTCCTGTGCACTCGTATTCTCGTGTTCTCTTGTTCAAAGTGCACGCGTGTTCTCGTGTTCTCGTGTATCTCGTGATAATTGGAATGACCCAATATCTTGTATGTCGCGGACAACTCGGACCCGAGGTATTGTTCCATGGACGGGCACCGGGGCACCGGGGCCGATCCGATCCGGATGGAACTCGTGTGTAGTCTTCGTGTTCGGGACTGGGTAGCTTGCAGCTCATCGTGTACTCTTGTAGCAAGCTATCCTTGTCCCCGGCTACGTCCATAATGGCTTTGCCAGCGACCGTGTTCATATAGATAAGTCATCCTCGCTTAGCGGCTACCCGCGTGCGAGTTATTGCATCGCATCAACTAAATACCTGAACGATCATGTTATAAACGACCCTCGTGTATGCATATGCTTGCCTCCTGAATGTTTATACATGCCTCTGCTCGAATTTATACTGTTTGCCTCAATGTTTGCCTTGGACAGGGAAGAAGATGGTAAGTTGGTAAGTCTCGCCGTGTTTCCTCTAACATCGCACGGCGCACTGCCCGACACGTTAGGCTATTCGATATCTGCATGAAACTGATCCTAAGGCAACTAGAAAGACAACTTAATAGTTGTGCATGGAACCTGTATTACGTGTTTGGATTTGTCGAGCGGGCGAGTAGCTTCCCCACCAGTGCATTCAATGTACTGATAATCCACCAGTTTGTATGCAGGGTGCGGGAGAACCTCGTTCGGTGCGGACGCCTCCTTCATGCGTGCTAAGACAAGGAGTTCACTCTGAAGCCTTGCAATAGTGCGTCCGGGACTGAAGCGCATATACAAGACATAATATTGTGAACACCGCCTGACCATCGCCTGTACATTCATTCCACAAATGTAGCCACTTGGCACGCTTTTACTGTTTCAGAGAGAGAGGCTTGAGCGACTTATAATCTCGGCTATACGCCGCCTGTAACACAAGTTTATATCAATAAAAGAGCTTGCTTTACTTCAACTTGTGTTTCAATACTTTCGCTATATTTGTCGACTCAGTGAACCTGTTACCGATCGCCTATACATTCATGACTCCTCTGCACTCGGACAACCTGTGTGACTCTGTGGCTTAGAACTCTTGCCGCCAGCCAATGAACCATGGCCTTGCACGGGCGTGGATAACGCTCGTACGGCATCACGCCCGGATGGGTTAAGCGATCGTTCCGCGGGAGCGCTGGCGAGGGTGATTCCCGCCTAGCGGGAACGGCCGATTGCCTGCGGGAGATCGGGGCATGGCAGAATAGTATCAGAGCCTGGCTTCTACGCCTTTGGATTTCAATTCGATATCTCTGTTCGAAAGCTCGTTCGTGGGTTATGTGCACGCTCTCTCTCAATGCCTCGATGGGATGTTCCAACAATAAGTCTAAATACTTTCAAAATACGTTTTGAATGATATGCTTGCTTGTCTGGTTGTATGCTGCGAGTGGCCTTTGTGCCAACCTGTACGAACCCTTGAGAGTATCGCTAGTAGCTTGTCCGATTTTCACTAACCCTAAGTTTGGTTGAATGCATCTATTCGAGGGACGCCTTGAACTAGTACACCATCCAAGACTAAGAAAAGGTGAAACTCGAGTGCTAAGACTTCGCTATCACTGAGCTGGTTGACGTGTTCACGCTAGAGGGGCCCTTCGAAGGTGCGCACGATCCAGTCTAAGAGATATGCTAATTTCGAAGCTTGTGCAAGTGAATATCCAAATGAACAAGTACAACGACTTGTCTAGGATTGCCTCAACCCTAGATTACTGCTTGTCCTTAGTAACTCTCGAGGACGAGACTTTTTCTAAGTTGGGTAGGATGTAACACCCCGTTCCGCTCAAGCGGACTGCCGTCTCAAACGGCAATCGTGCAGCTGTCCCGACCCGCTTTGCCTCAAAGGAGAAGCAAAGGATATCCAGACTTGCCCCTACAGGAATCCGGCTTGGACTTTCAGAGGCTCGCTCAGACGTATTGCTCTACCGAGGCGAATCATCGCTAAGGTGGGTGGCTACGGTGAACTTGTCTTTGCTTAGCCAGCACACATTAAATCTGGAATCATATATGCTAGTCGCTAGGTGAATCACCCCCTGCATGCTAATAAATCCAACGCACCTAGCTAAGGGAATAATCCCAACTTGTATTGCTTGCTAGAACATGGAAATGAAATATTGCTTATATATTTCAGACCCTTGCATGCTAAGTCCCTTAACGGTTTTATTCCTCGGCTTACCTTTGGGTCCGAGCAACGTGCCTGCTTATGTTCCCTTAGAAATGCATGCTTGTCTGCTTGAATGTTGCCTTGTTTTTATCCAACTCCGGGAGACTACTAAGTAGTCGTTCCGTGCATGTTTGACCCTGCAAGTATCCGGGACCGTTAGGTCACCAGGCAGCCCCGAACCAGGGGAATACATCAAGGCAAGATATTCACTGTACAGAATCATGATTCAAGTATCCCGTGTACTCGTGTACTCGTGTTCCCGTGCACTCATGTTCTCGTGTTCTCTTGTTCAAAGTGCACGCGTGTTCTCGTGTTCTCGTGTATCTCGTGATAATTGGAATGACCCAATGTCTTGTATGTCGCGGACAACTCGGACCCGAGGTATTGTTCCACGGACGGTCACCGGGGCACCGGGGCCGATCCGATCCGGATGGAACTCGTGTGTAGTCTTCGTGTTCGGGACTGGGTAGCTTGCAGCTCATCGTGTACTCTTATAGCAAGCTATCCTTGTCCCCGGCTACGTCCATAATGGCTTTGCCAGCGACCGTGTTCATATAGATAAGTCATCCTCGCTTAGCGGCTACCCGCGTGCGAGTCATTGCATCGCATCAACTAAACACCTGAACGTTCATGTTATAAACGACCCTCGTGTATGCATATGCTTGCCTCCTGAATGTTTATACATGCCTCTGCTCGAATTTATACTGTTTGCCTCAATGTTTGCCTTGGACAGGGAAGAAGATGGTAAGTTGGTAAGTCTCGCCGTGTTTCCTCTAACATCGCACGGCGCACTGCCCGACACGTTAGGCTATTCGATATCTGCATGAAACTGATCCTAAGGCAACTAGAAAGACAACTTAATAGTTGTGCACGGAACTTGTATTACGTGTTTGGATTTGTCGAGCGGGCGAGTAGCTTCCCCACCTGTGCATTCAATGTACTGATAATCCACCAGTTTGTATGCAGGGTACGGGAGAACCTCGTTCGGTGCGGATGCCTCCTTCGTGCGTGCTAATGCCAGAAGTTCACTCTGAAGCCTTGCAATAGTACGTCCGGGACTGAAGCGCATATACAAGACATAATGTTGTGAACACCGCCTGACCATCGCCTGTACATTCATTCCACAAATGTAGCCACTTGGCACGCTTTTACTGTTTCAGAGAGAGAGGCTTGAACGACTTATAATCTCGGCTATACGCCGCCTGTAACACAAGTTTATATCAATAAAAGAGCTTGCTTTACTTCAACTTGTGTTTCAATGCTTCCGCTATATTTGTCGACTCAGTGAACCTGTTACCGATCGCCTATGCTTTCATGACTCCGCTGCACTCGGATAACCTGTGCGACTCTGTGACTTAGAACTCTTGCCGCCAGCCAATGAACCATGGCCTTGCACGGGCGTGGATAACGCTCGTGCGGCATCACGCCCGGATGGGTTAAGCGATCATTCCGCGGGAGCGCTGGCGAGGGTGATTTTCGCCTAGCGGGAACGGCCGATTGCCTGCGGGAGATCGGGGCGTGACAGGAATCGAGCCACCACACACTTGGTAGTATTCTGCCTAGCCGCCTTGGCCTTCTCAGACCTTTCCTTGTAGCTCGGATCGTCGAATCTAGCCCTCATCGTAGTCTACTGCTTAGGCGTGATCCAACCTTGGATCAGTTTTCCAGCACGATTATGAGGCTTCTGGTCATCCAGAGCATCTCGGATAAGCTTGGCGGCAACGGTCGAAAACAGCCGCTCGATCAACTCGGCCCGTTGCGAAAGATAGTAATACGTTTGCTATAATAAATAATTTAGTAAGTGAGCATCACTGATAAGTTATATAATATACATAACTTAGAGGATTTATTTAATATACTTTTACCTGAAAGTGCGCAAACCAGAATGCCTTCCTCTCCTCCAGAGCTTCAGAGTAGTTGATCCAAGGGCCACCATAGTTGTTCCTCAGAAATAGGCCCAGGCGTCTCTGAACCGACGATGGACGATATCTATACAGAGATAATTATTTTTATCGAAAAATTCAATATATGATGAATAAAGAAATATACGATATATATTATGCTAAACCATCTAATTGACTTACTTTGTACCATCGGCCCAAATCTCTGTCCTCGTCTCCTCCGGAGGTGCACATGGAGGATCTTGCTGATACTGGGACAACGTGGGCACGACCTCCTCGACATGCTCATCTGTCCTCATGGTTTCGTCAGTGGGAGGAACGTTGGACGAGGGAGTACTATCACGCCTGGAACTACTCGTCCCAACAGTCGGAGATGTGAGTGATCGATATACTGGAGTACTGGGCGACGACGATACGGAACCAAAAGTAGGCAATAGGGGAGGAGCACTCTTTCTACCTCGGGACCTGCCGAATCCTCTGCGTCATCCTGTTATACCTGATAATAATATATGATGAATATAGAAAAACACAAATATATAGTACATTCTACAATCAAAATGTGATGCATATCTCACAGCATTCTACAGTCAAAATATAATACATATATTCGTTAAAATAGTACATTCTACAGTCAAAATATAGTTATATTCTACGGGCAAAATATTTTATTTTCAATCATCTTCAGAAAATTCATCTTGTTCGCCTTCCTCGTCCTCCTCTCCCTCTTCCTCCTCATCGTCTTCACTTTCATCTACTTCATCTTCGTCTTCGTCTTTCTCTTCCTCTTCGGATAATTCTACATCTTCTACATTATTACTCGTGTGATGAGTAACTTTCTTTGAGTCCACATCTACAATATTTGTTACAAGAGGTAGATCGTCCTCCTGATAAGCTATTTCGTCAATGTCAAAGGTATTTCTACCTTTAGTCTTGCATACTGCCCACCAATCCGACCTCGTTGTCCCCCGTCTAGGATAAGTTTCGAAGTACATGAGTTGAGCCTGACTTGATAGGACAAATGGTTCATAGCCTTGATATCTACGCTTGTAGTTTATATCCACAAGGCCATGCTTGTCAATTTTCCAACCTTGATCTTGAATCGGATCGAACCATTCACACTTGAATAACACGATATTAGCAGGTTATGTGCCATAATTATATGTCAACTCTACAATCTCTCGTAAGATGCCAAAAAATTGATGCCTGGATCGACGTCTTTGAAGTTCGAAGATTTGATACATAAATAACTATTTTTCGTAGAATCAAGACCCAGAAAGTTGTCTCTGATAGGAGCATTTGTTGACTTGAACCTGAACCCATTCACACAGAAACTTGGCCATATTTTAACGACAGTAATTGGTCCCTGTCACGATCCGCACCCGGATATTCGGGCACGAGTACGTGGGTACGTCCAGCCTACGCCGCAGTGTCGGTGGTAGTACGCTGTCTAGGTCATATTCACAGGTAATTTAAAATCTATCTCATCCACAAGAATAAATAGGCAAGGATAATAACAGGAAATAGGAATGCTAAGATTTCATAATATTTAATTTGTGACAACCAAATCCACAGTTAATTACAAAACCAGAAGATAAATCGGGGACAAACCCGAGTATGGTGCTGAAAGAAAATACTAGCTAACTGGCTGACTACTCCTCAAAAGTAGTCTCCTGAGTAGAAACCGGCTCCTCAACAGTATCATCTGCTATCTCATATGGGCCATAAAAGGTGGGGGCATAGTCCTCATCATCGCCTAATATGTCAACGGATCCAGTCAGGAAAGGAGCAAAGTACCAAATGCACAACAAAGATTAAACTAAATATTTATGACAAGTAGGAAAAACTGACTAAACATTACGATAAGAACATGCACAATAAGTAGTTAAATTAACTAAGATTTAAGCACTAAAAATCAGGAATAGAAGTAAAACATGATTAATTGCTATAAACCAGGGACATGAGTAAAACAGGAATATAATGAGACAAGAAAATGGAACTACAACAAGACAATAGGAACTATGTGTGTGTGAAATTGTGTATTTAGAATACATAGTTGGCATATAGGGGTTTATAAGGCTAATAAGGCACGCCATAGGCGGCTAGCAGTCAGGAATAATCAAGTATAAGGCTGATGGTACAGTCGCGTACCAACAGCTAGCAGTCACGACAGGGGGAAGGTTAAACTACATGCCTCCTAGTATTCTTCCACCCGACAAGAAAAGCAAGACATAAAATCCAATGTTCTAACACTACGTGTAATCATCCAATGGTACCAGTAGAGCAAGGAATTAATTATCACAATATAAAGAATAAACTTGAAGTGCAGGTACTTGCCTGATGTTTGGATCCCAACTATGGTTTTGTGTCTCGGGGAAATTTCCAGAAATGACTCCGGATGCTAAAATAAATATTACCATCATGCTCAGAAGATATCAAATAGCTAGAAACGCCTGTCCTTGAGTCCAATTTGGAGACAAGGGCAAAAACGATAATTTTGGGTCAAAACGGGGTCCGCATGTGGGCCCGCTTTGTACCGAAAAATGTGTCAGGGTCAAAGTTCTCTAAATTCACCAAACTTAGTGTCAACAGGTCAGGAACGATGATACGAACCCAACAGAACTTGCAGAATTGGATTCCGATGAGACGATCACAAAATTGCCCGTCGAGCGGAGCCTGTGGGGCCCACGACACGCGATTTCGTCAACGTTCTCAGAATCGAACCAAACTTGGGTCACAGGACCAGCGTATCGCTACGAATCTGATGGCATAAGTTTCGTTTCGATCCGACGTGTGTACAAAAAGTTAGGGCGAGATTCAGAAAAGGCGGATACGGGGCGGTGTCCGCGGATACGCGTTGATCCCGGTGTGCACGCACACCTGAATCGACTTCTGCGAAATCCCACACGTCCGTATCGATGGCGCGCACGTATCTGTGAAAACTGCGCGCGACCAAGTCGTCCCGTTTGGCGGGGCGTACCCAGTTCCGGGGTGAATCGGGTCGTTGTTTTTCCTATTTTTGGATCGCGTTGTGCGATCAACACAGGACGCGATGCCCCGAGCGATTTGTTCGGGCACCGAGAGGGTCATACAGGCTTCGCAACGCAATTTACGAAATCAAAAATGGGGCAGCGAGGAGAAAATTACACGTACCTGAACGGGGCTCGAGAAATTAGAATTTCTCGTGTCCGTGTCGTGTCCGACACGTGTCGACACGATTTGGGAATTAGGGTTAGGGTTAGGGTTCTGGGAATGCTGCGGCGGAGAACGACGGCTCGGGCGACGGAGGAGGCCGGCCGGGCTAGGGCGGGGCAGCGCGGCCCTCGCTGGTGGAGGCGACGGCGGCTCAGGCTGACGGCGGCGGCGCCGGAGCGGGTTGGAGCAGCTGCTGTAACGCCTCGCACCGCGCCGGCGTTATATATCAAGGTGAGTGGGCAGAACTTCGTTCTCTGATTCTTGCACGCCTTAATAATAACCTGAGTTTTTGCTTGCAATGTTTTCTTAAGAGAATGATAGAACCTGCCTTGCATGTTAATGAACGAACTCACCTAGCTTGTCTTTGAAACAATGCCTGCTTAACGAGAATCCTGAATCGCCTGCTTAGAGTGCATGAATATGTTCACTATCGTCTATGCTTCGAGAGAACAATACTGTGCCTGAACGTGTTCAAGTGATGAGTCGGATTGCCCCGCAACAATGAGTGTATTCTGATGGTTCGTCTCGTCTGCATACTAGAGTTTATTTGATAGTGTTCCATGCATTCGCACGCGGTCGGACAATGGCTTTTGGTGGAGAGCTGAACTGCATGCGTTATAACCACCATGGGTCACAGCTGCCGTTAGCTTCAGAGAATGAGTCATTGGTATGCTGTTCCACCAGCTGCCGATCCTGAGATACTCGGGGACCGCCCTGCATATAGCTAAGTCATTGTGTTGGCTTGGATAGTGACTGCCCCTAAGAATGTGCATCGTGCGTCTAGCTATGCATCTGACCCTCGAGTCGCACGAGACACGCTACGCACACCCTGAAACATAAACGGTTTGCTTTCTTGCATATTCAATATGAAACTCTGTTTCCAAACATGTTTCTAAACAAGTAAATCGACTCTGCTAGAACTACATGAAACGAACCTAGGTAAAACTAGAAAGATCACTAGTAATGTAATGTTTTATAACATGATTACTTAGTGCCTGTTTGAGTGAATGCTTGTTTCTATTCAGTTGATTTATCTCACCAGTACTTGTATAAAGTGCTGACCCACCAACAGTTTACTTGTTCGCAGGTACTGGATCGTTCGAGGGAGCGATAGGCGTGCCACAGTCCCGAAGACCCGGAATCCTGGTTTCGATTGTTGTTCCGAGAATGCTATCGTATAAGGGGGCATAATGTATGGAACGAACGTGTGCCTTTGCTAAAGGAAACCCAAGTTGCCTCGATTGTCCCAAACACTCAGTTGGCTAATGCATTGCATTGCAACAAGTCCATTTCCGCTGCTTACTCGATTGATGCGATGATAGCCAACTATCAACTTAAATGATTGGCCTTGCACGGGCGCAACCCCAGGCCCGTGCGGCATCACGTCCCCCGAAAGCTCGAACGGGCCATTCGCTTGGCTCCCTTCCTCCCTCGCACCCGCGGGACGGGCGCGGTGACTCGCGTCCGGCACGCCGAGGCATGGTGATACGTGTCCGGTTCGTTAATTCCCGGCCGCACGGGGCGGGGCTGGGCGGAGCGGCGGCCCGGGCGGGACCGGGGCGTGACAGCTGCTGCTGCGGCTGGGCTCGTGGCCGAGCGGGGGAGGAGGAAGGAGGAGAAGAGGGTGGCCAGAGCAGCGAGGCGAGGGCGGAGCACGGCGGGGCTGGCAGTGGCGAGGGCCGGAGGGGGAGCTGCGGTGGTGGGGCGAGTCCGGGCGGCTAGGTCTAGGGTTATATAGGGGAGGGAGAGGGAGGAGGAGGCCGGGCAAGGCGGCGAGGGTGGCGGACGTGGCCGAAGGTCGCGACGGAGCGCCGGGAGACGCGGGCACGGGCCGGAGGCGGTGGATCCGGCGGGGGACGCGGGGCTGGGAGCCGGTCGTGGGGAGGGTGCTGGGTGAGCGGGTGAGCGGGTCGGGTTCGGGTGGACCCGACCCGATAGGGCGAGGGCTGGGCCGGAGTGCGTATTGGGCTGGGCCCAATTGGGCCGGGCCGGGCTGGATTTTATTTAAAAATAAATAACTAAATAATTAAAACATTAAATAATTATTTTTAGGTGTTTAAAAAATAGGTCCGGGGCCCAATTAATTCCAGAAAAATTACCCTAAGTCCAGTTTTCCATTTTACACCCAAAAATATTATTTTCATAATATTTTAATATCATTTATTATCAACTAAAAATTATTTAATAATTAAAACTATGATTTTAATTACAGAAAAATTCCCAGAAAATTCCAGAAAATTATGGAAAAATCCCAATTTAAAATTCTTGCAAAATCAAGGGATTTACAGTCCCTTGGCTAGAGTTCTAATAGATTCAGTCTCGGGTGTTATTAGACGATCGACCTAAATACCAAAGTAGCGATAGTAAGTTATTTGTTTTGCAAGTGCAGAATTAAAAAGTAATTACCAAGCATCTTACATATGCGCTCAACCAAGAAGAAAAATGACATCTTATTTCTTGTTCTACTTCTTCGTCTGTTGTAGGGTCTAACCGACCTCAACTCATCATTATATGTGCTAAAAAATAATGAAGCAACTGTTGATTAGTAGCATAATAGTAGGTTATACTATTACATTGAGATGATGTAAACGTGGACGTATTAATTACTTACCCCTCTAGCTTCTCCACTTCATCCTCATTGTAATTGAGTAATATATACAACTGAGCAGCCTTGAGCTCGTCTTCATTCAAATATCTCTTCTTTATTTTCCCCGAAAGCTTTCCGGACGCATTAAATACTTTAAGTATTGTATCATTAGATTCCTGATATCCGTCATCGTTTCTCGGAGCTTTCATTCTATTAGTAGCAACATGCGGTTTGAAATACGTCGAGCAAAAGTAAGCTTCAAAGTTTTCCTACGGAACTCCATTATAACATTCTTAAATCCAGAATCACTACTTTTTCTACCGAACATGAAGTATAATCCTGGATCCCACCGATTACTTGCTGTAATAATTTTTTTGCTGCTGATATGGTACCTTATCTTGCAAGTCATAAATAACAGAGATATGAAGTTCGATGAAACAAGCGCATAGGATCGGAAGCAATAAAGAAACGAAAAAGAAAGTGTTGGAGTGGAGCTCAAAGAAGAAGAACGATAAGTGCCTTATGTTGCAAGTCATCATAGTACTCCACAGCAACATAAGGCACTTTAAATTAATAGATTTTATATTTTTTTGTCCACATTAATTTTTGACCACACAATCTTTGGGACCAAAAGTCATTTTATTATTTTTCTACCATTCTCGTACAAACCCAACCCATTTTACATTTAGCCTTTTTTTTATTTTAATTTTGGAATTCAAGATGCAATTTTGAGCACCTATTACTAAGGATGTTATTACTGTGTTTATCTTCTGTGAGTAACTCTTGTGGTTATCGGAGAGAGATATAAGACTTCGGCTGTATGGCAGAAGGTAAGTGGATCAAACCACGGGGGCGTATTATTTCTTCCATTTATAAATGATTGGAGTTAGGGGACAGTGAATCCAAAGACATACAATACAGTGTGTACAAAAAATTTTAAACGTTACGTCGGATCCCGTGGGTTATGTCGGAAAGTCAAAAAAAAACTTACTACTCCAAAGCTAGGGCTTATATATTTGTGGCTGGCATATTCAGACCTTCAAAGGAGATGTTGTGGGAACGTGGAAATAAATCAAGTAGAGAGAATCAGAATAAAAGAGGAGGGAGTTAAACTCAGAACCTAGTATTTTCGATTATAAGAGTGCATTCAAGAGAACATTCTAGCCTTTATCAAGAATTTTTGGGGTTGGCTAAATGAATCCTTCTCCTTATCCTCCATTCAGTTCTGTTAATAAGGGCCAACTCCACTCACATTAGCAGAAGCCAAAGTTGTACATGCAAAAGCTCAAGCTAAAATATGTAAACCCAAACAACTGTCGGATACAACATAGAACAAACTAATTAATTTAGGAGTTATCATTGAAATTTAAAATATCCTAAACTAAAATTTTGTGGCAAACACAAGCATACATCCTGATCTTACAAACAATTTCAAAATCACACATCAAAATATAAGCATAATTTAGAATTAAACCTACAAGCATGTATTTGAATCTAAATAGACTTGGTAAGCACGATCATACACATAATATAGAATTAAAATTTGAAGAGATGAATGAAATTGGAAGGAATAAATTTGATATTTCAAAAAGGAAGAACTAGACTTGCATAATTTAAAGTATCTCACAATTTGGACTACACAAAAACAGATTTTATGTGATGACTTTAGAGGTACACAATTCTTTTTCTAGACAATATTCTAGAATTCTATTAATTGGATATTCTTCATAATGTAGTGTGGGTGTGCATTAGCACTATGGTGTAACAGTGACACTGGGACACTATATAGAGTGTGTGCACACCAGTGTAGGTACAATATTTTGTAGGACAGCAGCATGCTAGATCCTGTATGTGAGTGACTAGTATGATTTGTGTAGGAGCTGTGTGGGTAACAGAATGCAGGGTGTCATATAGTGTGTGTAGCTGTTGTGCAGAATCATAATATCAGAGTGCAGGAGTGTATCAGTGTCCAGTTTACGGAGAGACGGCGCTGGACACGGCCGAGAAGACGGGAAACGCCAGTGTGGCGGCCATACTCATGGAGCACGGCGTCCATAGCACAAGGAACCTCCGGCCCCCGAACCCTAACCCTAACCCCAGGTCAAAAACCCTAACCCTAACCTAGGTTCTGATCCCAAGTCGTGTCAGTTTTGGGTTAGAGTTGGTGTCACGTGTGTGTGTGTCGTGTTTGTGTCATTGTCCCCCGTCAAGTGTGTGTGTTGTGTCAGTGTCACATGTGTGTCCTGTGAGAGAGAGAGAGAGAGAGAGAGAGAGTTAGGATTTACCTAAAGATCGAGGAGGAGGAGGAGGATGCTGGAGTAGCTGCTGTGGAGACGCCGGTCACCGGAGAGGGGGTGGGGGAATCGAAAGTTTTTGAAATCTTTCAAAAAATTTGACAGATGGAGAAAAATAAAACTGACCCATAATTAACGAAATTTTAGCGATGTTTAGCGACGTAAAATAAAGATGTTGCTAAAATAAATTTTAGCGACGTCACAGACATCGCTAAACACGTTGCTAAATATTTTTAATATAAACGTCGCTAAATAAGACATATTAGCGACGTTTAGCGACCTTAATTGAACTTATAGCGACTAATATTTTAAAAACTTAATAAAAGTTGCTAAACGTTGCTAAATGTCGCCATTTAGCGACGTCTAGCGACGTTTTTACATGGAGTAGCTAATTTATATTTATTTAGCGATGTTTCCTTTGACGTCACTAAAAAACTTCGCTAATCCCACTTTTTCTAGTAGTGTCTTGATTCAATCTGTCCGATCGAACGATACAAAGTATTTCTTAGACGCGCTCCCCGAATAGGGGAAACGGGGTACTACACCTTTCTTGACCAGCCCCATCGGTCACTTCTCTAACACGGCCAGTCACATCAGTCATTTTCCTGACCCTATATTATTTTCTATCACTCAGCACTTTAACGAAGAAGTGGACTTTGCATATCTCATGTAGCCAGCTTACCATATGTGCCTATCATTCTCATGCAGCCAGTTCTCCCATGCGGCCATTTTTTATGCGCTTGTTTATCTCATGCTCCTATGACACTTGTAGTAGTTTAACTTTTTTTTAATATATTTCTTGTTTAGTCTATTATGCTTGATTCTTATGCATGCAAATCTTTCTCTAAACTGCTTATAACCTGATTGTGACAGCTTGCCAGAACCAGGATATTTTTGGACATGGATTGTATTAACGCTGTTAATCTTGAACTCCCGATACCAGACTTTTCCTGCTACTCCTGATAATATCTCGTCATATCGAGTTAACCCAACCTGTACTGATATTCCTGATAGTGGCTCGACGAAGAGCACTCCTGACATGCTAAAATTTCTTGAACTATAATGTTTGAACTAATAAGATAAAATCTCGTAGTTGATTTGCTTGTTCCTGTCCTGAATTTACTTGTCAAGCTACTGTCATGTCCTGTCTTGCATCATGTCTAAGGCAAATTCTTGAGTACCACGGTCAGGAATCCTTAATAACTTTTTCTGGATAACAACTAGAATAATGTATTAGAAGCATCTAGAGAGATTTTCTGGCTACATACAATCCCGGTATCCCAACGACACTTGATGGATTTGGAGCTCTCCGTCGTGAGGGACACACTTCCAACATGCCGTCGAGTGTTACATTTAACTGGAAATTTATAAAACCACTCGATCAAATTTAGGTCTACCTGGCTTAGATAGAGAGACTAGGGTTAGTTTGGAGCCATTTATAATTAGAACATAGTATTTTAGACTAATGTACACAATATTCGTATCACTTTGTGCACCTTACTGTTGCTTCGATATTTGAAGCGCTACACTAGCATTTGCTTTCAAACAAATTTTACACACTTTTCCTAGATGTGCCAGTCTTCCATTCTGACCTTTGTGTAACTCATAAATACCCTCTCTTGTGCTGTATTTTAGTCGCACAATATTCGTTACAAACGTCCATTCTTAAATCCAAATAAATCCAACTTTGCATCTTTGTCCGTTCAAATCGAAATTGGAGACACAACCTCGACCTGTTTTGTGCAAACCAAATTATAAAAATATTTTATTCTGAGTCTACTACACCCATGACCCTTGTGTCCCACCCAATTTTAACCCTATGCACTTTCAATTAATTAAAGAACATTATTTACAATAATTTTAATTAAATTTGTGTAAGAACCCAACATAACCCAAAACTAGACCCAACACCAACCCAAACCCCCACTCACACCCTCAAGATTTATACTAAATATCACACATCCTTTTAACCCACTATATTACACCAAACATGGTATTTTTTCTCATCCAATCCTAAACCCCGTTGTTTCTACAATTTTTTAATTATTATGGACTTTTGTGCAAAAAGGCAATGAGGTATCCACCTCCCATTGGAGCCAAGCCATGACGAAACCCCCCTTCATGTGTTAACCGGTTCTACATTATTTTCCCTCTATTTGAGTGTACTACATACAATTGTCCCCCCTACATCATCAATACCCTCCATTCAAAACCAAAGCCATCTCCACCCTCCATTTCTTCATGTAGAAACTTTTCTCCATCCCTAGGAAGCTTGTGGCCGGCCCTAATCCCAAGGTCATCACCCCTCTCCCTCTCTCCTATATAAATACCTCCATTCTCTCCATTTTCTTCTCACTTATTCACCATTTCTTCACCCTAACCGAAACCCTAAGAAACTACACCCCTCCTCTTCTTCTCCGACTTCCACAGCAGTCCCCTCCTCCGCCGAGCTGCCGTCGCAGTATCCACCACCTTCCTCCTCCTGCCTTCCTTGACCTCGACCAGTCCACCACCACCAGCAGTCGCCTTCGCCACCGGTAGCCACCCCTCTTCTTCTTCTCCTCCCCCGAATTCTTCTTCTTCCCCGACTCCTCTTCTTTCCCCAGTCACCTCCACCGCCACCACAGCCACCCACCTCCACAGCCACCATCATCACCATCTCCACCACCATCATCACCATCTCCACCACCATCATCACCGCCTCACAGTCTCCACCACCATCAACAACCACCGCCACCACCTTAGCAACCACCGCCAATACCACACAGCTATCCCGATCACCATCAACTCCACCATCACCACCACCTACGACCACCTTACCTCCCTCTTTCTCCTCCTCGGCCAACACGACCATCACCATCACCATCACCATCGCCACCAGCAGCCTCTCCATCACCACCTCGGTCACGATCACGCCTAGGTTTGCAATTGCCCTTCTCTTCTTCATGTGTTGTTGCAAGGACCTATGTGTAGTTGTGAACCCTAGTGTAATGTGTATATGTGTGCATATTTTAGAATAGTAGTTGGTGTTAGTAAATACATCATAGAAATTTTGGTTAGTTAGTATGGTGTATACTTGTGTTGACCTAGGTGTTTAGACTAAAACAGACATTGTGCACACTACCCTGTTAGCTAGGACTTGTGTTTTGTGTTATACGTTATTTGGTATTGTAACATATTTTGGTAGTTAATTTCTTGTTGTGCACGGTATTTGAGGACATGACACGTGCATTTTAGCTGCGTGCACACTCGACCCTACTAGTTGACCAGTTATGACCCTGATTGTAACAATGAGAAATTATACCATATGATGACTTGTAAATGCTGTAGACAAGTAGACTAAGTGTACACCTACCCCCTTGAACCGTAACTAGTCAACATTAGCCAACGTATTTAATTAGAATATTTATTTGAATTGGTATCTGCGTAACTCATGACATTGCATAAGTTGTACTTGTGTACATGATTAGCATAGTGTAATGTAGTGATTGATATTTATTGTTATTTATTCATAGGCACCCAAGACGATTCTACCTTGGCTGCTGGTTTCGGATTCTCACTTATGCACACCAGAGTTCCAGGCAATTATACCTTGCCTTATTGTACTATTTAAATTCAGTTATTATTTAGTTGCATATTTTATTATTTTAATATTATATAACTGTGTGCGTCCGAGAAAGACTTAGGTGTAGTCAACGAAGGCATTGACATTAGGAATTGTGTCTGACCTAGTGTCTAGTTGACTCACCTAAAGTTGTGGAGTTATGGATATGACTCCCCAGGCCTTGACACGTATCATTGCACGTCACAGAGTAAATTTATGTAGGGATGCGTGCTTCATGACTGACTGGCCATCGATGTGAGCAGCACATTTGGCGGTATTTAGCTTAGTTATATATTTCTTTAGTGACTTGCATTATAGTACGAGATGTCCACGTCGTATTCGCAACTTGTACATTGGCATTGGGCGGAAAAGACAATTAGTAGGCGTATGGGACAAATATTTGGCTACCGTAGTTTCAGAGTAAACTACGGGGTCGTGAGCCTCAGTGTTACCCGGTTATGGGCTTAGTGCTACCCGGTTATGGGCGTATATGCTTGTTGATACATCCGGCAGAGGTTACTAGCTGCGTGCTATCATGATCGGTGATGTAGTCAGCATATATGTAAAACCCCTAATTCTAAAAACCCTATTAATTTTATTTATTAATTATTTAATTTATTTATAGTAGTTATGAGCTAAATAGAGAAAATAGATTTTATTTAATTTATACTCAACTATCAAGTTCTAACTATTAAGCACATAATTCAAAATTTAACATAAACAACTATAGTCCTAGCAACTATATGTCCTTAACACAGAATAAAATCACTCGGTCTACAATCATAATTAGTCGTCGCACAAATAGCGAGCGTTAAGGTTTCAGAGGAACTAGCCATAAAATAAAATATAGGCTATTGATAATGTCATAGTTTTCCTAATGGAAGATGCTATGCTAATCTTCGTGTTTGAGGTGTGATTGAGAAAATATTCTATGTATTGATCTTGGCTTTCTAAGGTACTGTCTGCTAATCTTAAGGCAATAATCTAAATTTATAGTTCTCCAATACTATCTAACTATGAAGGTTAGTTTCAGTCCTAATTTTCAATTTTGGTTTTCTATTGGTTCCTCAATACTAGGGTCAAACATTATGGTAAAACTTCTAACTAACTCTAGTAGTGTCTATACTACTCTCAAGTCTTCATAATACATCAAGTGGTAGTGGTAAACCAATCTATAGATAAGAAATTCTAGGGTTCACTAGATATTCTAAACTTATTGGTGTGTCGACACTCTAGTTGTACTCTTAATAGGAAGGTTTTCCTACTTATCATCTAACAACAAGGACTTCTATATTCTAGGAGGGGGCTATACTCAAGGAACTATTAGGGGAGTACAGGAATCAAGCAGGATACAATTATTCAAATAGAACAGATAGAAGAAAGATGAATCAGAGTCAATTGTGAATGAGATCCTATACTCTATTCCTAGGTGCAGGCTTGTTCGGTACAGTAACGTAACCGAGACAATATACTCTCGACCTGCATGGGCCACCACTAAAATATGTCACGCCCGAGTCCCAAAATACGTAGGACTAGGACACGTAAGTATACCAGCCGTATGGATATGGCAACTCCAATATATGGAAACCAAAATCCACACGTACATTGTAATATGAATATCAAATCCACAAGTGGTATAAATCTATCACAAGTCACAAGGTATAATCTAAATCTCATCCACAGAAAATCAAATATAAATAAATAACCAGTATCTATGAAACTAGACCTCAATAAGAAGTATCTAAGGATGATAGTTGGGAGGAAATAAATCTACTACCAACTCGAATATAAGAGCAATTACAATATAAGTATACCACAATAAACACAATATAAGTATACCAGCTAACAATCATGGGCTCGATGAGAAGACCTCCTCAAAACATATGTAACCATCCGAATCTGTGCTCCTGCGAATACTCAAGAACAGATACTCCTGAAAGGGCCAGGTCCTCAGAGGGACATAACAAGATACATAAAAATATGCCAATAAAGTACTGAAATAAATATCCAATGGGGTCGCCTAATCGTCTAAGTGAATGCAGTTAAGAACAACTTTTCCCACAAGTGAGCTATCTGGCTGAAAACTGGGATTGTCATGACTCTCTCGGAGAATCAGGGGCCTCAAAGTATGTCGTCTTTTGAATGGCAGAGGCCGCCAAGTAGTATAGGGGTCATCACTGCCCGTATCTCCAGTGGAGCTTCCGGGTTACAGAAGGAAAAAGTGTAAAGGAGCTCAAATGCGGTACTTGTTGTTCTCTCCACCCCATGCTCTAAGTATGTCACATCCATGACAGAATTTGGTTCATAGCATATTCTTAGTACCCTAGCCCAATCCTGCAAACCAAACAAGGACAAGGATGGGACCACCGTACTACAATAGGCTATGTCCATAGACCCCTAATAACTGCTAAGTCTTCTAGCATACAAAGTTTCTATTAGCAGTTATCCCTAACGCACGGCCCATACGTACAGGAGGCCAGACCTGTCATACAGTCCATGATCTATATGAGACTCACACTCGTGTAATAACTGTGTCACGGCCAATGAACCTAACGATGCTACATGATAATGGGGTAGTCTCATAAACAAGGTCAATGCAAGTACATAAATAAAAATATATCGCGACGACACATCGCGCGTATTTTATATAACAGTTAAAATATATGAACTAAGACAGAAAATAAAGATGCATGCAACATATAGAATATAAATAACAGTACAATGGCAAGGTATACTTGCCTGGCAAGAAATCTGTAAAGTGTACGCGCCCAAATGTCAAGGACGCAGAATCAGAAACTAATGGCTCCGAACAAACGTCTCCGGATGCGGAAATAGACATCACCAACGTTTCCAAAATCAGCAAAATAGCTAAAAGTACTTCACTTTCGTCCAATTTGGATACAGGGGCAAAACGGTAATTTCGAATAAAAGTGGGGTCCACGTGTGGCCCACTTTACACCGAAAAATGTGCCAAGGGTAAAGGTCTCTAAATGGAACAAATTATAGGTCAAACAAACTCTAGATATCAATACGAACCCAACGGTATGTCCAATTGTGGATTCCGATGGGCCGAACACAATTTTGTCCAAAAAAGTCAACTGTGGGGCCCGCCAATTGGTGACTTGGTCAACTGTCTCAGAATTGCATGAAAGTTGGGTCACAGGACCAGCACGTTACCACGAGTCCAGTGGGACAAGTTTCGTCGCAATCTGACGAGCGTGCACAAAATGCGCTCGTCTTTCGCAAAAGTTACGATACGGGGTGTGTCCGCGGATACGGGCCGATTCTGACGCGCACAAGCGTCCAAATCAGTTTTTCTGAACTCTCACGTGTCCGGGTATGCTGTGCGCACTGTTTGGTACACTTGGTATATGGCGGGGCGATCCTGTTCGGCCGGGCACGCTCCGTTTCATAACTTTTGGAAATCTGGAAAAGTGTGTTCGCAGAATTTTCCAACGAATTTAATTCTGTCTACAGCAGTTAATAATCTAGGATTATTTAAAAGAAATTAAACTAGGTCAAGTGGTCTACGTATACCAAAAAGAATCATCGAATTTGGATCTCTGTGGTGGGAGATACGAACTCGGAAACATGGGTGATCACCACAATTTTCTGCGATCCCAGAATTTGGTCTATTTCTGCCAACTTTGGCGCTATTTTTGCCAATGGTTACGCGTTGTTCGAGGTCTACTATTATACAGATATGGAAGAGGGTTAAGGGGTGAGCATACCGGTGAAGACGGGGTGGCGTTTGGTTGAGCGAGACGACGGAAAACAACTCTGGAACATAGGTACCTCGCTGCGGAATTCTGCAGTGCGCGGGGTGCGCTGGGTCGCGGTCGTCGGGATTGGTTTGGGCGGCCTGGCGAGATTCTCCGGCTGCGGTGACGTCGCTCTCTAGGTCTAGATGGGAAGAGAGAGGGTTTGGATGATCTAGGGTTAGGATTTAAGTTGAAATAAGTTAATATATATAGGTTTATAAGAGAGGAAGAGGGGGGGATCCGGTCGGGTTAACGTGGGTGTGTTTGGGCTTTAGGAATTGCTGTTTTGCTAAGGGGTGGCTTTGCTGCTTGCTTTTGCTAAGGGTTTGCTTGATTTGTTACAAGGCAACGGGTATAGCAATGGGTAGTGGCTGCTAATTTGCTAAGGTTTGCTTGGGAATGGGTTGGAGTAGTAAAGGTTTATTATTATTATTATTTTCTTTTTTTTCCTTTTTCTTTTCCTTTTATATTTTCCTTTAAAATATATATGTATATATATATTTATATATACGTATATACTCATAGGTAAAATCTAGAATTATACTAATACATACCATTAGGCTAGCAACTGCTCAAGGGGTCTCCTACATGAAATAAATTCGAAAAAATTCCTAATGGTCCCATAAATCCCCTAAGTGCGCCAACACCTAAAATAAAAATTAATAAAAAAATCTATTTCTCCTAATTAGCCACTAATTACTATAATTAAATTAATAATTAAAAAGGGTATATACGATTTCTAGGAATAGGGGTTTTACATTCTTCCCAACTTATAAAAATTTCGTCCTCAAAATTAAAAATAAGGCATGATTTGATAAATCATTTACATTCGTACATAATGCAAGTCAATCGCAATTTCTTCCAAAAATTTAAAATCTATTCAAATCCATCGCAATCACTTTCAAAATTAAATTAACTATTATTTAAATCAAAATTCAACCAGTCGTAATCTATTCTCGATTTTTAAATCATCAACATCCAAATTTAAATTAAATCCATATAACATGTTCAAGATTTAAATATGCATATAAATTTTACCTCATGATCTCCAACTATCATAATCTCCTCTAGAAAATAATTCTAGTCCAATATTATTCCTATTTTCACTTATAAATTTTGTACTTTTCAAATTTTTAAATTCAATTCACATCCTCAATATTTCAAATACGTAATTCAGCAATCAAATTTTAACTCTTAATTCAAATCATCAAATTGTAAAAAAAATTTAATTTCAATCCACCAATGTTCAAGTCTGAAATTTTATATTTATCCTCAAAATTCAAATTGATGATTTACCTTTAATATTCAAACTTGAAATCATGCGCTCAAAGTATAGATATTTGGTCCGAAATAGCAAGATTTTAAAAATTCATTAAATACTCATCCTCTAATCATTCTTCTAAAATTCTCAACATTTAAAATGACCTAGTCTCTCAATCTAATCTTGCTTGATCACAATCTAAAAAAAATTTATCTCAAGTTGACAATGCAACTTCTACCTAACTTAGAACTTATCTATCTATCACATAAGGCTATACATCTCAGAAAACTATTCCTCAAATCATTTAATCATGTTATTCAATCCTCCGAAGTTTTTTAACACACAAATATATCATATGTGATAGGCCGTTAATCAATTATAAAAGACAGTCATCAAATAATACGATTGGCCTATGGGGTATATCTAGTACTATCAATGTATCAAACTTATACCAAGCACGAGGTTTCGTCTTTCCGAAATAAGAGAAGACAGAAAATAACGATAAAGAGTTCAAGGGAAAGGTACTAGAATAGAAGTATGGAGATCAAGGCGATTAGGGAATTCAAAAGGGAATTGTCAAGGCAGTCGTGGATTGAAATCCAAGTTTGAAAATTCTTATTCACATGCTCGTATCAGTACAGTTATGTAACTGATACGATCCGCTCAGACATATCTAGAGGGCAAGTACAGGTGTCTACTAGTCAACTATATATCTTAATCCACGTAAAGTATTATTGCGAAGGACGAATCAAACGCACTATGGATGATAAGACCGTAATACACTGATTCTAAAATATATTAGCTGTTGTCAACCTCTTCTTCAGCTCATCAAATGCAGCCTGGCACTCCTCCGTCCAAACAAAATCCACATCCTTCCTAGTCAATCTGGTCATTGGCGCTGCAATTCTGGAGAAGTCTTGTACAAACCTCCTGTAGTATCCTGCTAGCCCGAGAAAACTCCTGATCTCAGCTACCGAACTGGGGGTAGCCCACGACTCCACTGCCTCGATCTTCTGTGGGTTAACCGAGATTCCGTCACCCGATACCACATGCCCAAAAAATTCGACCTTGTCAAGGAAGAATTCACATTTAGAGAGTTTTTCGTACAGCTTCTCCCTCCTGAGAGTCTCTAAGACCAACCTCAGGTGCTCTTCGTGCTTCTTTGGGGTCTTGGAATACACAAGAATATCGTCGATGAACACCACTACGAACTTGTCAAGGTACTGGTGGAACACCTTGTTCATCAAGTTCATGAATACTGCCGGTGCATTGGTTAAACCAAATGGCATCACCATGAACTCAAACTGGCCGTATCTGGTCCGAAAAGCTGTCTTCGGCGTGTCCTCTCTCTTCACCTTCACCTGGTGATAGCCTGATCTCAAATCTATCTTTGAAAATACCCTCGCCCCGCTCAACTGATTGAAAAGATCATCTATCCTCGGCAGCGGGTACTTGTTCTTGATAGTGATATTGTTCAAAGCTCTATAATCAATGCACATACGCACCGTGTCGTCCTTCTTCGGTACGAACAATACCGGAGCTCCCCATGGTGATGAACTGGATTTGATAAAGCCTTTGTCCTGCAGCTCCTCGACTTGCTTCTTCAGTTCTGCCAGCTCGCTGTTGTTGACTCTATAGACATGTTATAAAATGGGCTCCGCTCCTGGAACCAAGTCTATAGAGAATTCAATATCTCTGTCTAGCGGCAAGCCTGGAAACTCCTCCGAAAATACATCCAGGAACTCCGCTATCAGAGGATGTGGCAACTCCTCTTCTTCCGCCTTGGCTCCGCAAAATGTGCTCCTCCTCTGTTCCGCTGTTCCTCTGACGACCTCAAACTCCGGCTCTCCTGGTGGTCTAAACAAAACTCTGCCTCTATAACAATCTATTGTAGCATGATGCCTACTCAACCAGTCCATTCCGAGTACAATATCGTACCCCGGAAGTGGCATGACGAGTAAGCTCACGCTCAACTCTCTGCCTCCAACTGACACTCTCCGGTCCTTGCAGTGATCACGGACTAGGATAATACCTCCACCAGTCATGATCTTGCAAGTCCTAGCTAATGGTTCTGTGTCTAAATGATGTTGAAGTGCATAAGATACAAACACAAAACTATGGGAAGCGCCAGAGTCGAATAAGGTAAATGCGGGAATACAATCGAGAAGAACCAAACCTGTGTTCAAGTCTCCTGCTGGCTCGATCTCCTCGACTGCCATGGCGTACGCTCGCCCCTGGGGTGCAGCTCTCTGCTGCTGATGCTGGGCGAACTTCTGATATTGCGGTGGAAGTGGTGCCCTCTGTTGTTGGCCTCCTAGTACGGTAGGTCCCCTGTCTGGTCCTCTCTGGGCGGCTGCTCCACCCTGACCTAGACGAATGGTAGGACAATCCTTCAGCTGGTGTGTCGTCGATCCGCAGGACAGACATGAGCCCAATCTCTTCCTGCAGATATCTCTAGTATGTCCCATCTTCCCGCAGTACGCACACTAGATGGCGGGCTGAGTTTGTCTCTGTTGCTGCTGCTGGACCTGCCCTCGGGCTGGTGCCTGATGCTGCTGCTGAAAGGGTCTCTGCTGTTGCTACTGAAAGTGTGGACGCTTGTCCGGTCCCGCACTACTGTTTGCTCCTCCGGAACCATCGTGTCCCCTCTTGGGCCTGAGGCCCAAGTCATCCTCGGCTATCTGGGCATCCATCAATATGCCCTCGTAGGTAGCTGTGCGACGTCCTAACGTGCGAGACTTGATCTCCCTTGCCAGCCCCTTTCTGAACTTTCGGGCCCTGTCCCCCGGATCTCTAATCATCGACGGTGCAAAGCGGCTCAGGCGGGAAAACTCCGCGGCATACTCATCGACGGACGAGCTCCCCTGGGCTAAGTCATGGAACTGACTCTCCAAAGCTCCCAGGGCAACATCAGGAAAGAACTTCTCGTTGAAGAGCTCCTTGAAATCCTCCCAAGTGAGTCCCCTGCACAAGAGTCTCGGCTCCGTACGAAACCACGTCAAGGCAATATCGAACATCTGGCTGCCAGCGGCCTCGATCTGGAGGGCCTCTGGAAGCTGTGCCAAGCGCAAGTTCCTCTCGATGTCCTCTAGCCAATCATCGGCATAGAGTATCCCTTCTCTTCCCTTGAACTCCCGAGGCATCATCCTCTTGAAATCCATAATGGTGCCCAGCCTCTGGTGGTGCTGATCAGGACGCTGCTGCTGCTAAGTAACTCTCTCCACAGCCTGGAGAGCCACTTGATGAGCATTCTCCATGTTCACCCTCATCATCTCTATCTGAGCCTGATGTGCCTCAGCCTGCACTCTTTGGGCCCCTGCCGACGTCCTCTGGGCATCGACCATGCCCTGAATCAAGGCGAACATCTGTGCCCCATCGACGGGCACACCTCCTGGATGCTGAACTGGTGGTGGTGGTGATGGTGGTAGAGGCCCCGTCGTAGCTGTGGGGACCCTCTGAACAGGTGGTGGAGGACCCACGAATGCTGCAGACACTCCCACATGTACTGGATATGTAGGAGGTGCTGCGGATGTCTATCCGGCAGGGCGAGAGGTGGCAGACCTCTCTGAATCTGCTGCTCCGAGTCTCTGGGACCTCCTCGGCGGCATCCTGAAGACAGATCGAAAGATTTAATTAAGGCAATAGATACTATATCATCAAGGAAGGACAGTAAATTTCTAAGGGAAAAATTATTAAGAGTAGTATCATAAGAATCAGAATTCCCTAATTGTGATTGAGCATATCCTCGGCCTAATTCCTATTTCCTAAAACAGGCTCGTAGTGATACTCTAAGCGAGCACCTCTACGATATCGCTCTAATGCGAATCTAGGACTCGACCTGCATGGGCCACCACTAAAAACGTGTCACGACCCGCACCCAGAATTTGGGCATGAGTCGTGGGTACGTCCAGCCTACGCCGCAGCATCGGCGGTAGAACGCTGTCTAGGTCTCAACATATAATATATCCTGTCAATAGTCTCAACTCCGCACGGAGGATAATGATAAATAATCCACAGTTCTATGATATACTTAATCACAAGCTAATAGAAAATAATGGCACGATGAGAATAGAAAAGAGTTCTAATATAAACCAACCATAATAAGTCCAACTCAAATCTTGGGTCTAGATGACCTCACAAAATCACAGAATAATAAATATAACTCAGTCTCAGTCTAGAACAATAATTACAGAAAAATAGTCTAAGTACAGCCAGGTACATTCTTCTCTAGGCTAGGCAACTCCTCTGGGGTTTCTGGAGTGAAATCTCCCTCTAATCCTGGGCCATAATGAGTGGGGCACAAGCTCTCCAGGTCCTCTGAAAAATGTTATCCAGTCAGGATTGGAGCGAAGCACAAGCACTAACAGCAGTTTCATTAAATTGACAAAGACTATAAACAGTGTAAGAAATACAAGATGGAAATAAATGCTGGAAATGTAAAGTACTGGAGAAATGGAAATAGGCAATAGAGCATCTAGCAATGAACAATAGACAGTGAATACTAGAACAAGTGAATCTGAATAAAATAGACATCTAGCTAAGTGTTTGAATTATCAGTTTATTATGTGATCAGCTTGGGACTTGATCAGGTTGGTTATATATGATTAGCTATGATTCTTGTAGGTCAGGCTAACCATATGGTTAGCTATGATGCATGTAGTGGTCAGGCTAATCATATATAACAGCTATGATGCATGTAAATGGTCAGGCCGCACCCGACGTGAGAAGTGGGGTGAGCTATTATGCATGTAAAGGATTTGGATATGATCACATAATCTACTAATAGTTCCCCATCCCCCAGCTAGCACGATGGATTCCAATCACGACTCCTCATGATGGGGATCTAGGGTGCTAACCCGTGTATCCATAGTGTCGGAATCAAGTATGTAATACAACTGTATTATAGAAATAATCAACAATAAAAACTGTCAGAGAATGTACTCGCCTGTGGTCCTGAGCAAAGTGTAAGGATCGAGGTCCAAAGTGGAATCACAATGACCTATTTATGGAAAATTAATGTCAGGATAATGAATTAAGAAAATAAACATGTTTAACTAATTAAATATGAGGCCTCTAAGGCATGTCTAAGTCCATACTAGGTTAACTAGGACCATACTAGGTCTAAACCTTGTTACCCCAGGCTTTTGTGTTGATACTAAACCATATTTACTTACTAGGCAAATAGTGTAAATGTAACTCTTAATTAACTAGTACTCAAATCCTAACCTCAACTCATATACACTAAGTATTTCCAGGATACCAACAATACTTTATGTGATACATTTCAAAGAGTGATACCCAAGGGTACTACTTGCCCTGATGCACCCTGGAACCCATGCCCTCAACCATACCTCACCTAGGATCCTACCAAGCTGCTACTAGATACCAAAATGATAACAAAACCTTGTAGTTCCTACTGCATTGGTGGAAAGTAGCTGCTATACAACTACAGCTGATACGAGCTTTCCCTAACAACTGCTGCAACACCCAATACCAAACTGCATCCAAACACCATTATCTGCAACTCCCTCACAACCTGCACCCTAATGTTGCTGCCAAAGCAACACTTGTTGCTGCTACATCTACTTAAGCATGCTTTGGAACTGTTGCATTCAGCATGTAGCTATGTGCTACTGCTGCTATCAGCAACTACTGAATGCAGCTAGCTGTATGAACATTTCTGCAATGACCTACAGGCTGTAACCAAGGTTTCCCTTCCACTTGAACATACACCAATACATATTGATCAAATTGTGTACATAAGCCCAACACTAAACTGCAAAGCACTTGATTGCAGCTCCAACTATGTTTCCCTTTCATAAGCCCAACACTAAACTGCTGCAACCAAGGTTTCCCTTTCACTATGTTTTAACTGACACTAGACCTATATACAGGCACACTGACACAGATTCCTCACTGCACATAATATTCACACACACTGATTATTGGTACATGTATACAGGTTCACTGCACAGAATTGAATCCTGCACACACAGCAATCTGCACACTCACACAGAATTCTGCACACTGTACAGTTCCTGCTCACTCACAGCTGCTGTACCCGATTCTCCTTTCACTCCTCTAACATAGGCACATGAAGAAATCACTACACAGTCAGGTAGCTACACACAGAATTAAACACTGAACCCACTTACCTCAATTCTCCACTGATACACTCTCACACTCAGACAATCACACAGGCATCTGCATAACTACACACATGAACCTGCAATATCTGAGACACTTACACAGTCACACACAGATGCACACAAGGGTACTGGGTTCTAGGATACATACAGATACATGTACACAGTTTTACACAGTTTTATACAGTTTCACACACCTATGTTATAAATTGCACATTGATACACACAAGTCAGTCCAGTCTCCTTCACATACTCAGACAAGGGTTCACACATATTGGTTGACACACACACAGCAATCTATCACTGAGACACCCACAGGCTCTAATACTCTGAACTCACAGGATTCATACTACACTCCCCCCCCCCCCACAGATCTAAATTACCTACACACAGGTATTATACTGAAAATTTAAAATAAACCTGGGACACACACTGATTCACAGTATCAGGAATTGGACACAGCCACACCCTAATACATTCACACAAACACACAACTCGACTTCACAGAACCTCACACTGATCACTACACATAGTGCACAGAATTCTCACAGGCACACATGCCCAGATACACCCAACCCGACTATGCACAGGGAAGATCCCCCACAGTGCACACAGCACAGTAAAAGACCCCGACTGTGCACAGGGATTCTTCCCATCGATGTATTCCCTCTACAAATCACACACACAACTACATACATAGATATATATATAAACACTCATCAAAATGGGTGATGTAGAGTAGATTAGATGGGTAATTCCTCCTGTGAAGCATTTCATCCAACATATAATGTGCAAAACGAAAACCATACTAAGAACTCCTGAAAACCCAAAACAAAACCCAAAATCAATATCTAACCTACACGTAGGAGGTGAATTCAGTCTACATGCAAACCCCTAGGGTTAGGGTTCACGAAATTTGGGGAAAACCCTCGTTGGAACACCAAAACCCTAGTTTCTCCTAAATCTCCATGTATAAACCCTAAAATCGAAATCTAACAGTAAGGGTGGGTTCCTAATGGGCATTAATCATCAGAAAACAGAAATAAAAGAATTAAAAATAGGGTTTTACCTATAGAGATGGGTTCTCCAAATGGAAGTTCTTCTTCCCCAAGGCTCCTTGACCCAAGTTCCTTGCTTCCCTTGCTTTGGAGGAGGAAGATGGAATCCTAGGGTTTTAATTTCGAATTTGGGGTGGGGGAGATGGCTTTCTTGATGGAGGCTAGGGTTTCTTCTTTCTACATGAAGGATGGCTTTGAGAGAGACTCCCTTTTATATTAAAACCAGTTAGGGTTTCTAATGCATAGTTTTAGGTTAAACCCCCCCCTCCTAGGTTAGGTCATGTAAAACCTAATTAACTCAGGTTTAGTCCGTCTAAGGTTTGAGGTCCAAACCTAAAATTTGAATTCTAGGGTTTCTCTAGAACTGGGTTTTCCATTAGGGTTTAGTCATTAGGGTTTGGTCATTATGGTTTGTCTTAATGCATTCTAGGGTTTGACCTAAATCCAATATCACTAACAATATATAAATAGTTTATAAAACCCAGTAGATTAATTAAATGCATAGTTATTCAAAATAGTGAAATTACACAAATGCCCTTATTTGGAAATATGGTAGTGACAAGTCTACCCTCCTAAAAGAAATTTCGTCCTCGAAATTTGGACTGAACAGAACAGGAATAAATCAGAAAGGGATATACCTCAAGTCTAGAAGAGGTACGGGTATTGCTCGCGCATTTCGTCCTCTCTCTCCCAGGTCGACTCCCCTGAAGAGTGATGTCTCCATGCAACACGAACCAAAGGAATAGTTTGGTTCCGCAACACCTTCTCTCTGCGGTCCAAGATCTCTACGGGCTGCTCGGGGTAGCTGAGCGTCGAACCAACCTCAATCTCCGAGTAGTCAAGTACGTGACTAGGGTCTGCCACGTACCGTCTCAGCTGCGACACGTGGAACACATCATGCACTCCCTCTAATGCAGGCGGCAAGTCCAGTCTATACGCCACTGCACCTACCCTCGCAAGAATGCCAAAGGGTCCGATGTAGCGTGGGCTAAGCTTCCCGCCTTGACCAAAACGAATCGTGCCACGCGTCGGAGAAATCCGTAGGAATACTAGATCGCCAACCTAAAACAAAACAGTCTCAACACGCAGTCTAAACAAATAACACAAACCAGAAAAATAACAATCTATACCTGAAACTCAAGGGGTCTACGGTGGCTGTCGGCCCAATGCCGCTGTCTGTCCTGCGCCACTCGCAGTCTGTCTCTGATGAGTTTTACCTTTTCTGCTGCATCCACGACCATTTCTGGTCCTAGCAAGGCTCTCTCTCCAACGCCGTCCCAAGATAACGGTGTACGATACCTCCGTCCATAAAGAGCCTCAAATGGTGACATCTCGATGCTGGCCTGATAGCTGTTATTGTAAGCGAACTCTACCAGGTGCAGATGATCCTCCCAAGAACCTCCGAGATCTAGAACGCAAGTGCGTAGCATATCCTCGAGAGTCTGAATAGTCCTTTCAGACTGCCCGTCTGTCTGGGGGTGGTATGCGGTACTGAACTTGAGCTGAGTGCCCAAGCTAGCCTGCAGACTCCTCCAGAAGTGGGAAATGAAATGGCTATCCCGATCAGAGACGATGCTTACAGGAACTCCATGAAGTCTAACGATCTATCGCACATACATCTCTGCTAGCCTCTCTGTCGACGTGCCCACCTTGAAAGGTAAGAAATGGGCTGATTTGGTCAACCTGTCCACGATGACCCAAATCGCGTCCTTCCCTCCTGGAGAACGTGGAAGCCCTGAAACGAAATCTATGGTCACGTGCTCCCATTTCAACTTTGGAATCGGTAGAGGTTGAAGCAAACCACCTGGCCTTTGCCGGTCTGCCTTTACCTGCTGGCACACTAGACACCGGGATACGAAGCGTGCTACCTCGCGCTTCATTCCATACCACCATACGTGCTCCCTCAAGTCTTGATACATCTTGTTGGCACCAGGATGCATCGAGTACTGAGAGCGGTGTGCCTCTTGCAAAACCTCCTCGCGCAACTCCCCGCTCGGCACACACATCCTCGTGCCGTGCCGTAAGGAACCATCATCTGTGATAGTAAAGTCATCCGACAATCCTGTCTGAACCTGTGCTCTGATACTCCTCAGTGCCTCATCATCGTACTGCGCAGCTCTGATCCTGTCCATCAGCTCGGACTGTATCTGCAATCCCCACATCTGAATCTCAGTACCGGGAACTAACACCTCAATCACCAAGCTTTCTAAATCAGCCAACAAATGTCTATCTGTCGTCAAGTGCATAGCCATCGGATACCTGCCCAAGGCATCGGCGACTACGTTGGCTTTCCCTGGGTGGTACTGTAATAAGATGTCAAAGTCCTTCATCAACTCTAACCACCTCCTCTGCCTCATGTTCAGCTCCTTCTGTGTGAATACGTACTTCAAGCTCTTGTGGTCTGTAAAGATCTCCACATGCTCTCCGTACAGGTAATGTTTCTACAGCTTTAGAGCAAAGATAACTGCTGCCAACTCCAAATAGTGGGTTGGGTAGTTCTCTTCATGAGGGCGTAACTGCCTGGAAGCATAGGCAATTACCTTTCCGTGCTGCTGAAGAACACATCCCAGACCCTTACCTGAAGCATCACTGTAGATGGTAAAACCACCAGTCCCTGCTGGCAACGTCAAAACTGGAGCTGTTGTCAACCTCTTCTTCAGCTCATCAAATGCAGCCTGGCACTCCTCCGTCCAGACAAAATCCATATCCTTCCTAGTCAATCTGGTCATTGGCGCTACAATTCTGGAGAAGTCTTGTACAAACCTCCTGTAGTATCCTGCTAGCCCGAGAAAACTCCTGATCTCAGCTACCGAACTGGGGGTAGCCCACGACTCCACTGCCTCAATCTTCTGTGGGTTAACCGAGATTCCGTCACCCGATACCACATGCCCAAGAAATTCGACCTTGTCAAGGAAGAATTCACACTTAGAGAGTTTTTCGTACAGCTTCTCCCTCCTGAGAGTCTCTAAGACCAACCTCAGGTGCTCTTCGTGCTCCTCCGGAGTCTTGGAATACACAAGAATATCGTCGATGAACACCACTACGAACTTGTCAAGGTACTGGTGGAACACCTTGTTCATCAAGTTCATGAATACTGCCGGTGCATTGGTTAAACCAAATGGCATCACCATGAAGTCAAACTGGCCGTATCTGGTCCGAAAAGCTGTCTTTGGCGTATCCTCTCTCTTCACCTTCACCTGGTGATAGCCTGACCTCAAATCTATCTTTGAAAACACCCTCGCCCCGCTCAACTGATCGAAAAGATCATCTATCCTCGGCAGCGGGTACTTGTTCTTGATAGTGATATTGTTCAAAGCTCTATAATCAATGCACATGCGCACCGTACCGTCCTTCTTCGGTACGAACAATACCGGAGCTCCCCATGGTGATGAACTGGATTTGATGAAGCCTTTGTCCTGCAGCTCCTCGACTTGCTTCTTCAGTTCTGCCAGCTCGCTGTTGTTGACTCTATAGACATATTGTGAAATGGGCTCCGCTCCTGGAACCAAGTCTATAGAGAATTCAACATCTCTGTCTGGCGGCAAGCCTGGCAACTCCTCCGGAAATACATCCAGGAACTCCGCTATCAGAGGATGTGGCAACTCCTCTTCTTTCGCCCTGGCTCCGCAAAATGTGCTCCTCCTCTGTTCCGCTGTTCCTCTGACGACCTCAAACTCCGGCTCTCCTGGTGGTCTAAACAAAACTCTGCCTCTATAACAATCTATCGTAGCATGATGCCTACTCAACTAGTCCATTCCGAGTACAATATCGTACCCCGGAAGTGGCATGACGAGTAAGCTCACGCTCAACTCTCTGCCTCCAACTGACACTCTCCGATCCTTGCAGTGATCACGGACTAGAATAATATCTCCACCAGTCATGATCTTGCAAGTCCTAGCTAATGGTTCTGTGTCTAAATGATGTCGAAGTGCATAAGATACAGACACAAAACTATGGGAAGCGCCAGAGTCGAATAAGGTAAATGCGAGAATACAATCGAGAAGAACCGAACCTGTGATCAAGTCTCCTGCTGGCTCGATCTCCTCGACTGCCATGGCGTACGCTCGCCCCTGGGGTACACCTCTCTGCAGCTGATGCTGGGCGAACTTCTGATGTTGCGGTGGAAGTGGTGCCCTCTGTCGTTGGCCTCCTGGTACGGTAGGTCCCCTGGCTGGTCCTCTCTGGGCGGCTGCTCCACCCTGACCTGGACGAATGGTAGGACAATCCTTCAGCTGGTGTGTCGTCAATTCGCAGGACAGACATGAGCCCAATCTCTTCCTGCAGATATCTCTAGTATGTCCCATCTTCCCGCAGTACGCACACTGGATGGCGGACTGAGTCTGTCTCTGTTGCTGCTGCTGGACCTGCCCTTGGACTGGTGCCTGATGCTGCTGCTGAAAGGGTCTCTGCTGTTGCTGCTGAAAGTGTGGACGCTTGCCCGGTCCTGCACTACTGTTTGCTCCTCCGGAACCATCGCGTCCCCTCTTGGGCCGGAGGCCCAAGTCGTCCTCGGCTATCTGGGCATCCATCAATATGCCCTCGTAGGTAGCTGTGCGACGTCCCGACGTGCGAGACTTGATCTCCCTTGCCAGCCCCTTTCTGAACTTTCGGGCCCTGTCCCCCGGATCTCTAATCATCGACGGTGCGAAGCGGCTCAGGCGGGAAAACTCTGCGGCATACTCATCGACGGACGAGCTCCCCTGGGCTAAGTCATGGAACTGACTCTCCAAAGCTCCCAGGGCAACATCAGGAAAGAACTTCTCCTTGAAATCCTCCCAAGTGAGTCCCCTGCACAAGAGTCTCGGCTCCGTGCGAAACCACGTCAAGGTAATATCGAACTTCTGGCTGCCAGCGGCCTCGATTTGGAGGGCCTCTGGAAGCTGTGCCAAGCGCAAGTTCCTCTCGATGTCCTCTAGCCAATCATCGGCTTAGAGTATCCCTTCTCTCCCCTTGAACTCCCGAGGCATCATCCTCTTAAAATCTACAATAGTGCCCGGCCTCTGGTGGTGCTGATCAGGACGCTGCTGCTGCTGAGTAACTCTCTCCACAGCCTGGAGAGCCACTTGATGAGCATTCTCCATGTTCACCCTCATCATCTCTGTCTGAGCCTGATGTGCCTCATCCTGCACTCTCTGGGCCCCTGCCGACGTCCTCTGGGCATCGACCATGTCCTGAATCAAGGCGAACATCTGTGCCCCATCGACGGGCACACCTTCTGGATGCTGAACTGGTGGTGGTGGTGGTAGAGGCCCATCGTAGCTGTAGGGACCCTCTGAACAGGTGGTGGAGGACCCCTGAATGCTGCAGACACTCCCACATGTACTGGAGATGTAGGAGGTGCTGCGGATGTCTGTCCGGCAGGGCGAGAGGTGGCAGACCTCTCTGAATCTGCTGCTCCGAGTCTCTGGGACCTCCTCGGCGGCATCCTGAAGACAGATCGAAAGATTTAATTAAGGCAATAGATACGATATCATCAAGGAATGACAGTAAATTTCTAAGGGAAAAATCATTAAAAGTAGTATCATAAGAATCAGAATTCCCTAATTGTGATTGAGCATATCCTCGGCCTAATTCCTATTTCCTAAAACAGGCTCGTAGTGATACTCTAAGCAAGCACCACTACGATATCGCTCTAATGCGAATCTAGGACTCGACCTGCATGGGCCACCACTAAAAATGTGTCACGACCCGCACCCAAAATTTGGGCATGAGTCATGGGTACGTCCAGCCTACGCCGCAGCATCGGCGGTAGAACGCTGTCTAGGTCTCAACATATAATATATCCTGTCAATAGTCTCAACTCCGCACGGAGGACAATAATAAATAATCTACAGTTCTATGATATACTCAATCACAAGCTAATAGAAAATAATGGCACGATGAGAATAGAATAGAGTTCTAATATAAACCAACCATAATAAGTCTAACTCAAATCTTGGGTCTAGATGACCTCACAAAATCACAGAATAATAAATATAACTCAGTCTCAGTCTAGAACAATAATTGCAGAAAAACAGTCTAAGTACAGCCAGGTACATTCTTCTCTAGGCTAGGCAACTCCTCTGGGGTTTCTGGAGTGAAATCTCCCTCTAATCCTGGGCCATAATGAGTGGGGCACAAGCTCTCCAGGTCCTCTGAAATATGTTATCCAGTCAGGATTGGAGCAAAGCACAAGCACTAACAGCAGTTTCATTAAATTGACAAAGACTATAAACAGTGTAAGAAATACAAGATGGAAATAAATGCTGGAAATGTAAAGTACTGGAAAAATAGAAATAGGCAATAGAGCATCTAGCAATGAACAATAGACAGTGAATGCTAGAACAAGTGAATATAAATAAAATAGACATCTAGCTAAGTGTTTGAATTATCAGTTTATTATGTGATCGGCTTGGGACTTGATCAGGCTGGTTATATATGATTAGCTATGATTCTTGTAGGTCAGGCTAACCATATAGTTAGCTATGATGCATGTAGTGGTCAGGCTAATCATATATAACAGCTATGATGCATGTAAATGGTCAGGCCGCACCCGACGTGAGAAGTGGGGTGAGCTATGATGCATGTAAAGGATTTGGATATGATCACATAATCTACTAATAGTTCTCCATCTCCCAGCTAGCACGATGGATTCCAATCACGACTCCTCATGATGGGGATCTAGGGTGCTAACCCGTGTATCCATAGTATCGGAATCAAGTATGTAATACAACTGCATTATAGAAATAATCAACAATGAAAACTGTCAGAGAATGTACTCGTCTGTGGTCCTGAGCAAAGTGTAAGGATCGAGGTCCAAAGTGGAATCACAATGACCTATTTATGGAAAATTAATGTCAGGATAATGAATTAAGGAAATAAACATGTTTAACTAATTAAATATGAGGCCTCTAGGGCATGTCTAAGTCCATACTAGGTTAACTAGGACCATACTAGGTCTAAACCTTGTTATCCCAGGCTTTTGTGTTGATACTAAACCATATTTACTTACTAGGCAAATAGTGTAAATGTAACTCTTAATTAACTAGTACTCAAATCCTAACCTCAACTCATATACACTAAGTATTTCCAGGATACCAACAATACTTTATGTGATACATTTCAAAGAGTGATACCCAAGGGTACTACTTGCCCTGATGCACCCTGGAACCCATGCCCTCAACCATACCTCACCTAGGATCCTACCAAGCTGCTACTAGATACCAAAATGATAACAAAACCTTGTAGTTCCTACTGCATTGGTGGAAAGTAGCTGCTATACAACTACAGCTGATACGAGCTTTCCCTAACAACTGCTGCAACACCCAATACCAAACTGTATCCTAACACCATTATCTGCAACTCCCTCACAACCTGCACCCTAATGTTGCTGCCAAAGCAACACTTGTTGCTGCTACATCTACTTAAGCATGCTTTGGAACTGTTGCATTCAGCAAGTAGCTATGTGCTACTGCTGCTATCAGCAACTACTGAATGCAGGTAGCTGTATGAACATTTCTGCAATGACCTACAGGCTGTAACCAAGGTTTCCCTTCCACTTGAACATACACCAATACATATTGATCAAATTGTGTACATAAGCCCAACACTAAACTACAAAGCACTTGATTGCAGCTCCAACTACAGTTTCACTATGTTTTAACTGACACTAGACCTATACACAGGCACACTGACACAGATTACTCACTGCACATAATATTCACACACACTGATTATTGGTACATGTATACAGGTTCACTGTACAGAATTGAATCCTGCACACACAGCAATCTGCACACTCATACAGAATTCTGCACACTGCACAGTTCCTGCTCACTCACAGCTGCTGTACCTGATTCTCCTTTCACTCCTCTAACATAGGCACATGAAGAAATCACTACACAGTCAGGTAGCTACACACAGAATTAAACACTGAACCCACTTACCTCAATTCCCCACTGATACACTCTCACACTCAGACAATCACACAGGCATCTGCACAACTACACACATAAACCTACAATATCTGAGACACTTACACAGTCACACACAGATGCACACAAGGGTACTGGGTTCTAGGATATACACAGATACATGTACACACTCACAGACAGTTTCACACAGTTTCACACACCCAGGTTATAAATTGCACATTGATACACACAAGTCAGTCCAGTCTCCTTCACATACTCAGACAAGGGTTCACACATATTGGTTAACACACACACAGCAATCTATCACTGAGACACCAACTGGCTCTAATACTCTGAACTCACAGGATTCATACTACACTCCCCCCCCCCCCCCCCACAGATCTAAATTACCTACACACAGGTATTATACTGAAAATTTAAAATAAACCTGGGACACACACTGATCACTGATTCACAGTATCAGGAATTGGACACAGCCACACCCTAATATATTCATACAAACACACAACTCGACTTCACAGAACCTCACACTGATCACTACACATAGTGCACAGAATTCTCACAGGCACACAAACCCAGATACACCCAACCCGACTATGCACAGGAAAGATCCCCCACAGTGCACACAGCACAGTAAAAGACCCCGACTGTGCACATGGATTCTTTCCATCGATGTATTCCCTCTATAAATCACACACACAACTACATACATAGATATATATATAAACACTCATCAAAATGGAAGATGTAGAGTAGATTAGATGGGTAATTCCTCCTGTGAAGCATTTCATCCAACATATAATGTGCAAAACGAAAACCACACTAAGAACTCCTGGAAACCCAAAACAAAACCCAAAATCAATATCTAACCTACACGTAGGAGGTGAATTCAGTCTACATGCAAACCCCTAGGGTTAGGGTTCACGAAATTTGGGGAAAACCCTCGTTGGAACACCAAAACCCTAGTTTCTCCTAAATCTCCATGTATAAACCCTAAAATCGAAATCTAACAGCTAGGGTGGGTTCCTAATGAGCATTAATCATCAGAAAATAGAAATAAAAGAATTAAAAATAGGGTTTTACCTATAGAGATGGGTTCTCCAAATGGAAGTTCTTCTTCCCCAAGGCTCCTTGACCCAAGTTCCTTGCTTCCCTTGCTTTGGAGGAGGAAGATGGAATCCTAGGGTTTTAATTTCGAATTTGGGGTGGGGGAGATGGCTTTCTTGATGGAGGCTAGGGTTTCTTCTTTTTACATGAAGGATGGCTTTGAGAGAGACTCCCTTTTATATTAAAACCAGTTAGGGTTTCTAATGCATAGTTTTAGGTTAAACCCCCCCCAGGTTAGGTCATGTAGAACCTAATTAACTCAGGTTTAGTCCGTCTAAGGTTTGAGGTCCAAACCTAAAATTTGAATTCTAGGATTTCTCTAGAACTGGGTTTTCCAATTAGGATTTAGTCATTAGGGTTTGGTCATTAGGTTTTGTCTTAATGCATTCTAGGGTTTGACCTAAATCCAATATCACTAACAATATATAAATAGTTTATAAAACCCAGCAGATTAATTAAATGCTTAGTTATTCAAAATAGTGAAATTACACAAATGCCCTTATTTGGAAATATGGTAGTGACACTTGTAATTAAAGCAGCAGCTCTTATTGGGTACGTACGGAAAAGATCTTTGGTATTTATTAGGGTCTCCTATTGCATTATATAGGTATTGGTCATCTTAAGTCTTAATCATAGTGCTCATAGAACAAGTATCAATAGTAAGAATGGAAAGTTACTGGCCTTAAGTAGAGGGGATATAACTCGTATCGAGGTGTGTTACAAGTTACATGATTTAAAACTAAGGGATAATAATAAATTATAACCTAAATGAATACTCAACTATCAAGTTCTAACTATTAAGCACATAATTCAAAATTTAACATTAACAACTATAGTCCTAGCAAGTATATGTCCTTAACACAAAATAAAATCACTCGATCTACAATCAGAAGTATCAGGTGGCACGAGCTAAAAGATGAAGAAGGGAAAACATAATTAGTCGTAGCACAAATAGTAAGCGTTAAGGTTTCAGAGAAACTAGCCATGAAATAAAATAGAGGCTATTGATAATGTCATGGTTTTCCTAATGGAAGATGCTATGCTAATCTCCCTGTTTGAGGTGTGATCGAGAAAATATTCTATGTATTGATCTTGGCTTTCTAAGGTACTGTCTGCTAATCTCAAGGCATGAATCTAAATTTATAGTTCTCCAATACTATCTAACTATGAAGGTTAAGTTCAGTCCTAATTTTCAATTTTGGTTTTCTATTGGTTCCTCAATACTAGGGTCAAACATTATGGTAAAACTTCTAACTAACTCTAGTAGTGTCTATAATACTCTCAAGTCTTCATAATACATCAAGGGGTAGTGGTAAACTAATCTATAGATAAGAAATTCTAGGGTTCACTAGATATTCTAAACTTAGTGGTGTGTCTGTAGAAGCATGAAAAATACGCTGGGAAGAGCTACGCAGCCTCTTGATACAGAGCAGCGTAAGCAGAGGCCTTCAGAGCCATCAGGCGTAAAACAGAGTTTTCTCCGCTAAAATACAGCGTGAAGAATAAAACTCAAAGGACCATCCGCATAAGTGCAGTACGTCCAGGCCGCTCCAGCGTGAAACAGAGTTCTTCATCGCCTCCATGGCGTAAAACTCATCCGCTCTCAAAGCAGCATTATAGCGTACGAGGAATGCTTCATCTTCCCCGAAATGAACCTGTCAAGTCACGCAGTGAATCTGACCTCTGACTCCTGACAAAAGGTGATGCACGGCTACCCAGACGACGGCTGGAAACGATGGCAGACCTCTCGGGACGCGTCCCACAGTATGATGGCGGATCTCACCATTTAATACAGAGGATTTGGTAAAACATTACCAAACCGTCGTTTACTGGAGTCCCCTCAGCATAAACCGCTCTTTTGCATACAAGGGAATACGCCGCCCTATTTTATACAGGCAAACATGATCTGTTTTATGCTCCGCAGCAGACAAACCGCCTGCCACGTCAAAAGCTGCACTTCGTACGGGATTCGAGGCACGTCTCCACGTCTAATTACACAGAGCGGTGACAGTTTCTCTCAAGACACGTCTCTGCGACGGGTGCACAGAAGGCCTGCAGACCTTTGAAACACGTCTCCGTATTTAATGCATAAAATGATGGCAAATCTCTGCAAGAGATTTGGTTATATCTTCAAAAGCCATAATTCTGGCTAAGGCGTCCACATCAGCACGGTATGCAGCGGCTTCTACGCCCATTTAGGATCTGTGCTCAAGCGACTTCTATGCCTATTCTGGCACGATATGCAGCGGCTTCTACGCCCATTCAGGATCTGTGCTCAAGCGGCTTCTACGCCCATTCTGGCACGATATGCAGCGGCTTCTACGCCCATTCAGGATCTGTGCTCACTCGGCTTCCACGCCTACTCAGTCTCTACGACCACTCAGTCTCTACGACTGTTCGGCTTCTATGCCTGCTCGGCTTCGATGCCTACTCGGCTTCTATGCCTGTTCGGCTTTTATGCCTACTTGGCTTCTATGCCATGGTGACGAACATTTGGCTTCTACGCCAACCTCTTCTACACAATGGATACCTACCCACGTGGCTTTTACGCCGTGATCTTAGTAGCAACCGTACGTGTTGTGTCCCCTTAGTTGGACCCACGCCACCCGCTCAGTCAAAAGATCATCTATACGTAGGCATTGGTTACTTTAACCGTTGTATAAAAGGGTGCTGTACTTTCCACTCCTCGGTTGCTACACCAACGGAGTGGTCACTGTCACCAAAGACTCTATAAATAGAGGCCCCTGTCAATGGGGAACAAGGTCGGAAAATTTGGTCAAGAATACCAATATCAGATCCAAGGTCGACAATTGGAGAAGATCGAACAAGGAGGAGTAGAGAGAGAGATAGAGAGAGAGAGAGAGCCCGGAGCTCAGGCAAAGAGCGGGGATCGACGACTTCGGCATCGTGCATCCACCCTCTCCTACAACCTTCGAAGCTGCTACCTGTCTTCCACGGTACTTCTTCAATATCGCGTGGTCCAAGGGCTAAAGTGATCGACCGCAGATCAGACACCTATAGCAATTTATACCCAGATTAAATAAATTGTACTCCCACATCCTCGTATAGGATTATATTGTACAAGTTTGTTTGTAAACCAAAGGGCGCGGGTTTCGCACAAACCCCGTCATTGAAATACACTTTCATTCTTTCGTTTAATACCACAAACAAGATGGCGACTCTGCTGGGGACGACTTTCTCTTCTGACGAGGAAGTAATTGCTCAACGCGATGCGGTATCTATAGGAACCGTGAAGAAGACGCTGGTCATTCATTTCGACCAGTCTGCTTACGAAGACATGCTTCGAACCGGGGGTAGCTCTCACTCTCTCTCCGTCCAAGACAACAGGAAGCTACACAAAGTGTGGATGCCCAAGACATCCTCAACCATTCCTGTGGACTCTCTGATCTCTCCGACCAATGAGGTGGTAGCATCGCTCCCTCCGTGCCCTGCACGTAAAATTCAGTCTCCCGCTACGCGCGGTACAGACAAAACTTCGGGCAAGGCCTCTGCGCTAACCCAGAAGTATCCACTGTGCTCTACGCGTAGGAACCAGTCTCCCACTACGCGCGGTACAGACAAAACTTCGGGCAAGGCCTCTGCGCTAACCCAGAAGTATCCACTGTGCTCTACGTGTAGGAATCAGTCTTCCGCTACGCGCAGTACAGACAAAACTTTCGATGGTGCCTCAACGCCAAATCGGAAGAACAGATCATGCTCCACGCGCGAAACAATATCTGACTTCTACGGTAAAATAGATGAGCGCGGTGATCTCCGCAAGGGGAAGCAAGCAGGCAAATATTCAGCCTCTTGGCCTTTACGCCAGCAAGAGAACAATCTGCCTACCCTCCGGATTATGCGAGAAGCCGATGGACGACTAAGAACCTCTTCAGCTTTACGTCGGTCTGAGCAGATCCCCAAATTACGTCACGACGCAGGACGAGCTCAGATTACGGAAAGGCCCCCTCCCCAGGGATTATCCGCCGCCCAGATGGCCAGCCTATTCTACACAGGTGGAATAGGGAAAGCCAGGGTGCCCAATCTCTGCGTGCCCACTGATAGGAACAGAAGAAACAAGTCGTCGTCCTCTTTTGTAAATTCTTCGAACCTACGGGATTATCTAACCCAGAAACGCGAAGGCAGGAATCATAAACAGCCTGCAGTTCCCCTAACAATCAAACACGGGAAGATTTTATGGGAGGATACATCAACGTCTGATGTCGTCATCACAGGTGGGCCACAGGAAAACTCCATCTTTATCATCCCACCCACCCGCGACGATCAGCGTCCGATAATCTTCTGTAGTAGGCGGAACACTCCAGTCGTACAGGAAGAATCACGCGAGTCTGAATCTGGCAGAATACAAACCCACAGATACAGCCCACAAGCATTAAATATTATGCAAAATATGGGTTATGACTTAAAACTAAAACAAGTTCTCAACTATGGGAAAGGTAGGCGAACGCCGGTGCGCAGTAATTCTCGCTATCAAGAAGCTCGTTTCGGGTTGGGATATGTCGCGTCTCTCAAGAGACCAAAAATCCCGAAGTCCAGTCCTGAACAACCAGAGACAGTTCTTGATGAATCGGTCTCTATGGCCAGGAACCGCGGCATGTCCGGAGGTAACATACCTCGACAGGACAAAGTGACGTCCAAGGCCAGGGGTAGAATCCCCTCAAAGGTCGTAGATGATACAACAACGACCATCTCTTCGCGAGACCATAAAATTCAGACATCAGGAGCCCGAATACCAAAAGGAACCTTCTCCTTCAGCGAAGACGACATCATTGAGATCTTCGATATGTTGATGAAAGAGCACAAGCTTCACCTACCCAACATCAGACGTCCTGAGAGGGCTGGCAAAGTGGATGACCCAGATTATTGTCTCTTCCATCGGTACACACATCACCCCACAAAGGCATGCTACGTGCTAAAAAGGAAGATTCAGGAGTTGATAGAGGCCAAGGTCATCACTTTGAATCTGTAAACGAGGGGACAACCCTTACCCGATTGGATTTTCATTCTTACATAACAAATTGCTCCCGCCAAGATTCATGTGTGTAAAAACAAGGGAGATATCTTTGAACAAAGCTCCCTACACAAAGACTGCCATGTCCATATCACCTCTGAGCAGATACGCACTTCCATCTCCGATAGAATTGCATCCCAAGAAGTTTGTCATGTTCATGTTACCTCTGAATAAACTCCCGACCGTCAATTATCATGTCCATATTACCTCTGATAATCGACTGTCACCTACACCTAACATCCGTACTTAACTCTAAGTACGCCAGTGGTGTTAAGTCCATAAAAGCTGCCATGTCCATATCACCTCTGAGCAGATACGCACTTCCATCTCCGATAGAATTATATCCCAAGAAGTTTGTCATGTTCATGTTACCTCTGAATAAACTCCCGACCATCAATTATCATGTCCATATTATCTCTGATAATCGACTGTCACCTACACCTAACATCCGTACTTAACTCTAAGTACGCCAGTGGTGTTAAGTCCATAAAAGCTGCCATGTCCATATCACCTCTGAGCAGATACGCACTTCCATCTCCGATAGAATTACATCCCAAGAAGTTTGTCATGTTCATGTTACCTCTGAATAAACTTCCGACCGTCAATTATCATGTCCATATTACCTCTGATAATCGACTGTCACCTACACCTAACATCCGTACTTAACTCTAAGTACGTCAGTGGTGTTAAGTCCATAAAAGCTGCCATGTCCATATCACCTCTGAGCAGATACGCACTTCCATCTCCGATAGAATTGTATCCCAAGAAGTTTGTCATGTTCATGTTACCTCTGAATAAACTTCCGAAAGTCAATTATCATGTCCATATTACCTCTGATAATCGACTGTCACTTACACCTAACATCCGTACTTAAATCTAAGTACGCCAGTGGTGTTAAGTCCATAAAAGCTGCCATGTCCATATCACCTCTGAGCAGATATGTGCCTCCATTCTCGGCGGATGTCACAAGGACGGCTCGCCACCCCTCGACTCACCTAGTGCTCCCGAACAAGCACTATCAACAAATATGGTGATGACAGATCCCTCAGAAGTAGAGAAACGAGATTCTGAGCCGTTTGAGAATGACTCTTGGGCTCAACAAATGGATACACAGTGGAAATTCCGCTTCGAACAGAGGGAACCTCCAACCAAAGACGAAGTTATCCAAATCGATGTTGGGGGTGAGCTTTCGCCAAAGCCGATATTTATCAGTGACAATCTTCCACCAGCCAAAAGGGAAGAAATCATACAGCTGATAAAGGAATACGTCGACGTCTTTGCATGGGATTATGGAGATATGCCGGGCCTAGACCCGAAGGTGGCTACTCACAAACTCAACATATTGGCTGACTCAAAGCCTGTGAAGCAGCACCAACGCCGGTTCCGACCGGACATGATGGACGCCATTGAAGCTGAAGTCAAAAAGCTCATAGCCTGTGGGTTCATCCAGGAAGAACAACATCCCGACTGGGTCGCCAATGTTGTCCCAGTCATGAAAAAAAATGGAAAGGTACGTATCTGCATCGATTACCGAGATCTGAATGCGGCCTGCCCCAAGGATGAATTTTCTCTTCCCATAACGGACATCATGATCGACAACACCTGCGGTTTTGAACGCATGTCTTTCATGGACGGGTCCTCAGGATACAATCAGATCAAGATGCATCCTGAAAACGAGAAGCACACTGCCTTCCGCACCCCGTTGGGAGTGTATTGCTATACGGTCATGCCCTTCGGATTGAAGAACGCCGGGGCTACGTACCAACGGGCTATGAGCGGCATATTCCATGAACATTTACGCAAAACAGTAGAGTGTTACGTAAACGACATAGCCGTCAAGAGCCGCCTCAAGGATGATCATATTCAGGACCTAAGGACGGTATTTGAGTTAATGCGCCGACATTAACTCAAGATGAACCCTACGAAGTCCTTCCTGGGCGTATCTAGTGGCAAATTCCTGGGATTTGTTATCACCGCCAAAGGCATCCAGGTGGACCCTGACAAAGTCCAGGCCATCGTAGAAATGCGATCGCCCCGTAATCTGAGGGAACTCCGGGGATTTCAAGGCCGTCTGGCTTATATCCGGAGGTTCATATCCAACCTCTCAGGAAGATGCCAGCCTTTTCTCACCTCATGAAGAAAGGTGTATCCTTCGTATGGGACGAAACCTGTCAGCAAGCATTCGGGGAGATCAAACGCTACCTCACCAGTCCGCCAGTTCTGGTGCCCCCCATCATGGGGAAACCATTCTTGCTGTACGTCCGAGCAATAGATCATTCGCTAGGAGCTCTTCTAGCGCAGAAGAACGACGTGGGGCATGAGCAGGCTATCTACTACCTCAGCAGGATGATGGTCAAAACCGAACACCGGTACAACCCAGTGGAGAAAGAATGTCTGGCTCTGATGTTCGCTATCCAAAAGACGCGGCACTACGTCACCGGCCAGACTATTCATATCATCTCCAGGATCAACCCTCTTCGAGTACTGATGAGCAAGCCGAGTATTCTTAATTCCTGACTCGCAACCTGGGCGATGCTGTTAACACCATATGACATGGTGTACATCCCGCAAAAGTCCATCAAAGGCCAAGCGCTGGCCGATTTTCTGGCTGCTCATCCGATCCCAGAGGCCTCCAAGTTATACGAAGACATTCCCGACGAAGTTGTAGAGTGTAATTCCGCAATGGAAAGTGACACATGGCAACTGTTCTTTGACGGCGCCTCCAGGACTGGCCCCCAGGAAAACGTGGTTTCAGGGGTAGGAATCGTCCTGGTCACTCCTGATAAACTTGTCATCTACCGGGCATACTCTCTTAATAAACCATGCTCCAACAATGTGGCGGAATACAACGCCCTGTTGATCGGGCTCCAAGTCGCTAAAGAGCTGGGGGTCGAATCCCTGAAAGCTTTCGGTGATTCTCTGCTTATCGTCAATCAAGTCAGAGGAATATACGAAGTCCGGAATCCAGACCTCATCCTCTATCACCGAGCGACAATCGAGATAGCCATGACGTTCAAAGGGTTCTTCCTAGAGCATGTACCTCGATCTCAGAATCTGGAAGCTGATGCCCTGGCCAGTCTAGCTGCGGACTTAGCTACCCTATAAGAAGGCAAGATTCGGTGATCCTTCTTAACAGAGATTTATTCTGCGTGAAGAACAACCTTCACATAGAACGTAGCCACGCTGTGAACACAGATCCCCCCGAAAGAGACTGGAGAAGTCCCTTCATAGATTTTGTTGCATACAGAATCTTGCCAGAGGACCCCAAAGAAGCAGTATCCGTCAAGAGACGATCATTACGCTTCTATTTCGATGCATCTTCACACTGCCTATATCGTCGAACCTACGACGGACTGCTATTAAGATGTCTCTCAGACGACGAAGCACAGTAGATTATCCGAGAAGCTCACGATGGCGTATGCAGAGCGCATCAGCCCGGTCCTAAGCTACAGGATCGTATCAGGAGAATGGGCTACTACTGGCCGACTATGATCACAGACGCGATCAGCTATGCAAGACAATGCAGAGCCTGTCAGGTTCATGCAGACTTCATACACCAACCGTCTGAATATCTACATCCTACGATCGCATCCTGGCCCTTCGAAGCATGGGGTATGGATATCGTCGGTCCCATTCACCCGTCCTCCTCCAGAGGCCACCGGTTCATACTGGCCATCACGGATTACTTCTCCAAATGGGCAGAGGCGATCCCTCTGGCTGAGGTAAAAGCGTCTGACGTGGTCAGCTTCATCAAGCACCACGTCATTTATCGCTTTGGGATTCCTCGAAGGATAATCCATGATAATGGGCCTCAGTTCATCAGCCAAGCGTTTCATCGATTTTGCGATAAAAGTCGAATACATAATATTGCCTCTACGGCATATTATCTAGCTGCTAATGGTTTGGCGGAAGCTTTCAACAAAACCATTATCAAACTCCTGAAGAAGTTCGTCTCTTCAAACAAAAGAGACTGGAACGAGAAGCTGGGCGAATGTCTCTGGGCATACCGCACAACGGTACGGACACCTACAGGTTGTACCCCCTTTTCACTGGTCTACGGGAGCGAGGCAGTTTTTCCCATCAAAATCCAGATCCCGTCGCTCAGGATAGCAGTGACTAGTGCGTTGACTCGAGAAAAGAATGACCTGTTAAGGCTCCAAGAGCTTGAAGGATTAGACGAGAAACGCCTACAAGCTCAACAGCGCATCGCGCTCTACCAAGCACGCATTTCCAAAACTTTTAATCATAAAGTAAAGGAAAGAGTGTTCAAGGTCGGCGAGCTAGTTCTAGCCGTAAGAAGGCCGATGATTCTTACCCACAGAAGTAAAGGCAAATTCTAGCCCAAGTGGGAAGGCCCTTATGTGATCGAGACAACGTTCTCGAACGGCGCCTACAGGATAGCCCAGCCTAATGGAGACCTGTTAATGGCTCCTATCAACGGCAAATTCCTGAAAAGGTACTATGCTTAATCTCCCCTGTTCAGGTGGGACATAGCAAGGATCTCGATTCTGACAAAACTACTTTCAAAATGCAATTGGTAGGGTTACGCTCTATCATGTCCATATGACCTCTGAATAGATGTGTCCTGCTAAGAAGTTTATTAAGAGTCTATCATGTCCATACTACCTCTGATATCACTCTCACCAAAATCTGTCATTTACATTCCGAAATGATGGGTCCACAAAAGTCAGAAAAGAGTCGTCTTTATTTATTCCCGAGAGGGAGGCAGAATTATATCTGGGCAAGCAAAAAGGGGAAAGGATACATCATGATGGCGGGTGAGTCAGATTGTGAATTAGCCGCTCCAGCGCAGCTATCCTCTCATTCCTAAGAACCAAGGCGTCGGTACGAGCCTGGTCCAGCCGTGCCTCGGGAGTGTCCGTGAGGGTCAGATCAGCCTTTGCCTGAAGACAGCCCGTGCGAGCAGCTTCTGTACGGTCCAACTCCCGTCGCGCTGTGCTCAGTCGGCCAAACGCTACCTCCAGACCCGCCAACGACTGGGAAGCCCACTCCTCTGCCCGAACGAGTTCTTCCTTCAACATGGAGACCCTCGCTGCATTCCCTTCATGCTCAAAATGACACTGCGTCTCAACAGCAAGAGCCTCTTCCACGACAACTTTTCTCCTATCCACCTCCAGCTTATGCTTCTGGATAGAGTTGTCTAGGCTTTCCAGCTTCGTAGCAAGCCGCGCAGTCATGAGGTCAAACCGAGCCTGAACATCAGCATCGAGGCCTCGAGTCAGCCACAAATGTTCGTTAATAGGTTGCTCTAACCCATTAACCACCGCCTCCAGGGCGTCAACTACCCCGGGATCACCGAGCTCCCTGATGACCCCGATCGAAGCGAGAGAAGTCTTCCTCAGGCGCTCAAAATATAGACTCTTCGCTAACACCATTGATACCATCGTTCTCAAACCGGTGTAGAAAAGGCTGGTATGTTGCTCGGTCAACGCAACTAGATCCGACTGAACGCCGGGAGCGCCCGCAATGTCAGCAAGTCCCTCTCCAGGGATGATTGCAGATGAGGTGGCCACAGCCGTCGCATCGACACATGGCTCAATCGAAGAAGGTGCGGTAACGGCGGTCGAAGTCGTTGCCACACTCATAAGAAGCAAGGTCACGACGACGTGTTCATCCTCCTCTCGAGGTGACGAAGTTACTCCGGGCGTACTGGCCCCCGAAGCCACTTCCTCATCAAAGTCGAACGCCTCCTCATCAGAAGCCCGAGCGGAACCAGAATACGCTTCAACACTATACTCCCCGTGGGCGCTATCCCCTGAGAAGAAGACGAAAAAGTCAATATCAGTATGATGACAATCTTTCTGAAGGGAGGCATAAAGACGACATTACCCGGAGCCAACGGCATATACGACGCATCTGCAGTCGATATAGCTAAACCACGCCTTAATGACGCAATGCGAATCGTCATGCCTGGAGAAGGAGGTGGGCCGACCGACATCGCCGAGAGTTCTGTCAGGCCTCCACCAAGACGTGGTCGAAGTTCATCGGCAGGAATCTCGCCAGACGCGCTCACTGACGCGGCAGGAGTCATGCCCGCTGCTGGCCTCGGGAAAGATTCTCCCAACTGCCTCGGCCACACAAGCAATCTCGCTCCGCTACCTGGAGCAGTAGCCGCCACAGCCACCTCTAACGAGGATTCTCCAGCATCGACGACCGGAACTGTAGGAGGTCCCTCTCTAGAAGGCGAGGAACCTCCGGCCAAAGAATCATCCCTGATGTAGGAAGAGGCAGGCTCACTCCCAGAAGCCGCAATACCAGGAATGCAGAGAGGACGAGCAACCGTCTTCTTCCTCCTCTTGCGAAGAGAAACTTCCTTCAGAGCAGAAGCCCGTCGCTTCCCAGAAGGGACTACCAAAGCCCCCGCAGGCAGAGGCACTTCGCACCTCGGCACCGATACCAGAGGCTCGTCCGGAGTACCAGACTCCTCACCTTCGTCCGAAGAAACCGAAGGGACGTCAACTCTTCCCCCAGGCTTGGGAGAAGGCACCCGGAAGCTTCCACGCACGTCGTAATCACGATGGAAGGTGTTAATCGCCACGTAAAACTGGGCGTAAGAATGGAGAATGCGAAGCTCCGTGGAGGTTGTAACGACCGGCACAATGAAGGTTGCCTTCGTACAACCCATGAAGAAATATCTCCACCCTCTAGCTCCATCAATGAGTCCGCCCCTGGACCTAAAGCTGGTAACGGCATTGCCCACATGCAACTGATCGTACCCAAACTGCCTGGCAAACCGACTAGGCAAGTAGGGCTCGAAGAAGCAGTGATCTTCGCTCCTGTACAGCAGATGGGAGGGTCTAATACAGACCAACCAGTTAAAAGCTTCCGGGGAAAGGTCGGTCTTCTCTCCACCTGAATCCTCAAGCCGCACCCCTGATTGATTGCGATGCACGGGGGGAGCAGTACAGAGGAGCTTCCAACCGTGGCTGAGGTTCAACACCAGCCGGCAGTCTAAAACTGTGCTCACATTCCAGGAGAAATCCTTGTAATTCAGCAAGAATATACCCCCCGAGCTGCTACCGGACCCAGGAGACATCACCCGGGGATTGTGGAGAATCAACCATCCCATCAAGTATAGGTATGATAATTCCACCCTGGGAAAACTCTCATGTCGAGCTTCGTCGACGAGCAACCCGTCAGTTATGGCTCTCAAGCCAGCTTGTATACGGCACACCATGGCAGAAAGCAAGCCCAGTCTTGCCCCAAATATCAGGCGTACTGCCGGCCACAGGATGTTCCGGTGAATGCGGTCCGCGGACGCGGTACCTGGCACCACTACTCGACGCAGCCATATGGAGAGGAAACCAGCCAGCTGGGCTTCCTTAGACAAAGGCCTGCGACAGCGCCTCAAGTAACTACAGGCCTTAGTGTCTTCCGGGTACTTTCCTACCCCCTTGACAAGAATCTGATCCGGAGCTTCAGCCTCCTCCATAAGAGTCTCCATAACCTGGGCACTAAGCACGCCCAAACAGTTCACGGGCTCATTCTTGCCACCCGAGGCTTTCTCTGACCTGGCGGCCCTGGCTCGATGGAAGAAGAGGTAGGACATCCACTTGGTGGTGTGAGCCAAATCAGAAGGCTCGTTATAAAAGGTGGTGCACGCGAAGTATTGACACATCAGCTCCTGATATACTTCTGCCACCCGAGGGTCCAAATCCCCCAACTCCCGGTTGGTGGAAACATACTCTTCATATGGAGTATCCCCCATTGGCAGTCTCGAGACAACTGCCATCTCGTGGAGCACCAATCCCAACTCCCCCAGTGGAGTGGCAAAGGTCCCGGTGAGCGGAATGTACCGCTCCATCAGCGCCAGGAACAAATTAGGGTTCGGAGGCAACCCGACGCTCGTCGCACTCACAGCGACATATAGTCCAATGCCCTCCAACTCTCTCTGGAAGTGCTTCAAGGCCCAGTCAACTAGGCATCTCCATCGGGAGTTCGTTGGGGCGATCCACCCATTGCACCGAGGATTCTCCTTGGGATATACCCCACCTCGACCCATGAAGTCGTTGCAGAAGGTCGGCAATTGGACCGGCTGGATCACCAAGCTATCTTCACTTGGAATACTGCCCGGGCACAGTCCTCTGAACAACGTCACAACGCCGGAGGGGCAACTGACGAATGACCCCTGGTCAGCTCCTTTCAGATGAAAAATCTTCTCCGGCTTGCCGTGAAGATCAGGAGTCAGCGTCCACGACATCTTCCTAGGATGCGTCGCGTGGAAGAAGGCCGAGATGGGATAATCCCTCGGCATCGTTGGCAGGTACAAAACCAAATTCTCGGCTGGGAAGACCCAGGGCTCCCTCTTAGGCTTCGTCTGGGACTGTTTGTCGATCATGTCCCCAAAAAGGAAAGCCGGCTTTACGTACGGCTCCCCGTCTACATAAGTGAGAGGCTCCCCGTTGATCATGCTCAGCAGCATTCGCTCGCCCTGAGCCGATATTAAGATCCTCCTTCCTTCAGGGTACTGGGATCCGGAGATAGGGAATGCCACGTGGGACAGATCCTCCAGGTAGTTCGAGTGCAGCATCCCAGCAGCGGAGCCCATCACCTCGGCCAGTGGAGACTCACCCAAGTCAACTACAAAAGTGCAAGGAAAATTCGTCATCACAGGTCTTGTACGAACATACGGACCGAAAGAAACAACAGTCTGTGCTCTACGCAGGATTGTGCAAATCTTGCAATTTTACGCCGGAGGTCCCCCCACAAGCGTAAAATTCAAATTTTACGATATACCCCAATTTTCGGTAGCCAGAGCTTCTACGCTCAGAACTACGAAAATATGGAGTCTTTACGCTGACACATTAGAAATGTGGGCGTAAAAGATGAAAATGCCTCCGTGCATCATCTTCCTCAAGAAGAGGCTATCAGCACAGAAGACGACCTAGCGCGGTCACGTTCAACGTGTGCGAAGGATTTTTTGTCGTTTTTGTCACCCCGAAGGCTTTACCTCTAAGACCGGGTGCACTGCTCAGAAGGAAGAAAAACTCGAACAGTCGAAAGCTCTCTTTCGCAGAAGACGGATAAAAAGTTTGTTTCTCAGAAAACTTGGGATATATATAGAGTTCGGGCCGACTCCTCGAATCCTCAGACGGACTCCTCGAGACCCTAACCAAATCTCGCAAAATTAAATAATGGGTTATGATTGGATGCCACGTCATCCCACTAACCTTGAAAGACGGACAGTCAGCAAATTCGAAAAGTTTTTCGTGCAAAGACGGTTCAGCAGGTCCTACGCTGAAGGAGCTTTCTACGCTCGACAGCAACAGATCTACGGTTTTACGCTCGCAAGCTATAAGTCTATAGTTTTACGCCCGGATGCCTTTGTGCTCAGTAGCTTTTACGCTCGAGAGGCCACAAATCTACGACTTTACACTCAGCAGATACCAAATCGATGATCTCACACTCGGTGGCGCTCAATTTACGCTCAGAGGCAACAGATCCGCAAGACTTCACCCTCGGAGAAATTTTCTTTTCAGGAGCTACAGATAAACAGTTCTACGCTAAAGGAGCTTCCTACGCTCGACGGCTACGAATCTACAACTTTACGTTCGACAGCTACAAGTCAGGTTTTTGGCCCGGATGCCGTTATGCTCGAGAGGCCACAAACCCATGACTTCACGCACAGGAACTACAAGTCTACGATTTCACGCTCGACGGTATTTTATGCCCGGAGGCTATAGACTGATGATTTCTAGCTCCACGACTTTCCGTATATTCGAACAGTCCCCAAGACGGTCAATTACAGGAGTTCACACAGAAGATACTCCTCCTTGGCCTCAACATATCCCAAGTACCCGAAACATACAAGAGTTCAAACATTGAGAAATTACTCTTCTCGGGTCAATTGGAGGATCATCCAGACTCCAGTCTGAATATCTCGTCTATCAAAAGATGGCAACTCAGTTTTGACAGCCATTCCTCGACCTTGTTCCAAGGGATTTTCGAGAAGTCACTCTTGAAGACGAAGACTGAACAAAAAATTCTGTTCACCAGAAGTTCAGAGCTCTACGCGATTCCTCAGTCCTAGCAACAGGACAGTTCTAAAAATATTCAAAATGCTCTACAGCGTTCTATGGACTACCCGCTATGCGTAAAGGACAGGACCTAGCACTCTTTCTACAGAGTCGGCGTACAGATTCAGATGTGTTGAAGATGCACATATTCAGACTTCACAGCAACGTATGGCAAGATGATCATATGGAGAAGAAAGGCGATTTTATTAAAAAATTAAAATCATGATTACATATGAAGAAAATCCAATCTACAAGGGTTTTCTTTTTCATTTTCATGATTACATCTGAGGGAAACTCCGTCTACAAAGGAGATACCCCCTCGTCGTCTGAAGATCGCCCAGAAGCTGTTCTGACAGGTTCTCCCTGGGCTTCAATTCTTCATCCATCTTCTCCGGCAGTCAGTTAGCTCCAGCAAACTGACCGACATGGCAATGATCACCGGCGGGCACGACAGAGTTGGGGCTTGCATAGATTTTGCAGATCCCATGCACCGTACGCCGTTCAGGCCAGGACAGAACGAGTATGTCTGACTCTCGTCACCGGAGGGCATCGAGAGAAGGCGCGGTATGCCAGCCGTCGTGGTCAAATACGACCCTTCCTCTCTCCTGGGGCAACGCCATACAAAGTTGCTGATTATCTCGAGCAAGGGAGGCTAAGATATCCTTTCATGATCCATCGTTGCAGTGGACACTTGCTCGAAGACGCCGTCTTTTTCGGCTCCTTACACGCTAGAAGAACATGATCTCCTTCTTCCTCAAATCGACCCGGCGAACTCCGGTGATCATCTCTGCGTGGTGATGAAGATGTGGGGAGAACAGGCTAACTCCTCCAGCCTTTTATAGGCAAAAGAGATCACAGCGGTCCCCCATAAATCCGCCATAAAGTCTGTACCGACCATTTCAACGCTCCATTCAGAAACGTTTCGAGTTACGAGGGGTCGTTCATGCTTCGTTCAAAGCGTTTCAAATTCCAAGGAATTTAAAAGCTCTGAAGGGGGTCTTGTAGAAGCATGAAAAATACGCTGGGAAGAGCTACGCAGCCTCTTGATACAGAGCAGCGTAAGCAGAGGCCTTCAGAGCCATCAGGCGTACAACAGAGTTTTCTCCGCTAAAATACAGCGTGAAGAATAAAACTCAAAGGACCATCCGCATAAGTGCAGTACGTCCAGGCCGCTCCAGCGTGAAACAGAGTTCTTCATCGCCTCCATAGCGTAAAACTTATCCGCTCTCAAAGCAGCGTTATAGCGTACGAGGAACGCTTCATCTTCCCCGAAATGAACCTGTCAAGTCACGCAGTGAATCTGACCTCTGACTCCTGACAAAAGGTGATGCACGGCTACCCAGACGACGGCTGGAAACGATGGCAGACCTCTCGGGACGCGTCCCACAGTATGATGGCGGATCTCACCATTTAATGCAGAGGATTTGGTAAAACATCACCAAACCGTCGTTTACTGGAGTCCCCTCAGCATAAACCGCTCTTTTGCATACAAGGGAATACGTCGCCCTGTTTTACACAGGCAAACATGAGCTGTTTTACGGTCCGCAGCAGACAAACCGCCTGCCACGTCAAAAGCTGCACTTCGTACGGGATTCGAGGCACGTCTCCACGTCTAATTACACAGAGCGGTGACAGTTTCTCTCAAGACACGTCTCTGTGACGGGTGCACAGAAGGCCTGCAGACCTTCGAAATACGCCTCCGTATTTAATACATAAAATGATGGCAAATCTCTGCAAGAGATTTGGTTATATCTTCAAAAGCCGTAATTCCGGCTAAGGCGTCCACATCAGCACGGTATGCAGCGGCTTCTACGCCCATTCAGGATCTGTGCTCAAGCGGCTTCTACGCCCATTCTGGCACGATATGCAGCGGCTTGTATGCCCATTCAGGATTTGTGCTCAAGCGGCTTCTACGCCCATTCTGGCACGATATGCAGCGGCTTCTACGCCCATTCAGGATCTGTGCTCACTCGGCTTCCATGCCTACTCAGTCTCTACGACCACTCAGTCTCTACGATTGTTCGACTTCTATGCCTGCTTGGCTTCCATGCCTACTCGGCTTCTATGCCTGTTCGGCTTTTATGCCTACTTGGCTTCTATGCCATGGTGACGGACATTTGGCTTCTACGCCAACCTCTTCTACACAATGGATACCTACCCACGTGGCTTTTACGTCGTGATCTTAGTAGCAACCGTACGTGTTGTGTCCCCTTAGTTGGACCCACGTCACCCTCTCAGTCAAAAGATCATCTATACGTAGGCATTGGTTACTTTAACCGTTGTGTAAAAGGGTGTTGTACTTTCCACTCCTCGGTTGCTAACCAACGGAGTGGTCACTGTCACCAAAGACTCTATAAATAGAGGCCCCTGTCAATGGGGAACAAGGTCGAAAAATTTGGTCAAGAATACCAATATCAGATCCAAGGTTGATAATTGGAGAAGATCGAACAAGGAGGAGTAGAGAGAGAGAGAGAGAGAGAGAGCCCGGAGCTCAGGCAAAGAGCGGGGATCGACGACTTCGGCATCGTGCATCCACCCTCTCCTACAACCTTCGAAGCTGCTACCTGTCTTCCACGGCACTTCTTCAACATCGCGTGGTCCAAGGGCTAAAGTGATCGACCGCAGATCAGACACCTATAGCAATTTATACCCAGATTAAATAAATTGTACTCCCACATCCTCGTATAGGATTATATTGTACAAGTTTGTTTGTAAACCAAAGGGCACGAATTTTGCACAAACCCAGTCATTAAAATACACTTTCATTCTTTCGTTTAATACCACAAACTGTGTCGGCACTCTAGTTGTACTCTTAATAGGAAGGTTACCCTACTTATCATCTAACAACAGGGACTTTTATATTCTAGGAGGGGGCTATACTCAAGGAACTATTAGGGGAGTACAGGAATCAAGCAGGATATAATTATTCAAATAGAACAGATAGAAGGAAGATGAATCAGAGTCAATTATGGATGAGATCCTATACTCTATTCCTAGGTGCAGGCTTGTTCGGTAAAGTAACATAACCGAGACAATATACTCTCGACCTACATGGGCTACCACTAAAATATATCACGCCCCAGTCCCAAAATACGTAGGACTAGGACACGTAAGCATGCCAGCCGTATGGATATGGCAACTCCATTATATGGAAACCAAAATCCACACGTACGCTGTAATATGAATATCAAATCCACAAGTGGTATAAATCTATCACAAGTAACAGGGTATAATCTAAATCTCATCCATAGAAAATCAAATATAAATAAATAACCAGTATCTATGAAACTAGACCTCAATAAGAAGTATCTAAGGATGATAGTTGGGTGAAAACAAATCCACTACCAACTCGAATATAAGATCAATTACAATATAAGTACACCACAACAAACACAATACAAGTATACCAGCTAACAATCACGGGCTCGATGAGAAGACCTCCTCGAAACATATGTAACCATCCGAATCTGCGCTCCTGCGAATACTCAAGAACAGACACACCTGGAAGGGCCAGGTCCTCAGAGGGACATAACAAGATACATAAAACCATGCCAATAAAGTACTGAAATAAATATCCAATGGGGTCGTCTAACCGTCTAAGTGAATGCAGTTAAGAACAACTTTCCCCACAAGTGAGCTATCTGGCTGAAAACTGGGATTGGCATGACTCTCTCGGAGAATCAGGGGCCTCAAAGCATATCGTCTTTTGAATGGCAGAGGCCGCCAAGTAGTATAGAGGTCATCACCGCCCGTATCTCCAGCGGAGCTTCCGGGTTACAGAAGGAAAAAGTGTAAAGGAGCTCAAATGCGGTACTTGTTGTTCTTCCCACCCCATGCTCTAAGTATGTCACATCCATGACACAATTTGGTTCATAGCCTATTCTTAGTACCCTAGCCCAATCCTGCAACCAAACAAAGACAAGGATGGGACCACCGTACTATAATAGGCTATGTCCATAGACCCCTAATAACTGCTAAGTCTTCTAGCATACAAAGTTTCTATTAGCAGTTTTTCACGCCCCAGTCCTAAAATATCGAGGGATTGGACACGTGGCAATGACAGCAACATACACCGATGGACAAACCCAATTTAATGGATCCATCGGAGCGTACTTAAGTTGTAATACAACAATAAGGGTCTACTAATCTCATCCACAGAAATGAATACAACAATATCAATAGAGTGAAATATAATCATCAGCAAGTCACAAGTAAATAAATCGAGGAACAACCCGATAAAAAGTCTGATACAATAGTCAAGATACAGAAACAACAGCAAATACTGAGTATGGATAAAGCATATACTCAGAAGATATCCTCGGTGGTCACTCGTCTACTGGATCTGGTACTGCTCCAGTGCCTGCTCCTGTTCCTGCTTCTGCTAATGCTCCTGTCCCGTATACCTCGGGATCGATCTCGTCTGCTATACCTTGGGACATAATCCGGATCCAGGTCCTCAGGGGACATAGCAAGGTACAAAATAACTCATGCCAAAATAAATATAGTGCAGCAAATAAATGAGTCAAAATAGGGTAAACTATATAACCAGCTAAGTGATATGCAAGATGAGAGCATCACTAGAACTCAGGCTGAGACCACTACAAACTCTGTGTCGGGGAGCCGGGTAGCAGTGATATCATGTGGTTGTCTAGCTCGGAGAGAGACTAAGATGCCAGCATAATATAATCAACTTGTAGCCTGTGTGTCTCTCCCCACCCAATATAATCATACGTCTCATGTCCATGCAACGCAGGATTATAACTAATGCATCCAGTCATATAATATCTAAGCAAAAGAATATGTCATAAAACCTGTAACCTATACAGAATCACCATAAATATCTCAGAAAGATTCTGTCTCATGAATAGTGTCAGGTGTCCTGGGTTATGACGTACTTGATAATGCAAGCACGAGAAGTATAGGGTTTTGGTTTCCATGTCTAGGTGACGTTACACAACTCCGCGTACGGGGTTGGCACCCGAATATTATTCGGACGCTAAGTAATGTCACGCGGTCCTAGGTTAAGCATGTACGACAGATAAATAGGTCAAGTAAATATGTAACAAGAATTGCAATGTTGGCAAGGTACACTTGCATGGGATTCTGGCTCCAACTGTAGCTCTGGTATTTATAGGATTTGCAGGTACTCCTCTGGTTGCTGTAATAGACATCACCATCAGATTCAAAAAATATCAAATAGCTAGAAACGCCTGTCCTTGAGTCCAATTTGGACATATGGACAAAAATAACAGTTTCTGGTCAAAGCAGAATCCACATGTGGGCCGCTTCACACCAAAAAATGTGTCAGCAATAATGGTCTCCAAATTCGTCAAACTTAGTATCAACAAGTCCAGAACGATGATACGAACCCAAAGGAACTTCCAGAATTGGATTCCGATGAGCCGATCACAAAATCGTCCGTCAAGTGGAGCCGTGGGGCCCACGATACGCGATTTTGTCAACGTTCTCAGAATCGAACCAAACTTGGGTCACAGGACCAGCGTATTGCTACGAGTCCGATGGCACAAATTTTGTTTCGATCCGACGTATGTACACAAGGTTACAACGAGTTCCAGAACAGGCCGATACGAGGCGTTGTCGGTGGATATGCGTTGATTTCGGTGTGCACGCACATCCAAATCAACTTTCGCGAAATCCCACACGTCCGTATTAATGGTGCACACCTTTCGGTGAAGACCGCACACGACCAAGTCGTCCCGTTTGGCGGGGCGCACTCAGTTCCGGGGGGAAAATGGGGTATATATTTTCCTGTTCTTGGATCGCAGTTCGCGATCCCCACAGGTCGCGACGCACCGAGCGGGTTGCACGGGCATCGAGAGGGTCACGCAGGGTTTGCGTCACAACAGACGGAATGGAAAACGGGGGTAGCGAGTTGAGAGAAAAAGCTACCTGAACAGGGCTACGCAAAAACTAGATTTTTCGTGTCCGTGAGGCGACACGACACAGCACAGTGTCTAGGGTTAGAGTTTTGCTGCTCGAGTTTGTCGGAGCTTCGCTGGAGGAGGGGCTGCTCGACGGAGGCGGCTCAGGCGGAGGCGAAGACGCTCGGGGACGGCGTTTGTGGCGGCTTAGGCGGAGCTGGCCGCTGCCGCTGCTGCTGTTACTGCCGGCGAAGGAGGAAGACGGAGCTGGTAGCTGAGGGTCGGGGCAGAGCAGGGCGTGGAGGCGGAGCTGGCCCAGGGGACGGCGGCGTGGCCGGTGGCTGGAGGCGGAGAAGATCGACAGGGGGGAAGTGCTGGTGGCGGAGGCTTACGGTGGTCGTGGTGGTGGGGACTGGTGGAGTCGGGCTTTATAGGGCGAGGGGAGAGGGAGTGGGCGCCGGGCGAGGCGGAGCCGAGGGGTTCGTGGGCCGGGCGAGGCGAGGCGAGGGGGGACGTGGTCGTCTTGGCCGCGGGGCGCCGGAAAACGCGGGGGAGAGAGCAGCGGGTGAACGGGTGAGCGGGTCGGGCCGGGTCGGGTTGGGTAGGACCCGACCCATTAGGCCTAGGGGCGGTTCAGGCCGGTCCGGTTCGGTTGGACCGGGTTCATCCCGGTTCAACCCGGTTTGAGCCCGGTTCAACCCGGTTTGAGCTAGGTTTAAATTAAAACAGGATTTTTTGGTCTTTAAAAATGGTTCTGGGGTCCAATAAATTCCAGAAAAATTACCCTACGTCCAATATTTTATTTTACACCCAAAAATATTATTTTTATAATATTTTAATATTGTTGAAAATCATTTAATTTTATTTAACCCCAAAATACCTAGATTTTAATTAGTGGAAAACACCGAAAAATTTCCAGAAAAATTGTAAAAATTTATTTTTAAAAAATCCTAAAAGTTAGGGGGTTTACACAGTTATCCCTAACGCACGACCCAAACGTACAGGAGGTCAGACCTGTCACTCAGTCCATAATCTATATGAGACTCACACTCGTGTAACAACTGTGTCACGGCCAATGAACAAAACATCTCCGGATGCTGAAATAGACATCACCAATGTTTCCGGAATCAAAAAATAGCTAAAAATTATTTCCCTTTCGTCCAATTTGGACACAGGGGCAAAACGGTAATTTCAGATAAAAGTGGGATCCACGTGTGGCCCACTTTACATCGAAAAATATGCCAAGAGTAAAGGTCTCTAAATGGGATAAATTATAGGTCAAACAAACTCTAGATGTCAATACGACCCCAACGGTATGTCCAATTGTGGATTCCGATGGGCCGAACACAATTTCGTCCAAAAAGTCAACCGTGGGGCCCGCCAATTGGCGACTTGGTCAACTATCTCAGAATTGCGTGAAAGTTGGATCACAGGACCAGCGCGTTACAACGAGTCCAGTGGCACAAGTTTTGTCGCAATCTGACGAGCGTGCACAAAATGTCCGCGTCTTTCGCAAAAGTTACGACACGGGGTGTGTCCGCGGATACGGGCCGATTTCGACGTGCACACGCGTCCTAATCAGTTTCCGTGAACTCTCACATGTCCGGGTACACTACACGCACCATTTGGTATACTTGGTACACGGCGGGGCGGTCCCATTTGGCGGGGCGCACTCCGTTTTACAACTTTTGGAAATCTGAAAAAGTGTATTCGCGGGATTTTCTAACGAATTTAGTTCTGTCTACAGCAGTTAATAATCAAGGATTATTTAACAGAAATTAAACTAGGTCAAGTGGTATACGCATACCAAAAAGAATTATCGAATTCAGATCTCTGTGGTGGAAGATACGAACTCGGAAACATGGGTGATCACCGCAGTTTTCTGTGATCCCAGAATTTGGCTTATTTCTGCCAACTTTGGTGCTGTTTTCGCCTATGGTTACGCATTGTTCGATGTCCACTATCATACAGATATAGAATAGGGTTAAGGGGTAATCATACCGGTGAAGACGGGGTGGCATTTGGTTGAGCGAGGCGACCGAAAACAACTCTGGAACACATGTACCTCGCTGCGGAATTCTGCCATGCGCGGGGTGCGCGGGGTCGCGGTCGTCGGGATTGGTTTGGACGGCCTAGCGAGATTCTCCGGGTGCGGTGATGGCGCTCTCTAGGTCTAGATGGGAAGAGAAAGTGTTTGGATGATCTAGGGTTAGGGTTTAAGTTGAAATAAGTTAATATATATAGGTTTATAAGAGAGGAAGAGGGGGGAATCCGGTCGGGTTAACGTGGGTGTGTGTGGGCTTTAGGAATTGTTGTTTTGCTAAGGGGTATCTTTGCTACTTGCTTTTGCTAAGGGTTTGCTTGATTTGTTACAAGGCAGCGGGTGTAGCAATGGGTAGTGGCTGCTAATTTGCTAAGGTTTGCTTAGGAATGGGTTGGAGTAGTAATGGTTTATTATTAAATTTTTTTTCTTTTCTTTTCCTTTTTTTCCTTTTATATTTTTCTTTAAAATATATATGTATATATATATATATATTTATATATACGTATATACTGATAGAAAAAATCTAGAATTATACTAATATATACCATTAGGCTAGCAACTGCTCAAGGGGTCTCCTATATGAAATAAATTCGGAAAAATTCCTAATGGTCCCATAAATCCCCTAAGTGAGCCAACACCTAAAATAAAAATTAATAAAAAATCTATTTCTCCTAATTAACCACTAATTACTATAATTAAATTAATAATTAAAAAGGGTATATACGATTTTTAGGAATAGGGATTTTACAATTTGTTTCCATCCGACTGTCATCTTTAGATACTTTGTATTGAGATCTAATTCATAGATATTATTCATTTATTCATATGATTTTCTATGGATGAGATTTAGATTATACCCTGTGACTTGTGACATTTATACCACTTGTGGATTTGATATTCATATTACAGCGTACGTATGGATTTTGGTTTTCATATATTGGAGTTGCCATATCCATCCGGCTGGCATGCTTACGTGTCCTAGTCCTACGTATTTTTGGGACTGGGACGTGACAATATACTCCTGGCATCTAGTTTACAGTTAATGCCAGGTACTTAGCCTCTGGCTTGACGCTACGCTTTATACCTTTTACCTACTCATAGGTACCAAGGTTGTCTTCAAGTGCATTTCACTTAGCTGATTAGTTCACCCTCGAGATTACACAGTATTTACTTTATGGCATGTATTTTTGTATCTTGTTACGTCCCTCTGAGGACCTGGTTCCCTGCCAGATCCGGACGAGCACTTGTACCCGACCATCTACGGAGCAGGAGTAAAGACATGATTCGTGGCTGAGGACTTTGAGGCATTTCCAGAGGAGCTTCCGTGATTTGGGGTACGCTGCTACCTTGGGTTAGAGCGTCTTTATCTAGCTAGTTGATGCTCTAGTCTAGTTATCTTCCTATTTTTCGCACTTTTATTTTATTTCTGTATTTCAGTGGGGTTGTCCCCATCAGACTTATTTGGATTGTATTTATGACATTCAGATTCCGCACTTATTTTCAGTATTTATTTCAGCACTTCTTATTTGTATTATGTGGATGAGATTAGACATTTACATGCTGTATGATAGCATATTGGACTTGATAGTATTTTAGGACAGCATAGTACGCTTCGTTGGGTCCATTAAATTGGAAAAATTCTTCGAAGTCGTATTAGCTGGTCATTGCCACATGGCCTGGTCCCGGGTATTTTGGGACTGGGACGTGACATGGTTTTAGTGGTGGCCCATGCAGGTATCTGTTTATCGTTTGTGGTTTGGTATCATGCCCAGCGAGCCTGCAATAGGATAGAAATTAGTAGATATCATCCAACTTGACTACCGTCTTTGAATCTCCTTCGTATTTAATGACTTGAATTTCTGCATTTTGTTTGTTATTCCCGTATTCTTTTAATGTAGTTCTATCTCTTGCAGAGAGATGAACTTGCGTAGCTAGACGAATATGAATTCAGATTTTATTCAATATCTGTTAGCTAGACAAATATAAATTCAAAGTGTGAAGAGAAATATCATTTTCGATATTAGATCGAATTCAAATATTTTAAAAATAAATTGGATTTCGGATTGGATACGGATATTGATCAATCTGTGCCGTTAAGCATCCATTGACATCTCTAGATCTAGGTCCGGTCAAATTCGTTCAAATTAGGGTCTGTCACTGCTTGTGCCCAATACACATCTGGACTTAGCAAAGACCAGGGTGGAAAGTTAAAAAGCCCGAAGACCAGATTTAAAAAATAAAAACAAAAAACTTTGCTCCCGCTTCATCCATCCATCGTGTACGTGTGGTGGATCCCACCTGAGCACGCATCCCTACGCATTCCCACACCCCACACAACGCCAGCTAATCAGTCCCCATCCCTGCCAGCCAGCCTGTACTCCCCAACCCACACCTTCCCCTTAAATTCCCTCCACCACCACCCAAACTCTAACCCTAATAAACCACATTTCATCTTCGACGTCTTCCTCTCTTCTGTGTCCGTGTCTCCCACCAATGGACCCGTGTCCGTTCGTACGGGTCCTCGTTGGCAACCTCTCCCTCAAGCTCCCCTCCTCCTCCCGCCCCTCCCCCGCTGCCTCCGCCGGCGGCGTCCACCCCTCCGCCGCCCCCTGCTTCTGCAAGATCCGCCTCAACAAACTCCCCTACCAGACCTCCTCCCTCCCCCTCCTCCCCGACCCCACCACCACCTCCTCCTCGTCGTCCTCCCAAACCCTAACCCTAGCCGCAGTCTTCCACCTCAGCCCCTCCGACCTCCACAAGCTCTCCACCTCCTCCATCTTCTCCTCCAACTCCCGGATCAAGATCGCCATCTACACCGGGCGCAGGGGCTCCACCTGCGGGGTCAGCTCCGGGAAGCTGCTCGGGAAGGTGGTGGTCCCCGTGGACCTCGCCGGCACCGAGGCGCGGCCGGCGGTGCACCATAACGGCTGGGCCCCGGTGGGGAAGAAGGCCGGCGGGGCCGCAAGCCTGCATTTGACGGTCCGGTCCGAGCCGGACCCGAGGTTCGTGTTCGAGTTCAGCGGGGAGCCCGAGTGCAGCCCGCAGGTGTTCCAGGTCCAGGGAGGCAGGAAGCAGCCGGTGTTCACCTGCAAGTTCACCTGCCGAAACTCTTCCTCCGGCGACCGCCACCTCAGATCCAGGTCAGTTGCGGTCGAGATCTTGAATTTTGAAGCCTTTTTATGTGATAGGGAAATGCACTTCTAATTTTGCTCAAATTTACTTGTTTTCAACTTGTTTGATATAAAGATTTGATCCTTTCTGGGTTTCATTTGTCAAAGTTTTCATCTTTTCCCATTGTGTAGGAATTGTTGTGTATTGATGCAGATTTATTGTTCTAATTCATACAGATCTCTGCCGCTGGAATCGAGCATTTCTAGAGGCTGGCTCACCTCCTTGGGATCGGACAGAGAGCGCCCGAGCAAAGAGCGCAAGGGCTGGTCAGTGACCGTCCACGACCTTTCTGGCTCCCCGGTCGCCCTGGCTTCGATGGTGACCCCTTTCGTCGCATCCCCCGGCACCGACCGCGTCTCCCGCTCCAACCCGGGCGCATGGCTCATCCTCCGTCCCGGCGACGGCACCTGGAAGCCTTGGGCCCGCCTCGAGGCCTGGCGCGAGCGCGGAGCCGGGTCCGCTGACGGCCTCGGGTATCGTTTCGATTTGCTGCCGGACGCCACCATGACGTCTTCCTCCCGTTTCTCGCTCGCCGAGTCCACCTTGAGCACTGCCAAGGGCGGGAAGTTCACGATCGACCTCACGGGCAACAATGCGGCCTCACAAAGGATGGGGAATTCCCCGGGGTGTAGCCCGAGGGGTAGCGGGGATTTCGGGTTCGGACTGTGGCCTTTCTCGAACTACAGGGGGTTCGTGATGTCCTCCACAGTGGAGGGGGAAGGGAAGTGCAGCAGGCCGGTAGTGGAGGTCGGGGTGCAGCAGGTTGGGTGCACCGAGGACGCTGCTGCGTTCGTGGCGCTGGCGGCAGCGATCGACCTGAGCATGGACGCGTGCAAGCTGTTGTCGCATAAGCTGAGGAAGGAGCTGTGGCAGCAGCTGGAAGGGTCAGGGAGGGGTTTGTTTGCATGAATGTGTTTGATTGCGGGGGGTGCTCTATTCTTACTGACTCGGTAAACTGTATAGTTGGGGGCTGGTTCTGGGTTTTGGCGTGATTTTTTCTTGCTTTTTTATTAGTCTTCTGGCTGCTTTTTTGAACTAGAAGCTAGAATTGTTGAGTGAGAGTTAGATTGTAGTCTGAGAGTGGATCATAGTCTTTGTAGGTGTGTGAAAGTTAGTTGGAGGTAGATTTTGTAGTTGAAACGAGTAATAAATATGGATGTTTTTTTCGATAAACTTTCTGTACAAATGTAGTTATTATTATGTTCTCCATAATCATCGCTTATCGCAGGATTTTAAACATCACACGGATCTTGTATCACCACACTTCACTTTGCTACAAGTCTCGGTATACCGGTGACCTTTTCAATAAAAATCGAATAAATTAAAATTTTACAAATCAAAAATCGAAACCGAAAGAAAATTATCTTAAACTGAATCGAATCAAATAACAATTTGGATTATTTTTATTGTTTAATGGATAAAGTCCAAAGTTGAAATTATGATATTAAAAATTGAATTTTTATACACATATCTGTTGTATTTGTGTCCAAAGTTAGCCTAGTTGTTAAATTGTCAAAATTAGACTTTAAAATACATACATAAAATTATTGCTTTCAAAATATACACTTTTAATTACAACATATGTATAGAATTAAGAGTATTTACATAATTGTATGTCTTATTCGCTTTTCGATTTTGGACCGGAAACGAAATTTAAAACCGAAACCGAAATTGAAACTGAATAAATTTTTTTTTTTTTTCGAAACCGAACCAATTTTTTGCTATTATTCTGTTCGATTTTTGGTCCAAAACTGAATAATGCTCACCCCTAACACCAATTACCACTGGTTTATGTTGATTGAGGTGGAAGACAATCTTTAAAGTGTCATGCTTCTGACCGGGAGAGCATAGTTTTTTTCATTTAATAAATAAATAGTGGGACTGGAACTATGGGTGCGGACTTACGATCGGATTGGACTATTAAGGCTGGATTGTCTGAGTAGGTTTTTCAGTAACGAGAGAGAGTTGTAGCAACTTCTGAACAAATATATATATATATATATATATATATATATATATATAAAAGATTAGTCATAAACTTATACTTTTACATGAACCAATATATATATGGATCAATAGAAATATAGTGTATGTTGGTTTTGCCTTTTTTCAAAAACTCAAATTCCTCTTCCTTTCTTTAGTCCCACATCGGATGGGACAAAGCCCTCTTGTGTACATATATTACTTTTTCTTCTTTGCTCTATTAAGTTGTTGTGTGGGGAACCCCTTGGGCCACACGCGCGCGCCGCTGCCGTCCGGCCCGGCGCGGCACGGCCCGGGGCGCGGTAACATCTTAATTTCTGAAAAAAAAAATTGCTCCTCTTCATTCTTGCATTTATTTTTTCTGAAACGTTGGAATTAATTTCTGAACGTTACAAGTATTTTGAACCGTTATTTTTTCTGTGTCCAGGTTCATTCGTTTAATTCTCCTGTGTAACGGCTGAATTAATCGTAAATTAATTCAGACCGTTACACAAATGTTTTATATATACGTCTGTGTTCTTTGTAAATCGTATCAGAAAAAATAATTCTTTACGAAACCTCTGTCAACATTTTATTCGATCTTCATCGTCTCCAAGCTCTGGGCAGAGCTAAGTTCTGGTCGTTCTCTCCAAGTCGTGTGCGGCAACGAGATACCGGTAGTGCGGGGGTTTTACCACTAGGAGCTTCGGGTACGTCTGTACACAGATCCCGAATAAACTCTTAGCGCAGTGCTTCGTGCACGACTTTCCCAGAGGCCGGTAACATCTAATTTTATTTTTTGTATTTTGAAATTTTTCAGTAAGTAAAAGATAAAATTTTAACATTCTAAGAGTTTATTCTTTGTTAGAATTTGCTTCTGATCGAATTCGCTTCTGATTGAATTAGCTACTGTCAACTGTTACTTTTGGAAAATATTACATACAGTGAATAAAATTTGCTTCTGATTGAATTATCTTATACTGTCAATAAAATATTACATAGAAACTATTACATACTTTTAGAAACTATTTCTTATACTGTCAATAGTTTGAATTATCTAAAACTTCTGATTAAAAAGAATTTTCTAAAATATTGTTAATATACAATTTGTAGAAAATTACTTACTATACTGTAACTATCAATATACAAATTTGCTTAACCTGTGCTTCTAACATTTTGTTACCACATTCTGTTAGCATATTACATACAGTGAACACATTCTGTTAGCAATTTGTTACCACATACAGTGAACACATTCTGTTAGCAATTTGTTACCACATACAGTGAACACATTCTGTCCTTCTAGCAATTTGTTAGCACATTTCATAATTTTGTCAATTACAATTTTTGATCACAATTTTTTTTTTCTTTCGGTTGTAACATACAATTTGCTTCATTTTTAATCACTTAGTTTTTGAAAGCAACTACGACCAAAAAGAAAATAGTTTAGTAAAAGGAAATTGCAAATAAAATCTTCAAATCTAAAGTTTCAAAGTAGAGACAAACTCGGGCACAAGCCGAAAGGGTCCTTCTGTCAACCGGGTGTAAACAACCCTAAGCGACACGGTACTTAAGAGTCTTCGGACCACCGCTAGCTGGGAACCGGCCCCTACAGCTAACCTGATTTGATCAACACTTGAAAAACTAAAGATTTTAAGATTGAATTAGCAAATACCACCTAAACTATTATCTTAGACATTGTTATTAAATAAATTTATATTTTTCAGACTGCAATCATGACTGGTAAGGAGGAATCCTCTACTGCAAAACCTGCTAAGTTTGATGGCTCATACTTCAAGAGATGGCAGAGCCAAATGAAATTTTGGCTCACGACCTTAGGACTTATTTCTGCCATTGATGGGTCCACACCCATCACAAATGATTCTGATGATACCGAGTCTGACATAGGAGTGTCCACCTCCTCGAAACCAAAAACCCCTAAAGAGATAGACTTTCACTGTTTTCATAGAATTCTAAGCGCATTATCTGAATCCTTGTATGATATATTTTTTGAATACAAGAGCGCTAAAGAACTCTGGAAAGCTTTGGAAGATGAATACGGCTGTGATGATGCCGGAATAGAAAGGTTCAATTCTTCAACCTTTAATAGGTATTTCATGGTAGATAACAAGCCAATGAATGACCAGCTCCATGAATTTCAAGAATACCTTAGGCATATTCAAGCCAAAGGGACATCTTTCTCCAATGAACATAAAATAGCATGCCTAATAGACAAGCTACCTCCCTCTTGGTCTGATATGGCTAAGGATCTTATTCATACACAAGGAGATCTTACCTACAATCAAGTCCTAAAGAAAATTAGAACCGAAGAACAAATTAGATTGAGGTCTAAGCCTAAGACTGAATCTAAAGTTAAGGTAAACCTTGTAGAAGGCCAAGGAAAACCCAAGTCTAATTTTTCTTATAAACCCAAAAAGAATTTCTTCAAGAAGAAGAAAAACTTTCAGCCTAACCAACAAAACCATCATCACCAAAACCAAAAACCTAGAAACTTCAGTCAGACTCAGGATCAGAAGAGGTTTTGTTTTGTGTGTGGTAAAACAAACCATATGGCCATCAACTGCTACCATAGGAAGAAGGAAGCTGTCCAGACCTCCTACAAAGGAAAGGGCTCAGTTAGACCAGAAGCAAACATGCTTCACAAATGTTCTTCGAGTTCCTTCAGGTCTGTAAGCTTTCAAACCCTTATTAACCTCTCTTACCATTCTGATGATTGGTGGTTGAATTCTGGAGCTAATGTTCACGTTTCATTTGATCGCTCCTATTTTTCAAACTATCAGGATTCAAGTGGAGGAGGTGTGATCCTAGGAGATGGCTCAACGGCACAAATTATTGGAAGAGGAAAAGTTAACCTGAAGATGACATCAGAAAAAATCTTAACTCTTCATGATGTTCTTCATGTGCCGTCTGTCAGGAGAAACCTAGTTAGTGGATCCCTTCTTGTAGCCTCAGGATACAAAATTGTAATGGAGGCTAATAAAGTAGTTTTTTCTAAGCATGACTCTTTTATAGGGAAAGGCTTTGTAAAAGACGGTCTCTTCATTTTAAGTACAATGAATAAAATATCTGATTGTTCTCTCATTGTCTCTAATATAGAATCATCAAATATTTGGCATGGCAGACTAGGTCATGTGAACCTAGGTTCTATTAAAAGAATGATGACCTTAGATCTTATTCCCAAGACTCCAATAGATGACAAACACAAATGTAAAATCCGTGTTCAAGCCAAACACACTAGATTACCATTCAAATCTGTAGAAAGAAATTCTGACCTTCTAGAACTTATCCATAGTGATGTATGTGACTCAAATAGGATTTTGATCAGAGGCGGTAGAAAATACTTTGTTACATTTATAGATGATTATTCAAAGTATTGTTATATCTACCTTCTCAAAACCAAAGATGAAGTTCTAGATAGATTTAAGGTCTACAAATCTGAAGCTGAGAATCAATTAGAAAGGAAGATTAAGATCCTTAGATCTGATCGTGGTGGAGAATATACCTCAAACGAAATGACTAACTTCTGTGAAGAACATGAAATAATTCATGAGGTAACTGCTCCATATTCACCTCAGTCTAACGGAGTTGCTGAACGCAAGAACCGCACTCTGTTAGATATGGTGAATTCCATGCTTCTCAGCTCTGGTGCTCCTGATAACTTATGGGGAGAAGCCCTTTTAACTGTCTGTTATATTCTTAATAGAATTCCTAGTAAGACAAAAGATAAGACTCCCTATGAGCTGTGGAAAGGTAGAGCACCTAGGATTAATTACCTTAGAGTTTGGGGATGCCTTGCTAAAGTCGAAGTTTTCGAACCTAAAAAGAGGAAGATTGCTCCCAAGACTGTAGACGCTGTTTTCATAGGATATGCCTTAGACAGCTATGCCAATAGATTTCTAGTGACTCACTCAGAAGTAAATGAAATCTCTAATAATACCATTATAGAAGCAAGAGATGCAGTTTACTTTGAAAACACATTTCCCTTTAAGGATAGAAGTTCAATCTCTTCCTCCATACCCTCTACTAGTTCTCAAGTCCAAATACCTAGCTCTCAATCTGAACAAGACTTAGAACCAAGACGGAGTAAAAGGAATAGGATTGAGAAAAATTTAGGAGAAGGATTCTTCATATTTTTGATAGAGGGTGATCCCTCAACTTATGAAGAAGCAATGTCGTCTCCTGATGCTCCCTTCTGGAAAGAAGCCATTAACAGTGAATACAACTCCATCATGGAAAATAATACTTGGTTTCTAACATATCTACCTTTAGGGAATAAACCAATAGGTTTTAAGTGAATTTTCAAGAAGAAACTCAGAGCCGATGGTACTATAGAGAAATACAAAGCTAGATTAGTTGCTAAGGATTTTACCCAGAAGAAAGGGTTAGATTATTTTGATACATACTCTCCTGTAGCTAGGATCACATCCATTTGAACCCTCTTGGCCTTAGCATCCATTCATGATATGTTAATCCATCAAATGAATGTAAAGACAGCATTTTTGAATGGAGATCTAGAGGAAGAACTTTATATGGAGCAACCTGAAGGTTTCATTGCTAAAGGTCAAGAAAAGAAAGTCTGCAGATTAGTAAAATCCCTCTATGGCTTGAAACAAGCTCCCAAACAATGGCACAATAAATTTGACAAAGTAATTTGTGAATATGATTTTTTGTCAAATGAGTATGACAAATGCATATACTCTAAAGGTACATGTAAAAGTTGTGTCATTTTATGCTTGTATGTAGATGACATTCTTATCCTAGGTTCATCACTGGAATTGATAAATACTACAAAGAACTATTTATCTAGCCAGTTTGATATGAAAGACTTAGGATAAGCCAATTTAATTTTAGGAATGCAAGTGACCAAAGACAAAGAGGGTTATACTCTATCTTTAGCACATTCAATTGAAAAAATGCTAAAAAAATTTGAGTTATTTGATAAGAAACATGTCCTTACTCCTTATGACAGCAGTATTGTACTGAAAAAGAATGAAGGACCACCTTTGGAACAACATAAATATTCACAGATGATAGGCTCCCTTATGTATATAACAAACAGGACAAGACCTGATATTGCATTTGCTATTGGGAGACTAAGCAGATATACCAGTAACCCAAATCAGTCACATTGGACTGCCTTGGATAGGGTATTTAAATATCTCAAGGGCACCCTAGATTACAAACTTCATTTTACTAGGCACCCTGGTATCATAGAAGGTTATTCAGATGCAAACTGGGTAACCGACTCACATGATATAAAATCTACTACTGGATATGTTTTTACTCTAGGAGGAGTTGCAATCTCTTGGGGCTCTTGCAAGCAAACTATCATAGCTAGGAGTACAATGGACTCCGAAATGATAGCTTTAGATACAACTTGCACAGAAGCTGAATGGCTTAAAAATCTTATTATGCATATACCTGTTTCTCTTAGTCCTGTTCCTGCAATTTCTATAAATTGTGATAATAAATCTGTTATTAAACTACTAAAGCATGATTCTTTGAATGCTAAAATGAACAGGCACCTGCAGCTGCGCTTCAAGTCAATAAAAAGCCTACTAGGCAAATATGTGGTTCTTGACTATATAAAGTCAGAAAAGAACCTTGCAGATCACTTGACGAAGGGTCTGTCTAGGACTTTGATCCTAGAATCATCGAGGGGGATGGGGTTAAGCCCATAAGTTAGTCACCAACAGTGGCAACCCAACCGAGTCTGACTGGAGATCCCAAAAAGCCGGTTCAATGGGTAGAAACAAGCTGAACTTAGGTGACTTTATGGAACACTGACTCGAGATTAAAGTCTCATTAAAATAAAGCCCAAGCGGCTGTACATGTGTACAATGACTCCCCATCCCTATGGTGACAGTGTTCTTGTGTGATATGGTTAGGATGAGTTTAAACTCTTAATAGGTCCAAGCTGTAATGCTAGGTTGATTCATATCACCAACCATTAAGGACTTACCTATATGAGAGGTCGTGAAGGCCACGACTATGGGACAGGACGATCCCAGACAACTCTCATGAATGTGGAAAGTGCGCATGGCCATTTAAAAGCGCCACCCGATAGACCAAGGACCTCTAGCGTACTATGTGTGCTATTTTCTAAATCTGGTTCAAGAAGTCTGATTCAAGGCATAGTCCATCAAGCACTTCTTCAGATTAAGGCAATAGTCACTACGTGAGATTCAAGGTTGTAGTCCATCTCATCTATGCATAGTATTTTACTGCCCAGATGCTCTCTCTCTCTATTTACTTCACTCTTATCTCTGTTTCGGAACTTGACTTTTTTGGGGGGGGGGGGGATTGTTGGTTTTGCCTTTCTTCAAAAACTCAAATTCCTCTTCCTTTCTTTAGTCCCACATCGGATGGGGCAAAGCCCTCTTGTGTACATATATTACTTTCTCTTCTTTGCTCTATTAAGTTGTTGTGTGGGGAACCCCTTGGGCCACACGCGCGCGCCGCCGCCCGGCCCGGCTCGGTTCGGTTCGGTTCGGCGCGCGTAACGGGTGCGGGTACGCGCCCACATTTGCGGGCGTCGAATGTCGATCCGATTTTCTCTTCGGGTTCGGGCTGGGACCCTAAAATTCTTTTTGCTCCTCTTCATTCTTGCATTTATTTTTTCTGAAACGTTGGAATTAATTTCTGAACGTTACAAGTATTTTGAACCGTTATTTTTTCAGTGTCCAGGTTCATTCGTTTAATTCTCCTGTGTAACGGCTGAATTAATCGTAAATTAATTCAGACCGTTACACAAATATTTTATATATACGTCTGTGTTCTTTGTAAATCGTATCAGAAAAAATAATTCTTTACGAAACCTCTGTCAACATTTTATTCGATCTTCATCGTCTCCAAGCTCTGGGCAGAGCTAAGTTCTGGTCGTTCTCTCCAAGTCGTGTGCGGCAACGAGATACCGGTAGTGCGGAGGTTTTACCACTAGGAGCTTCGGGTACGTCTGCAAACAGATCCCGAATAAACTCTTAGGGCAGTGCTTCGTGCACGACTTCCCCAGAGGCCGATAACATCTAATTTTATTTTTTGTATTTTGAAATTTTTCAGTAAGTAAAAGACAAAATTTTAACAGTGTACTAGTACATATGAGATGTAAGAATCTATTTCTATTGATTCACATGTACATAGTTCATATATATATATATATATATATATATATATATATATATATATATGGATGGTAAATGAGATATGAGCCATATGTTCATATTAGTCATGTACATAGATTCTTACATTCTATGTGCACCCATGTATACTAGTACACTTTATTTCTATTGGTCTATATGTACATTGACTCTCACGTAGAAATATAAATTTATGACTCGTATCACTTTATATATATATATATATATATATATATATATATATATATATAAAAGCTTTCGCTCTTGTACCGATTATTATTCCAGTAAGACGGTGAATTTGATAACCGTCAGTTGTCCAACCGACGAATCACATGCATGTCCATATCGCACATAATTCATATCCTAGCAATAGTACAAAGATTAAGGTTGTGATCCGATGGAGTCCTCTGATGAATATTCATAGGAGTCTTAACTGGCACATATATATGTGGCCATCGAGGTGGTTCGGTATTTTGTGCAATGCTCACCCTGAGGAAGTTTAAATCGAGTCGTCTCCGGCTCTCTTCCAGGTTCCTCCCTCCTCTAAAGTCATGAGTTACTTGGCGATTTGCTCCCGCGTGCAGAGTCGGTTCTGAGATAAATCTGACAAGTTATTGGATTTGGACATTCCTTCTGATTAGGACAACCTCTTTCAGGTCCCTAAGTTTCCACCTCTTCGTTAATAGAGAACCTATACGGTCCACTCCATCTCTTATCCGTCAGTTGAACTAGCAATCCACTAAGTTCATATTTTGAGTTCCCACTAAAAATGTTTCGATTAGTTCAAGGAGAAGAATTCGGAATTCGAATTCTACGCTGCCGTTAGAACTGGAGACTTCGACGTCGCTGCTAACCTCACTCGCCATCAATTTTTTAATATCTTCTTTTGGAATCAAAGAGGAAAGGACCAACTAAATTTAGTTCCGACTAGGATAACTCAATCCCCTGAAATGGTACTGCGTGCGTGTTAGGTCTCTGCCGCCTCCATCTCTCTCCATTTTTTTATTATTTTACACACACAATTGCTTATCCAATGAGCATGATATTTAAACGAGCAAATAATTTCTATACAGTTGGATGCTACATAAGTGATAGAAAAGAGTTATGATTCTTTTATCTTGGTAAATGTTCTATAAAACTTGGAATTAGATCAAACGGCTGATAGCTAAACTCCTAAGAATAAGAAATATGTTACATTTACCCAGTAACACGAAATATTATTTTGTGCAATTAAATTAACTCATTACTTTTTTTACATTGTTGGCAAAATAAAAATTAAGACCAAATCGCAAAAAGTAATTGAGATAATAAATGTCAGCCACCATGTCCCATGCTCTATTGAGAAGATTGAAATAGGACATTACAAACATGGCAAACACATAAATGAATGTACGTAGTTTGTGATAATGTTGGCACCGGACCGTCAACAATCACGCAGGAAAACAAAGAACAACTTCTTCCTCACATTGAAATATATATTAGATTTCATAACAGCACATGCTATGCTGCCAACAGGTACAGAAGAATTTAAGCATTTTTCATAAAAAAAGAAGAGGAAGATTTTTCTTTTTCATAATTTTAGAACTCCTAAATTTTCTTTCCATGTGGTCTTTTGATGGAAAGATTTGATTCCTAGGAAAAAGATAGTGGTGGTTGGGAGGGAAGTTACGGAAAAAAGAGAAAAAAACAGTCGAGGACAGGTTGTTTCACTACCACCAAATTTTTTATTTATTTCTTTATCAAATGGAAGGACTAATATTCTTTTCTTTGATTCTAACCTTGGAGATTCGTTTGTTACGGACTTAATATTTTTTTTATACTTCGATTAGTGCGGTACATGATTTTTTTTTCAAAGATCTATACAAGTCTTTTTTCGAATGAACTTAGTTCGATTGCTAAGAAAAGAAGAGAGTTGTGGAACAAGTGTAGAACTTGAAAGACTATACAATATTGAAATAAGCTTAAAAGATTTGATCGTGACGAGTAAGTGAGCATCCCATTTATTCATAGGACATCGAGAGCATTACGAGAAACTTATAGATCTATGACATTTACATGATTAGAAAATTCTAGAACTTCTACAAATTTAAAAAAGTCTCATGAGAGTTCAAGAGAACTTTACCATGTTATGGAGGATTGTGAAGTCTTCCAACAAAACCTCTTAGTTTGGCATGTTGAGTAATAATGTCTCGGTCAGACAAAAAAATCTCGCATGTGACACCTTGTTCTACTTCCATGTTGATTTTTTTTTAATTAAAAAGAGGTTCAAAGCCACCGGAGATAATACCTTCCACCTCAAGATGTATATCGGGTCGGGACGGACCTGCCGGGGCCCAGTGTTGATCGGTCCTGGGATTGCCTGGATCTAAGTTTGGTTGGGAGTGGGCCGGCTGAACCAGGATGAGTCCGGACTGGTTCAAGATTGAACCGGTTTAATTACAAAAAATCCAAAAAATTTAAAATGGGAGGAAAGAAGAATTTTTTTTATTCATATAATTGAAATGTTATATAATTTTTTTATAACTAATAAAAATGAAAGTAAATATTTTATTTACATAAACTTTGTAATATAATATTTAACATTTTATTTGTATATTACATTTAACTTAAAATAATCTGGTTCAGAGAAGGTTTAGCAGTGGGGCCCGCGTCTCATAGTGGAGTGGGTGGGTGGGTGTGGGGATGGGGGGGGGGGGGGGGGGGGGGGGGGTTGGGAGGGATGGGTCCGGGTTGGGACCACGCTTGGAGCGGGTCATCGACCGGTCTGATCCGGACCAGGTCGGTCGAATTTTACAATCTGTCTGATCCGGACCAGGTCGGCCGGATTTTACGGTCTGAATCAGAACGATTAGACCGGACAACTGGGCCGAACCTGATCGGATTTTCGGATCACTTTTCAGAATCCAATTCGAATCCGCAAAACTAGTGGGTCGGACAGGATCGATCCGTTGATCGGAACGTCCGATCGATCTAGACCGGATTTGATCGGATCGATTGAGGATCGAAACCGTCCAATCAAATACATCCCTTGACTTCCACCTTATTTACTTGGGCTAGAGTTGTGTGTGCTAAGGTAATTGTAGTTGTGTGTTGTCCTTGTTCGGTATGCCTGTAGTCAACAGAAGTCTCATGACGCACACCAAAGCCTCACGAGTCATGGCCCTTTGGAATAGCTGTCTCTCAGCTGTTTTTTTTTTTTTTTTTTTGACTGAGCTTGGGACCTCTCCAAATGTTGGTGCACTCGCATCAATCACATGGGCTTGCGCCAGCGCAATGTGTTTCGCTACTTGTGGACCTGCTCCGGTTAGAGTTGTTGCGTTCAGTCTTCATTTATTAATAATGTTCCTCTTCCCTATATAGCTAACAATAAACTTATTACAAGCTAAAGTTGCAGAATGCTATTGCTGCGATGTTAACATCTCACCTGAGCTACTCCAGAACGTGGGTGGGTCAGCATGATCGAGCCCACATATGGTTCGGGTACGATTTTGGATTCACATTTGGATTTGAATTTGAATTGAATGGTAGAAAAAAAAGAAAAAGAAAGAAAGAAATGAGTCACCAAAGGGATTTTGTTTGTGACGAAAATTCCAGTCTCTCCTAATCAAAATTGACGTGGTTGGTGATTGGAGGATTATCAATGAATACAGATCATCAAGTTAGTTGACATGGAAGAATTAGCTGTCACATGTCCTTTTTCTGGATTATAGAAACCATCATAGTGCTTTTTGCTGGGGGTGTCAACACCGCACTATTCAACTTTTGAAAGATTCATATTTGTATTCTAACCTATTTTTTTGCCCTTCTTCTCCAACTTCGAATTCTTCTTGCCATTTACCGTTAATCCTATGTACGCATGTTACAAACTATGACTATTATTATGAGACTAATTAGTTCAACACCAACAATTGGCTAATTGGCTTTTATATATATATATATATATATATATATATATATATATATTCCGAACAATATTCATTTATGTAGATATGATCTGTTTGGTAAACTAAAAATAAATTTGGATTTGAATTTTGGAAATCCGGATTTGGATTCCAAGCTAAATCCTGCATTTCCAAATGCAAAAAAAGTATTTGGTAAAGTAGAATTTTAGCATTGGATTTTGTCAAAATCCAAAGCATTGTTTGGATAGCCAAGTTGAATAATGGGTGGAATTTACACTTCATACACATTCATTGTTTGGCTAGCCAATATGGATACTGGTTAGGCTCACCATATTTGAAAGTTGTCATCTTACCACTACTTAGAAATAAAAATGTCCTTGTATACATACAAAATCTACAACCATAGGCAAACTTGATAAAAATATTTGGCCACTCAAATCAAATTTCACAAACTATATTTTCTCGTATCTGATTTTCAAATTTTCACAAACAACCCAGAACGTAACATAAAAAGTGAATCAAACTGCCCCAAACATGTCTAAAAATTATAAGAAGAACTACCAACACACAAATAATAACCTGAGGAACAAAGAAATACAACACGGATACAAAGTATTCAATTTTGGCTCAGAGTGCATAGTAATAACCGGAGCTATGATAGCTATTTCCAAACACACTGGATCTCTTGCTTCTACCTCATCACTGCCAAAATAGAAAATTTGGTTTATGGCAGCTTTGCTAGAACAAAATAAGCAATTGAGGCTGCAGATAGCCTCATCACATGGTAATAAATAAATTCCAGCATGTCCGGCTATTTGGTAGAGTAAAGTGGCTTGGTTTTTGGGATATATGGTCTGTTTGATAAACTGAAAGCGAATCTAGAATCCCAAATTTTGGATAAAATATTGCTTTTGCAGCCAGCAGCATGTATTTGGCTGGGCAAAGGAGAGCTTAAAAATCCAACAGCATGATTGTTACAACCAAGCATCAGTAATCAATGAAACAATCAGCATTTCCAGAATAAAACGACCATCATCAATGAAACAAATCAATTGGATAACATTGGCTCAGAATATACATGATTTTATATTACTGAAAAACTATCAAAGATGGTTAGCTCTTCAACATTCGTAGCATGATGAAGAATGCAACAAAGTACCTCTTCAACCCACCACACTACTCTGCCCCTCATGACAGGGCAAATGTATCCAAATCTCTCATAGCTGCCCCCCTCATCACAGCCTATATTTGTACAATAAAATTACATATGAAAGAAGAAAATATAAGAAAATAAAATTTTCGGCACATAAATACCTGATGAACCAAGAAATACAACAAGAATAGAAAGAAGAAAAGTTTGGCTTAGAGTGCATAGTAAAAACCGAAGCAAGAAAGGTATTTCTAATCCCATAATCAATGAAACAAAGCAAATAAATAAATATTGGCTCAGAGTACACATGATTTTAAATCATTGAAAAAGTACCAAACATGGTTACCTCAACCTTCGTAGTATGATGAGGAATGAAACAAAGTACCTCTTCAACCCACCACAATACAAAGGAAATGTATCCAAATCTCGCATATCTGCCCCCTCATCACAACTTATATTTGTAGGCATTTCTTGGACAGAAGCGAATAGAGTCCGTTGTCTATAGAGAAAGGTTACAGATGCCACAAAAAAGAGCTATAATTGCTTTTCCAGAGCTAGGCTTGGTTTCTCAAATTTCCTGCTCCCCGAAACGGTACCTCTGACACTAACGGTTATGTACTCTTTTTAGATATAATAGAAATATAGCTTCGTTCGAAACAATCGACTTCGGGGATAAACGAAATCTTTTCGCTTTCATCAAAATCAAATGTCGTCTTGACCTTATCGTAAGTGTTAATGCAATGTAACAAGTGAAGCGATAGCGAAAGGATTCCTTTTCTTTTCCAACCGAACTAAAGAAAGCAAGTCACGTAAGTTCTCGCATAGCTACATATTGATATTCCTACAATAGTTCTTGTATAGCTAGCTAAGAAGTTTGTGCTACATCCGTCGATGAGCCGTCATGCTAAACCCAGCTGGCTTGTCAATCTCAGTGATCTTATCGGCCGGCAAACCTTTAGGCTTATCTTATCTGGGGGTTGCTGTTCTGGGGCAGAAAATGACAGTTTTTTGCTGCATATCTCACATCGAGATCCTTCTTGTTCAGGGTCGATCTTCCTAAAAAATATTACATACAAAAAAAGCAAAAATAAGAAAAGAAAAACTTTGACACACAAAGACCTGATGAACAAAGAAATACAACAAGAATAGAATATCAGACATATGAAACAAGGCAAATTATTCAGAAAAAACAAGCATGGACAATGAAACAAAGCAAATTATCCAAAAAAAAAGCATAAACAACAAAACAAAGCAAATTATCCAGAAAAATCAAGCATGAACAATGAAACAAAGCAAAATTTCCAAATATATATTATCTATTATCCATAAAATAAAAGTGCAGATATTACAACATTTTTCAGAATAAGTTCAGAGCACTGAAAGTGGGCCTCTAGAAGAAAAACTTATACAACATGAAAAATATAACACAAATTACCCCCAAAACCCAAACATGACACATTCTAATGGTCTTCATAGAGGCAAGTTATGGTTTGGGAGTATGCATTAGTGGTTCTGCATATATTGGCTTTTGGGAGTATCCAAAAGCTTCGTCCCTATCTTCAAATTTGAGGGTATGGGTTTGTTGATGTAAAGACACAACTTTGATTTAGCCTATATAGACAATGAAAAGACACATTAGTATAAGCTAAATATTACCAAAATTTTGCTAGCATATACAATGAAACTACAACTTATTTGAATCTTTATTTCTACATATTACCTTATCAAGATCTTTATAGGTTTCCTCATCCAATATGATAGTTTTGCTCTCCTCATCCCAACCAGCCCCTGATATTTCCTTGGCCTTTAAAATCTCCAACCATTTAGTCTTTTGCACTCTTAGATAATTATGTACGTTCTCAGATGTATAACTCTCACCAAACTTCTCATTGACGACAACTGCCCCTCTTAATAAAGAACATTTTTTGAAATTTTTGTTCGGCTTACCAAAGTTATTTTTCTCCTTACAAAGAACCTTTAGAAGCAAGTATGCATGAGATTGGTACCAACGTTTGTTGCTTTGACTCCGCTTCTTTGTATTATTCCCTTTAGCAGGGGATGTGGCTACTGTCACTACCACATTTTAGAAAAAATGGTATTTTAGTAATTTCCTATTTAAATAAATATTGTACATGGTAAATAATTTTTGTTGTATTATTTAATTGTTGTTGGATGTTATTTAATTATTTTGGACTTATTTTAGTAGACCCAACTAGTGTAGTTTGGACCCATGAACCAACATGAATTAATAGTTAGACTTGGCCCATTTAGAAAGCCCATGGTTAAGGAGATTGATTAAATTAATTAAGTGATTAGACTAGAAGCTTCCTTCCTTAATTATTTCTTCATGAGAGGCCCCAAGGGGTACATTGGACATTTTATAATTGCTTGGGGAAGGGGGCATGGCCGGCCTATATTAGAGGGGGGAAATTTCTCTCTCCTCTCATTCTCATTCCAAATCTAGATCTAGAATTCTCCACTCCCAAATTCCCTCCATTCCCATTCCAATTTCCCACCAAATTCATCCCAAATTCTTCCTAATTCACCATTAGAAAGTTGAGAAGCAAGGATCTAGAAGGAGGAAGCAAGGATCTACAAAGAGGAGCAAGAATCTACAATTTGGAAGCAAGTTCATCTCAATTGGAGGTTTCATTGGGAATCCATCTCCCAATAGGTATAATTCAGTTTTTTTATTAAAATAGCTTCTAAATCTGAGATTTAATCATGTAAAATCAACCTATATGTATGTACTACCCATAGGACTTTGTTTTGTGTTCATAGGAGACCCATGGAGAAAGTTATGGTACTTTTTGTGTCAATTTTGTTGGAATTCCGAATTTATATTTTGTTGTGTGTGTCAATTGATCCTATAGATCAATTGGGCATGTGCTTATGTATTTGGGGCTTGTGTCGTGTCCATATTTGGGTACATGTGGTTCGTATCCCAACTATTTGGTGATACGTGTCATTTTGGGGATTTTCCCTCCGACACGGGACTTTGAACATGTCGTATTTTGACACGGACACATAGATCTACTTTTGATACTTTGATTTGTTCATAAATATTATTTGTGACTTGTTTGTGTCCTTCGGGGTACAATTGGTTGTGTGTTGGACACGTGTCACATGCGTATCCTAGATCTAGTGGGATACGGTGTGAAACTTTCCAATTTGGTGTGTTTATGTGTAGATCTAACTATTTATGCTTTAAATTCTTCATTTATAATTAGTAAATATATATAGATATTATATATTTATTTTAGTGTATTTATTATGATATTGTAGCATAGATCTATATTTCTATGTGTTTTAATGTGGTGTATAAATATATGTATGTAGCTTTCTTGCATGCAATTATATATGTACTTATGTTAATAACATAAATTATACATAAATATTTTATAAAATATATTTATGTGTTTAAATGTGTAATTATATTATTTATAATTATTATATATTTAATTGTTAATTTAATGAATGTATTTTTATGTGTGCTTCTAGCCATGTAAAATATGTACATTAATATGTGCATTGTGTTTAGTAATTATTAATATTTTAATTTTGTAAGTTTATATGTATGTATATATAAGTATATAGTTATTAAATTGTTTATATATATATATATATGCATTTTGATTTATATATATATGTATATATATAGGTATTTTTGTGAGGTATAATACTAATAATAATATATTATTTTATTGGGTTTGTATATACATTATTAGAGTGTGCATTATTTGTATTATTAGTATTCTTGTGTGGGTATCATTGGGATCTAATTTTGATTCCTAAATTATTGTATTTTATTTTCTATATTATTTATATAGATGTCTTGTGAGGTTGACCTTGGTTTGACCATGTTTGACTTTAGTTGACTTTAGAGTTGACCGCAGTTGACTTTTGACTTAGAATTTATTTATTGACCTAGAAGTTGACTAGTTTGACTTGTTCTCTTTCCGGGACCTTGTATTAATGTGGTATTCCATATCTAGGTCTTCGAGGCACCGAGTCAGACATCTGTGAGACTTTTCATTGGACTTCAGGCGAGTACATTCTCTGATAGTTTCTCATTTATGATATCCTCTATGTTCGTTGTATCTAGTGTAGATATACATGTTTCTTTTGACACTATGGTTACACGGATTGGTATATCCGGATCTCGTCATGAGATATTATTCCTTGGTATATGGTGTATATGGTGCAAGTATTGTTTTATTGGTTATCTTGTACATGTACAGACACCGATTTTCGGGAGGAGTCGATCTCTTCTTGGGGAATCTAGTGCCATAGCATACCGTGGTTGGATCTATTATACCAGTTGGGGGTGGGGAGTATTAGTATAGATATGTGATCAAATCCCTATTGAATAAAGTATTGGTAAGCGAATAGTGTTGATCATGCACCGCACGTATGATTAGCCAGGCCGCATTGTATCTTGCCCAAGCCGATCACATGTTAAGCTAGTACTCACACACTTAGTCATTAGTATTATTGTTTCATTGGCATATTGTTCATTATTGTATTTCTTTCCAGTATTTACTTATTGTCTATATATCTCTTGTATCTATTTTGTGCATCTTGTTTATCCACAGCTATTTACTGTTACATAGTTTTTATCATGGATTAGAACTGCTGTTAGAGATGTACTCTGCTCCTTTCCTGACTGGATATATTTTTCCAGATGACACTGAGGAGTACCCTACCTATTATGGACCCCAGGATGTTGTGGGTTTAGATTCTGAGACCCTAGCTCAAGAGGGACTTATCCCAACTGAGACAGTTGACCCTGGAGTGTAGCTTTGTAGTATGATAGTATTCTTTTGTACTGGATTTGTTACTCTTCAGACTCATTGATGTATTATTTTAAACTCATGAGTTGTATGATGACTATTCTATTCTTATCTGATTTGTGCTCATTCTATCTTAGTTCTGTGATTGAGTATTCTATCATTATTGGTGGTTCATTACATTAGATAGACTATCTAGACAGCGTTCTACCGTCGATTCTGCGGCGTAGGCTGGGCATTGTTTCCGACTAGTATCCTTACATCGGGTACGGGTCGTGACACGTTTTTGGTGGTGGCCCATGCAGGTCTAGATTCACAAGTATGTGATATCGTGGTAGTGCGACAACTTAGTTGTACTACTGCGAGCCTGCGATAGGATATAGGATATAGGCTGAGATACTCAATCACATCTAGGAAAATTCTTTTGATTCAACTATTCTCCTTTGACATTGATACTTGATCCCTTAAACTGTCCTTTCCTTGATGTCTTACATCTTGTGCCATATTGATTCTCATTCTGTCTTTTTATGATACATACTCGGAGATACTTGTGGAGGCACGCAAGGTTGAGCGGGATCTGGGTTTGAAGACCAAGAGAGACCGTGATTCTTTTCTGGGGGCCAACGGCAGTGCAGTATCTGCCAAACGTCCTCATTTCCAGTCCAGACCTTTCCAGCAGCCACAGCAGAACCAGACTCCAGCTAGAGCGCCTTTTCACCAGGCACCTCAGCAGCAGAGACAGATACAGCAAGCTCCATGCAACTTCTGCAGGAAGCCTAGCCACATCTGGGAAATTTGCAGGAGGAGGTTAGGAGTTTGTTTGTATTATGGTACTGAAGGGCATCAATCGAGGGAGTGTCCTCGTCGTGCAGTTCAGGGAGCAGCTCCAGCTCCGAGGACACAGACGAGACCACCTGCAACACAGCCGAGGGGACCGCTTCCGACACAGCAACAGCATTTTGTCCAGCATCAACAGCAGGGAGGTGCTCGACAGGGACGAGCGTTTGCTATGACCGTCGAAGAGGAGGAACCCACCGGAGATGTCATCGCAGGTTCTATTCTTCTTGATTCCATTCCAGCTTTAGCTTTGTTTGATAGTGGTACTTCCCATAGTTTTGTATCTGTTTTTTTTGCTCTGAAGCATGGTTTGGTAGCTGAGTCTTTGCTTAGGACTTGCAAGATCATGACCGGGGGAGGCATTATCTTGGTTAATGATATTTGAAAGGATCGGAGAGTTACTCTGGGAGGCCGGGAGTTGAGTGCGTGTCTACTTGTAATGCCACTTCCGAGCTACGATATTGTACTTGGGATGGATTAAGGCACCGTGCTAGCATAGACTGTAGAGGAGGTAGAGTTTTGTTTGGTTCGCCAGGAGAGCCAGAGTTCGAGTTTGCTAGAGGAGCTGCGGAGCAGGGAGAAGGCATTATTTGTGGAGCTATGGTGGAAGACAAGGAGTTGCCGCATCCGTTGATAGCAGAATTCTTGGATGTGTTTCCTGAGGAATTGCCAGGATTGCCACCAGATCGAGATGTTAAATTTTTTATAGACTTGGTGCCAGGTGCAGAACCAATTTTGCAGCATGTCTATAGAGTAAACAACAGCGAGCTGGTCGAGTTGAAGAAGCAGGTGGACGAATTGCAGGATAAGGGGTTTATCAGATCGAGTTCTTCACCATGGGGAGCCCCGGTATTGTTTGTACCGAAGAAGGATGGATCGGTGCGTATGTGCATTGATTACAGGGCTTTGAATAATCTCACTATCAAGAATAAGTATCCTTTGCCACGGATTGATGATCTGTTTGATCAGTTGAGTGGTACGAAGATATTTTCTAAGATAGATTTGAGATCAGGCTACCATCAGGTGAAGGTGAAGCCGGAGGACATACCGAAGACTGCTTTTAGAACTCGGTATGGTCAGTACGAGTTTATGGTGATGCCGTTTGGTTTGACTAATGCACCGGCGGTATTTATGAACTTGATGAACAAGGTGTTCCACCAGTACCTTGACAAGTTCGTGGTGGTGTTCATCGACGACATACTCATATACTCGAGGACACCGGAGGAGCATAAGGAGCATTTGAGGATTGTGTTGGATGTGCTGAGAAAGGAGAAGCTTTATGGAAAGTTGTCCAAGTGTGAGTTTTTCCTGGACAAGGTGGAGTTCTTGGAGCATGTTGTGACTATTGATGGTATTTCAGTGGATCCGAAGAAGATTTCAGCAGTGGAATCTTGGAAGACTCCGAGTTCGGTAGCAGAGATCAGGAGTTTCTTGGGATTGGCAGGCTACTACAGGATGCTTGTGCAAGATTTTTTGAGGATTGCCGAGCCGATGACCAGACTCACAAGGAAGGATATGGAGTTTGTTTGGACGGAGGATTGCCAGGTTGCTTTTGAAGAGTTGAAGAAGAGGTTGACGTCTGCTCCTATTTTGACGTTGCCATCAGGGTCCGGAGGTTTCACTATTTATAGTGATGCATCGGGAAAGGGTTTAGGTTGTGTTCTTCAGCAGCATGGAAAAGTGATTGCCTATGCATCCAGGCAATTGCGTCCTCATGAAAAGAACTATCCTACCCATGATTTGGAGTTGGCAGCTGTCATATTCGCCCTAAAGTTGTGGAAACATTATTTGTACGGAGAGCGTGTGGAGATCTTTACAGACCACAAAAGCTTGAAGTACGTTTTCACGCAGAAAGAGTTGAACATGAGGCAGCGTCGGTGGTTGGAACTGATGAAGGATTTTGATATCTCTTTGCAATATCATCCTGGGAAAGCCAATGTAGTTGTCGATGCTTTGAGCAGGTATCCGGTAGCTATGTTCTTGACGCAGGATCGATATTTGTTGGAGGACTTGGAGAGCTTGGGCATTGAGGTGATTGTTCCTGGGTATGCTATGCAGATGTGGAGATTGCAGATACACTCAGATTTGATGGACAGGATTAAGGCAGCACAGTATGATGATGTATCTTTGAGGAGTATCAGAGCTCAAGTGAGAGCAGGATTGGAGGATGATTTCAATATTTCAGAGGATGGATCTTTGAGGCATGGAGTTAGATTGTGTGTGCCTAGTGGGGAGTTGCGTGAGGAGGTATTGCAGGAAGCGCATCGCTCTCAGTATTCCATACATCCAGGTGCTAACAAGATGTATCGGGATATGCGAGAGAGTGTGTGGTGGTATGGCATGAAGAGGGAAGTGGCACAGTTTGTATCCAGATGCTTAGTGTGCCAGCAGGTGAAAGCCGAGAGGCAGAGGCCAGGAGGGTTACTTCAGCCATTATCCATTCCAGAGTGGAAGTGGGAACACATTACTATGGATTTTGTGTCCGGACTTCCACGATCTCCAGGAGAAAAAGACGCAATTTGGGTCATTGTTGATAGGATGACCAAGTCGGCTCACTTTTTGCCTTTTAAGGTAGGTTTGTCTACGGAGAAGCTGGCAGAGATGTATGTGAGGCAGATCGTTAGGATACATGGAGTTTCCGTCAGCATAGTCTCAGATCAGGATAGTCGTTTCACTTCTCATTTCTGGAGGAGTTTGCAGGAGAGTTTGGGCACTCAGCTCAAGTTCAGTACTGCATATCATCCCAGACAGATGGGCAGTCAGAGAGGACTATCCAGACTCTCGAGGATATGTTGCGCACTTGTGTACTAGATTTCGGGGGTTCTTGGGAGGACCATCTCCATTTGGTAGAGTTTGCTTACAACAACAGTTACCAGGCCAGTATAGAGATGTCATCTTTTGAAGCTCTATATGGTCGGAGGTGTCGTACTCCTTTGTCTTGGGACAATGTTGGAGAGAGAGTTTTGCTTGGGCCAGAGATGGTTGTGGATGCAGCGGAGAAGGTTCAGTTGATCAGAGATAGACTTCGAGTGGCGCAGGACAGACAGCGGCATTGGGCCGTGTAACCTCCGATTTCCAAATTTCTGAAATAATTAGACTTTTTATTTTTATATCAAGATTATATAGCATATTTTCTCCTTGAAATTTGTAGTATTAGATTTTTGAGCAATGTTTGATTTTAGAAGATAATTTAAAATCTTGTATGAAAATCATTTTTCTAAATGTCGATTTATTATAAAATAAATAGGTAAATAATGATGTAAATATAATACTATAGCTTCGAATATTTTTGGCTTGAAATCATAAAACTATTTGTTTAATAAATTATTGAAGGACTAGTTGTTCATAATAAATTTTTTATATCCATTTTTGGAATAGTAAATAAATGAATTTCATATTTTCTAGGGTTTTCAAATATGGGTTTGTTTAGTAGCTAATTTAATCAGTTAGCCTTGGAAGCCCTTAAAAAAAAAAAATATTTTTTCTTAAATTTTAATAATTTTCTATTAATTTTATAAGGTTACCGTCCTCCAATTTCACCCTCATTTTTTCCCACATGAACTTATTCATGTATTATCTGGGCCATTCATTATTGGGCCAATCCGCACCCTTCATCCCACACCCCTTTCCCTATTTAAAGTCTCATTCTCACAATTCCCAAGAAACCCTAGCTAGCCCTCACAAATCCCCACGAAGCCAAAGCCACCACCATTTTGTGTGCTCGTGTCCGTGTGTCCAGCATCACCGTGTCAGCCGTGATAGCCTCGGGTCCGACCCCGGGTGTCCCACCGTATCCATTCATTCCTGTGTCCGGTTACAATATTACAACCAAATTTTTCGTGTCCGACACACCCGGACACATCCACATCCTCCACTGTACAACATCAACCCATCGTGTCCTGCCCCGGACACGATCCACAGACACGATGTCATGTTCCGTGCGGTGCAACACCTCAGTATGAACTCACACTACTTTACAGCATATATGAAGAAATTACTACATTCCAACCCAGCAATCTCGACCATACAAATAGCAAGTAAAATCTCCATGTTCTATACGATGATAAGGCGGGGTTATCCCCTTAGCTATGTGCGTTCATCTCTTTTATTAGCATGCAAAGGTTATCGCCCATAAACTAGCATGTGATAATCATTTTCTTAGTGTGCAGCTAAGTAGAGACAGGTTCACCGGGGCCACCCACCTTAGCGATATATCGCATCGGTCGAGCGAGACTCCGGACACGCCTCTGATAGCCTAAGTCTGACTCCATTGAAGATCCCAGCATGAAAGCCTTTGCATCGAACGAGCCATCTCGCTGAGCAAGGCGGGTTGAATAGCTACACTTATGCCGTTTGAATCGGCCCTCCGGGTTGAGCGGAGCGGGTCGTTACATCATACACCACTCAGAACAAGTCTCGTCCTCGAGACTTCCTGAGCGCAACTCGTACTATCGCACATCTTCTAAACCCAACTCTATACACCTTGCCTAATTTCCAAGGACTGTCTTAATACCACAATCATTTATTTTCTCACCATGCATTACGCCAACGTTAGCCAATTCTCATCGAACGACTCTATCATTCAATGCTATCGAGTTATACTCAACTCACTCGTTGGGCTCCCGACTCAAAATCTACTGCACCTGGCGCAGGGCTATAATACCCAAGCACATGGTATTCTATAACTTAATGGGCACTTACAACTCACAATTGGGTGGACTTGTCCAACTTGTTATATTACCTCTCATAGGAACCAAATGCATCCGAACACATTCGACAGTTTACTTGACGTCGCCTATCGAAACCCATCGTTACGCCCAAACCAAAGGTTTGAATTTGGGCTAATTTTCCAATCTCGTTTGCATCACTCTCTTTGAGTCACCGTCCAATCTCGCTAAGTAAATCGCAACCAATCACCTACATTTTCTGACTCAGTCTATATCGCGCCTTAGCGCAGAGCTAAATTGCCCACCTGGGGTACGCTCAAGTCCTTCGCACCTTTGGCTCAATTGAACTTAACTTCCTATTCATTTTTACTCGTTCCGTTCGCCAGAGTGCTTAATCATTTTATCCGAATGATCTATTCGTTCAACTATTGCATCCCCAAACTCAGTCTCGTACTGCGCCTTAGCGCAGAACTATCCCGGTTGCACGAGGAACGATACAATCTTTCCTCTATGAAAATTTAGGTTGAGGCTAAATCATTTCAGTTGCCATACTCATCCATGCGAATTCGAACATTTTCCTTTGCAGCTGCATCCGAGTTATGCATATCGCTAAGTCTGGATCGTACCCATATTCAAGGCGTCCCCCAAATATGTGTATTTCAACCAAGCTCAGTGACAGCTAAGTCTGACAAGCTACTCGTGAAAATCTTTCGAAACGCGGATCGTCCTGCTATATGAATGACCGAACTCTTGTTCGATCCAGCTATCGTCTTATCCTTTACCGTCGCGTAACCTATCCAACCAAATCAATTATCACCCGAGTCCTATCTTGCATTACGTTTGTTTCAACGCGAACGTTGCTAGTGTATATTCCCAATTCCAAATTCTAACTCTAAGTCTCGTTGCCCCAGTTCTATCGTTCTTCCCGAACGATACTCTGAAGTCAGCCACTCCAGTTTAACTCAAGGCACAAGGTCGTCTGCCTAGCCACTAGGTCAGCTCACACAGTCATAGGTACAACTCAAGTTTGCGACTCATCGCGCAACCGTGTTGCACAACGCTCGCCCCAAACACCCTAAGGTCAAACCATTGTTCCTTTACACGGGTATTCTACCCAAGCTCGTTTCACTCAGATTTCTAAACATCGAGCACAGTTCATCCTATCACACCAACACGCTCGTCCAACTAAACCCATGATACGCCCATATTTCAGGGCTAACCTATCGATTCGTACATACTATCTCTTTTATCTTCGTTTAATAGGATTCACCAATCCATCATCTTCTACGCTTGTATCACTAAGCCACAATTCCATTATAAACCATCGATGTATATCATGAACTCTAAGTCGTCCAGCACAATCTACGTATCCGTTCATGAAAACATCCAACATCTCTTACTTCACGTTTCTAGACTAACTCCTCAAGAAAATCCTTAGACTCATTTTATCCTGAAACTTGTCTTATCGTATTAAACCACAAGTCAGAATGATCCCTCAATTGTCACATTCCGGTCTCCCGCTAGTTCAATCATCCTCGTCGGACGTGATATCACCACGCCAACGCTCCCGCGGAATGATCGTCCTATCCGGATGTGACGCATGTGCGAATAAGAAGTTATACCCGTACAAGACAAGAAGGTCAATCGTTATGGTTATCCTCGAACGAACAGACACCTCATCATCAATTTTCATTTTATCCCAAGTTGTACATTGATCCCTCAAGTCATGTTCTTCCAACTACCGTTCTTACTGAAATCAAAATTCGCTAAGCCAAAACATCCAACTTCAATATTACCATTTTGAACATTTCTTTGTCTACTCTTAGCATTCCTCAAACAACTAAGTTCAAATCCCAAACTCAAAGCCTATCCCATTTGACACGTATCCATTCATCGTGTTCGTTTGGAATAACTACCGAACTTGTTCCCTTGAGTTCGATTATCCCCGCCGTACGTGAAATCACCACGCCGGCGCTCCCGCAGGATAATCGTTCTCGCTGGGACAGATTTCGGATATTATCTCTCCGAACTTGATTTCAAGATCATTCTTCCAAACTCTAAGCCAAATCTGTTACCGCTTAAGTCGATCCACCAAAATCATAATTTTACTAACCTGCATCAATCCACACTATCTTCCAACCATTGTTATGGTCTAAATCTCCCAAAATTTGAAATCATCGCATTCATACTCAAACCGAATTCTATCGAGCGATATCCTACTCAAATCCAAATTTTCCACGCACGCTATCATTCGTTCATTCCATTATTTCCAATTGCACTTACTCCAACCGCATCTCAAATTATTCAATCTCAACTCAAGTTTCTAATTCACTTGTATCAACTCAAATCGCTCGTACAATCCTCTTAGTTTTCCCGACCACGATATCAATTTCAATTGTCCTGAATTCCTATTCGATGTATGCCTTATCTCTTATTCAACTCATTGTAACTCGTTCGAACCAAACATTGCATGCTTTCTCCGAGTTCGTCTACTTGCTATGCACTGTTTATTTATACTAAGGCTTTACCCAATCTCGTCGTTCGCCGCTAGACTCGCTTAACTCCGAATCTACGACTTCGTTCGAGCATTTCTAAGCCGACCAATACACCACTCAGGGTTCGAGTTATACTCCCTGAATCTTTACAACTCATTATATCCACAATTCGCATAATCGAACAGGGGACTATCGTATACACCACTCAGGAATCGAGTTATCCTAATAACTCCTGATTCGCGTTTGCATCCTTCACTCGTATTCCCAATTCGTTCCTTAGAACTCCAACACAGTCCCTATTTATCGCCTTAGCGATCTTAGACTCGTACACACCTCTATTCATAGTCCTCTATACAGACTATGCTTCAAATCATAACTTATCGTTATGAATAACCGTCCAACTATTTTCGAAAATTCCTTACACGATTCCCGTTACTCGCCTTAGCGGCAATCCGATAACGTCTCTATCGATTTTCCTCCCGAGTCAAACCTTATTCTTATCCGAACAACACCCAAATCTCGCTGCAACTCGCTAGCACCAAGGGTCTTGGTGCAGGATACTCAACACAGCTTGGCCAAAAGGCCATGTACAAAGACCATTGTCTGAACGATATACCGTCTCGCACTCTACTCGCTTGGTGTTTTCATATCGACATATAACTTGCCGATTAACACGAGCCTACTCTCACAACGTCTTTCACAGGTTGGGACAAAAGCCCTCGCATCATAATCCCGTTCAAGCAACCGTATAACTTACACGCGCTTTTCGCAAATATTTAGACTTATTGTATGGGACATCCATCGAAGCATTGAGAGAGAGCATCTACCACTTCTTCAATATACAAGTTCAAAACTGAGAGAATCGAAACAAATTTCAAGGACGTAAAGCCGTGCTCTGATACCAATATGTCATGTTCCGTGCGGTGCAACGCCTCAGTATGAACTCACACTACTTTACAGCATATATGAAGAAATTACTATATTCCAACCCAGCAATCTCGACCATGCAAATAGCAAGTAAAATCTCCATGTTCTATACGATGATAAGGCGGGGTTATCCCCTTAGCTATATGCGTTCATCTCTTTTATTAGCATGCAAAGGTTATCGCCCATAAACTAGCATGTGATAATCATTTTCTTAGTGTGCAGCTAAGTAGAGACAGGTTCACCGGGGCCACCCACCTTAGCGATATATCGTATCGGTCGAGCGAGACTCCGGACACGCCTCTGATAGCCTAAGTCTGACTCCATTGAAGATCCCAGCATGAAAGCCTTTGCATCGAACGAGCCATCTCGCTGAGCAAGGCGGGTTGAATAGCTACACTTATGCCGTTTGAATCGGCCCTCCGGGTTGAGCGGAGCGGGTCGTTACACACGATTCACAGAAATCCCAAACATTTAACCTAGATCTGAACACCCACCGCCGGCGGCCAAGATCTCCTTCCGCCGCGTCGATCAGACCCACCGCCGCCGCAGCCAGATTCGTCGAGCCGTGGCGCCTCACCCTCGCCGAGTCGACACCGCCGCGTCGAGCTCGGAGATCCGCCTTGGACCTCCTCAGATCCGTCGATCGATAGCCGCCGCGTCGTCGAACTCCGCCGACCGCCTCCTCGGGACGAGAGCGCCGACCGTCTCCTCGAACAGAGCACCGCCGCTCTCGAGTCCCACGCCGCCGCTGGAGCCGAGAGCACCCGCCACAGCAGATCCGCCGCCGAGACGAGCTGCGACCGCCCTGCCCGGCCCGACCTCGACGGAACCCCCTCCAGCCGACGCCGGAGAACCCTCGCGTAAGTCCCCCTCCTCTCTTTCCCTCTTTTCCTTTCTCGGTTCAGAGTAATTTAATTAGGTAGTAGAGTTAGTTATAATTAGATTAAATTATAATTAGTATATTAATTATACATATTAGATTAGTTTAATTTATAATTAGAGTAGTTAATTATTTCTGAATCAATTAATTATTTATTAATCAGTAATTAAATTATAATTAGTAGTTAAGTATATAATTAGTTTAGTATTTCATATAATTAGTTTAGTAATTTCATATAATTAGTTTAGTAATTTCATGTAATTAGTTTAGTTAATTTAGTAATCAATTATTTATTTTTAATCAGTTAGTAATTATTTATTTATTTGTTTAGTATTTTCATATAATATATATTAATAAAATGTATACTAGGTATAATTTCAATTAATGTTTTAGTATCTGTATTGTTATTTTTAATGATGGTATGCTACATATATTTTATATAAGCTTTTAGTATACCCTTAATATATAGTATGAACTTAATTTGGTATTAATATTAGTATATTTAATAATGATGTTGACAATACATATATGTTATAATTCTATTATGAGTATACAGTTATACATATTTTGTATAAAATTTTTGGTATAATTATAAATTGGTATAGTATAATATAAATACGTATTGTATCCCTTTTCAATGAACTATGTCTATATAGATATACATTCAAGTATTATTTATTATGTTTATATATATACACAAGTATTATTTATTTTAAAGTATATATATACTAGTATAAATTAAATTCATGTATTAGCATAGTCATTGTACTCTGAAATTTAGTATATATAGTAAAATTCTAACTTGGCTTATTTTTATGACTATACCTTGTATAACGTATTTTCTAGTAGCTATTGTAATTAAAACATTCAGTATTAATATTACTTAAGGTATATGTAAATACACTTATCTATTTTCGTACCAAATGTATTTGATGTATATGTTAGTACAATGTGTACACTTCTATGTCTCTAATAGACGACCCTAGTTGACTAGTGCCATACCTGGCAGAGCCCCCTGAGTTCATGTATTATGATGTGTTAGTGTAGCGCCTGATGCAAATATTGTATTGATATATTTTTAGGACTGTTGCATCCTCCAGACGATACTCTGGGACAGGACATTGGTTTTACCAGCTAAGGACCCGAGGCGAGTACATTCTCTGATTAGTTTCTAATTTATGATATCTCCTATGTTCACTGTATCTAGTGTAAATATCCATGTTCTTGACACATTGGTTACACGGATTGGTATACACGGATCTCGTCATGAGATGTTATTCCTTATTCATGGTGTAGCTTGTACAAGACTTGTTTTCCTTGTTATCTTGTGCATGTACAGACACTGATTCCCGGGGAGATTTGCTACCTTCCTAGGGAATCCCGTGCCATAGCGTACCATGATTGGATCTACTATACCAGTCGGGGGTGGGGAGTATTTTAGTATAGATATGTGATCATACCCAACTTTTCATGCATCATAGCTCATCCCACGTCTCACGTCGGGTGCGGCCTGACCATCTCAGTGCCTCATAGCTGTTACGTGTGATTAGCCTGACCTTTACATGCATCATAGCTAACCAATGGTTAGCCTGACCTTCGTGAATCATAGCTAATCACATGTAACCAGCCTGATCAAGATCCCAAGCCGATCACATGTTAAAGCTAGTACTCACACACTTAGTCATAGGTTTCTTGCTCATTGACATATTGTTCTTTCCTGCATTTACTTACAGTATTTCCAGTATTTCTCTCATTGTACATTTCTCGTACCTATACATGCATCTGGTATGTTTCCATCTAGAACTGCTACATAGTTTATGTCATTTATATAGAACTGCTATTTAGAGATGTACTTTGCTCCTTCCTGACTGGAAAATATTTTTCCAGACTGTGACCTTAGTGGACTGGTTTCTGATACACTTGGAGATTGGTTGTTACTGATTGCAGGTATGATTGTTTTATCATTAGACTTGTGTTGTATTCTCTTATTTCTTCATTTCCTATCGTGCTGTAGTTGTGATTGAGTATTTCTAGATTTATTTTATGATATCCACGTCTCCTTATGGAGTTGGATACTAGCGTGAGATTGTTTAGATAGTACTTGACCTAGACAGCGTTCTACCGCCGATGCTGCGGCGTAGGCTGGACGTACCCACGCTCTCATGCCCCTAAACCGGGTGCGGGTCGTGACACATTTTTAGTGGTGGCCCATGCAGGTCAGACTTCGCTAGTTGTGCGATGTCGTAGTAGTGCGACGTCCTAGTTGTACTACTACGTACCTGCTATAGAATATAGAACATAGGATGCTAGGATGAGAGAGGATACTCAATCACAAAACTCTTGAGAGATTCCTGGGACGACCCCTTGAGAATCTTATTATAATTTCCAATTTAAATCTTTTTTCTTGTTTCCGTCCGCTCTCGCTTGTTGTTACTGAACTTGATTCTGGTTGAGCAGTTATTAAATTAAATTCTTGGCATCATTGTTGAGTTTGATTCTTGTTGACCAGTTGTTAACTTAAATTCTTGGTATCGTTGTTGAGTTGATTTCAAATTGAGATAAATTTTTACGGACTAGAATTTATGGTATCATCTGATGACATATATTGATGAGGACAGTGAGGAAGGTAAAACATCTACTTTGGTTATGGAACCTAGAATTTATCGCAGCCATATTAGCTGTCGTAACGAGAACGTAGGAACCTAACTTGGATGTACATACTTTAGTTATGAGATTTAGAGTTTCTCGCAGCCATACCGGTTGGCGTGGCGAGTATTCTAGATGACATGATTATAGGGTTGTATACCTTAGTTACGGAACCTGTCGTTTATCGCATCTATGCTTACTGGCGTGGCGAGGATTCTAAGTGTCATGATTTCGGATAGACGTGTATGATTATCAGGTTGTATCTTAAATTGGTTCTTAAAATATCATCTCAAAACTTATCTATTTCTGTTATTTCAGGACTTTGTTCCACCGCTTCTTTCTTTACTAGCAGTAAAGATACCTTCTGTCCTCAATTCAGTCTTTGAGCTCCTATCCCTTGAGGATTTCTTGTTAAGTATGATAATTAGTGGCTTGTAATTTTGTTTGTGTCTTGTATTAGTATTGACTGTGTTGCTAGTGAGTTGTAAGTGTTTCTTAGTTGGACATGTGAGCAGTAAGCTTTAATCTAGAGTTAGCCCTTAGCATAGTACCTTGTACCAATGATTCTAGGAGTAGTGTCATTAGAGACTGAGAGTTAAGGAGAGTATAGAGTATCAGTGATAGTTCTCAGAGTTAGTATCAGAGCCAATTACCCGTCCTGGAAAATCATGATTATGCAATTGGATGATCTACGTGAACAATTAGGTATCAAGAAAATTGTGTTAAAAATTAATGGAGCATGATGTTCAATTTGATGATTGATATCGGAAGTGTTAAAGGTAAGGAAATATATACGCATAAAGTTAATGAGGTGTCATGAGTAGAGAAATATCGGAATAGGTAATGAAGATGGTGAAGCGTATCACGGATTAGTTTAATAGGCTTTAAAGGATTAAAGGAAATACATATACAACCATCGAGATGAGGAACCATATACTTGCCCATGAGAATAAGAAAAAAATAAGTGTTATAAAATATACAGCTAATCATGAGTTCTAATGAGCTTGATGAGATAATGCATTAATGAAACTAGTGATATAATACCAAGAGTGCTAATGGTTCTATTTCGAGGGTTAGTCGAGAATGACACTCAAAACAATAAGCACTTCAAGTGATGATAATTAGATTGGTGTATTAGTGTGCACCTTGAGCATTAGAGACCGTGAACATTTATAAATGTGTACTTGTGGATTTAATTTTATCGTTTCAAGAATGGAAATGAAATGAGATTTTGAGAATTTTAAGGAGTTGAGATTTTATGTTGTTAAAATATTGAGGATTTAAAATTGATTCAATAAACATAGTCAAGCTACAAAGATTTTAGAAGTGATTAAATTTTGTGTCGATATGGAGTATCTGATTTGAGGAGGTACATGTATTTTATTTTAAAGTTGTTTCGAGAAGTTAAACCTTGACGATTATTTGAGGATTAATTTTATGGTAGATGAGAGATATGAATATTAAGATATGAGTAGATGATATACCTGTGTAAGGATCTGGTGAGTTGAGCATGATTGAGATGGCATCGCAGACTGACTTGGGGGTCCATCTAAAGTTGTATTGGAAAGAGCAGTATTTAGTATGGTGTTGCACTTGACGTATATTTGAGTGATAAGAACGACTAGTATGAACAATTGTAGTAGGAACAGGAACTGACAGAGGGTATGGTACTAAAGGGATAGAGGTATCAACTTGGATGCATTATTGAATCATGGTTATATTAGAGATTCTTGGCATCAGATTTTGGTATTAATGAACAGGTGTGTGCAGTACGGATATATTCATAGATTTTGTGGATTGATGATTAGTTGATATGGGTACCAGTGTACAGGAATATAAATTTGTTAATGAATGTGCTAAGTTAAGTGTTTGTTAGAGATAGTAGATACTACAAGCAAAATGTTAGCATGTTCTTTCTTCCCTCCTAATGTTCCTTTTTCCGTCTTTCGATTGATTGATTTCCTTAGTGTTGTAGTTCATATGCATGATTTTCTTGTTAGAATATAACTAGTAGTACACCCTAACAGAGACTGGAATACCATGACAAAAGATACATGACCTATATATTTTCTTAAATTGCATGGCTGTAGGAAGAGTTTTCTTAAACTATGATCATTGGGTTTTGACCATAGCAAAGATCTATGACGAGGTTATGACTGACAAAAATAGACAAGATGACTAAATTGTGGATGAGCATTAATTTAAATAAAGAATTTTGGGGTTGTTATAACGGAGTTGATGGATCATTGATTTATGAAAATTGAGGTATGATTGAAATTCGAGGACAAACATTAACTTAAAGGGAGAATTAAGAAATTCACAAAACCAAAAATTTGAGGATTATAAATTTTAAGGAGGTCTTGGTATGATTGAATTGATTATTAAAAATTTGAGAAATTTGAGAGATTATCATTTTATCTAATTGATTGCAAGATAGAAATTTTATATATTATGAATGTTGCATTGAAGATTCTGGAAGCATCGCATCGTTGAGTATTTGAGGAAAAAGAAAATCAGGAAATAAAATCGTAAATGGAATAGTGTCGAATTCAATTCTTGGGATGAGGAGTTAGATTGGAATAAGCATCAATTGAATTGAGTTAGAGGAGTAAGATGATTGATGAGTGTTTAAAATTTAAATTGGGATACAGATTTTTTTTAAATGTTATAAATATACATTGATTGGAATTCAATTGGAAGATTGGATATTAAAATCCTTGAGTAATTAGATACGAACTAAAATTTTGGAGGAGATTATGATAAGAATTGGAATTTGATTTTAAAACTGGAAGATTTTCAGGAATATGATGTTATAAATTTTGAAAGGTTGGGAATAACAACATGGAATTACTTCAGGATTATTTGGTTTGAAGTTTAAATTTTGATAGAAATAATATGATGAGTAAAGGCAATTATTGAGGATCTTAAATTTCGAGGACGAAATTTTTCTAAGGTGGGTAGACTTGTAACCTCCGATTTCCAAATTTCTGAAATAATTAGACTTTTTATTTTTATATCAAGATTATATAGCATATTTTCTCCTTGAAATTTGTAGTATTAGATTTTTGAGCAATGTTTGATTTTAGAAGATAATTTAAAATCTTGTATGAAAATCATTTTTCTAAATATCGATTTATTATAAAATAAATAGGTAAATAATGATGTAAATATAATACTATAGCTTCGAATATTTTTGGCTTGAAATCATAAAACTATTTGTTTAATAAATTATTGAAGGACTAGTTGTTCATAATAAATTTTTTATATCCATTTTTGGAATAGTAAATAAATGAATTTCATATTTTCTAGGGTTTTCAAATATGGGTTTGTTTAGTAGCTAATTTAATCAGTTAGCCTTGGAAGCCCTTAAAAAAAATATATATTTTTTCTTAAATTTTAATAATTTTCTATTAATTTTATAAGGTTACCGTCCTCCAATTTCACCCTCATTTTTTCCCACATGAACTTATTCATGTATTATCTGGGCCATTCATTATTGGGCCAATCCGCACCCTTCATCCCACACCCCTTTCCCTATTTAAAGTCTCATTCTCACAATTCCCAAGAAACCCTAGCTAGCCCTCACAAATCCCCACGAAGCCAAAGCCACCACCATTTTGTGTGCTCGTGTCCGTGTGTCCAGCATCACCGTGTCAGCCGTGATGGCCTCGGGTCCGACCCCGGGTGTCCCACCGTATCCATTCATTCCTGTGTCCGGTTACAATATTACAACCAGATTTTTCGTGTCCGACACACCCGGACACATCCACATCCTCCACTGTACAACATCAACCCATCGTGACCTGCCCCGGACACGATCCACAGACACGATTCACAGAAATCCCAAATATTTAACCTAGATCTGAACACCCACCGCCGGCGGCCAAGATCTCCTTCCGCCGCGTCGATCAGATCCACCGCCGCCGCAGCCAGATTCGTCGAGCCGTGGCGCCTCACCCTCGCCGAGTCGACACCGCCGCGTCGAGCTCGGAGATCCGCCTCGGACCTCCTCAGATCCGTCGATCGACAGCCGCCGCGTCGTCGAACTCCGTCGACCACCTCCTCGGGACGAGAGCGCCGACCGTCTCCTCGAACAGAGCACCGCCGCTCTCGAGTCCCACGCCGTCGCTGGAGCCGAGAGCACCCGCCACAGCAGATCCGCCGCCGAGACGAGCTGCGACCGCCCTGCCCGGCCCGACCTCGACGGAACCCCCTCCAGCCGACGCCGGAGAACCCTCGCGTAAGTCCCCCTCCTCTCTTTCCCTCTTTTCCTTTCTCGGTTCAGAGTAATTTAATTAGGTAGTAGAGTTAGTTATAATTAGATTAAATTATAATTAGTATATTAATTATACATATTAGATTAGTTTAATTTATAATTAGAGTAGTTAATTATTTCTGAATCAATTAATTATTTATTAATCAGTAATTAAATTATAATTAGTAGTTAAGTATATAATTAGTTTAGTATTTCATATAATTAGTTTAGTAATTTCATATAATTAGTTTAGTAATTTCATGTAATTAGTTTAGTTAATTTAGTAATCAATTATTTATTTTTAATCAGTTAGTAATTATTTATTTATTTGTTTAGTATTTTCATATAATATATATTAATAAAATGTATACTAGGTATAATTTCAATTAATGTTTTAGTATCTGTATTGTTATTTTTAATGATGGTATGCTACATATATTTTATATAAGCTTTTAGTATACCCTTAATATATAGTATGAACTTAATTTGGTATTAATATTAGTATATTTAATAATGATGTTGACAATACATATATGTTATAATTCTATTATGAGTATACAGTTATACATATTTTGTATAAAATTTTTGGTATAATTATAAATTGGTATAGTATAATATAAATACGTATTGTATCCCTTTTCAATGAACTATGTCTATATAGATATACATTCAAGTATTATTTATTATGTTTATATATATACACAAGTATTATTTATTTTAAAGTATATATATACTAGTATAAATTAAATTCATGTATTAGCATAGTCATTGTACTCTGAAATTTAGTATATATAGTAAAATTCTAACTTTGCTTATTTTTATGACTATACCTTGTATAACGTATTTCCTAGTAGCTATTGTAATTAAAACATTCAGTATTAATATTACTTAAGGTATATGTAAATACACTTATCTATTTTCGTACCAAATATATTTGATGTATATGTTAGTACAATGTGTACACTTCTATGTCTCTAATAGACGACCCTAGTTGACTAGTGCCATACCTGGCAGAGCCCCCTGAGTTCATGTATTGTGATGTGTTAGTGTAGCGCCTGATGCAAATGTTGTATTGATATATTTTAGGACTGTTGCATCCTCCAGACGATACTCTGGGACAGGACATTGGTTTTACCAGCTAAGGACCCGAGGCGAGTACATTCTCTGATTAGTTTCTAATTTATGATATCTCCTATGTTCACTGTATCTAGTGTAAATATCCATGTTCTTGACACATTGGTTACACGGATTGGTATACACGGATCTCGTCATGAGATGTTATTCCTTATTCATGGTGTAGCTTGTACAAGACTTGTTTTCCTTGTTATCTTGTGCATGTACAGACACTGATTCCCGGGGAGATTTGCTACCTTCCTAGGGAATCCCGTGCCATAGCGTACCATGATTGGATCTACTATACCAGTCGGGGTGGGGAGTATTTTAGTATAGATATGTGATCATACCCAACTTTTCATGCATCATAGCTCACCCCACGTCTCACGTCGGGTGCGGCCTGACCATCTCAGTGCCTCATAGCTGTTACGTGTGATTAGCCTGACCTCTACATGCATCATAGCTAACCAAAGGTTAGCCTGACCTTCGTGAATCATAGCTAATCACATGTAACCAGCCTGATCAAGATCCCAAGCCGATCACATGTTAAAGCTAGTACTCACACACTTAGTCATAGGTTTCTTGCTCATTGACATATTGTTCTTTCCTGCATTTACTTACAGTATTTCCAGTATTTCTCTCATTGTACATTTCTCGTACCTATACATGCATCTGGTATGTTTCCATCTAGAACTGCTACATAGTTTATGTCATTTATATAGAACTGCTATTTAGAGATGTACTTTGCTCCTTCCTGACTGGAAAATATTTTTCCAGACTGTGACCTTAGTGGACTGGTTTCTGATACACTTGGAGATTGGTTGTTACTGATTGCAGGTATGATTATTTTATCATTAGACTTGTGTTGTATTCTCTTATTTCTTCATTTCCTATCGTGCTGTAGTTGTGATTGAGTATTTCTAGATTTATTTTATGATATCCACGTCTCCTTATGGAGTTGGATACTAGCGTGAGATTGTTTAGATAGTACTTGACCTAGACAGCGTTCTACCGCCGATGCTGCGGCGTAGGCTGGACGTACCCACGCTCTCATGCCCCTAAACCGGGTGCGGGTCGTGACAGGCCGATAGCTATCGGAGACCTTTGGAGTTCGAGGTATAGTTTAGATTTTGTTTGTGCTTGTTCTTGTTTGTTATAGAATAAGTTCTTAATATGGTATTTTGTTCTAGGTGGGTGGTTTGGTGTTTCTGAGGATTTCTTCGACACGAGGCACGATTCGCTTCGGTGGAGGCGGAAAGCTTAGTCCGCGATTCATCGGACCTTTCACTATTCTAGAGAGGGTCGGTGCAGTTGCTTATAGACTAGACTTGCCACCTGCATTGGAGGGAGTGCACAACGTGTTTCATGTGTCACAGTTGAGACGATACGTGGCAGATCCTAGTCATGTATTGGATCACTCAGAGATAGAGGTGGGCCCTACTCTTAGCTCTCCAGAGCAGCCAGTTGAGATTCTGGATCGGAGAGAGAAGGTGCTGAGGAACCAGACTATTCCTTTGTTACGCGTCGCATGGAGGCATCACTCTCCGGGGGAGTCTACCTGGGAGAGAGAGGATGACATGCGAGAGCGTTATCCATATTTGTTTGTACATTGAGGTATGTTATTTTCTAGTTATGTTCTGTTCATTAGTTAATTGTGATTCTTTAGTTCTGTTCTGTGATTTTTCTGGGGGTAGTTTTCATCTTTAAATTTCGAGGACGAAATTATTTTAAGGAGGGTAGACTTGTCACTACCATATTTTAGAAAAAAAAGGTATTTTAGTAATTTTCTATTTAAATAAATATTGTGCATGGTAAATAATTTTTGTTATATTATTTAATTATTGTTGGATGTTATTTAATTATTTTGGAATTATTTTAGTAGACCCAACTAGTGTAGTTTGGACCCATGGACCAACATAAATTAAATAGTTAGACTTGGCCCATTTAGAAAGCCCATGGTTAAGGAGATGGATTAAATTAATTAAGTGATTAGACTAGAAGCTTCCTTCCTTAATTATTTTTTCATAAGAGGCCCCAAGGGGTACATTGTACATTTTACAATTGCTTGGGAAAGGGGGCATGGCCGGCCTATATTATAGAGGGGGGAATTTCTCTCTCCTCTCATTCTCATTCCAAATCTAGATCTAGAATTCCCCACTCCCAAATTCCCTCCATTCCCATTCCAATTTTCCACCAAATTCATCCCAAATTCTTCCCAATTCACCATTAGAAAGTTGAGAAGCAAGGATCTAGAAGGAGGAAGCAAGGATCTATAAAGAGGAGCAAGGATCTACAATTTGGAAGCAAGTTCATCTCAATTGGAGGTTTCATTGGGAATCCATCTTCCAATAGGTATAATTCAGTTTTTTCCATTCAAATAGCTTCTAAATCTGAGATTTAATCATGTAAAATTAACCTATATGTATGTACTACCCATAGGACTTTGTTTTGTGTTCATAGGAGACCCATGGAGAAAGTTATGGTACTTTTTGTATCAATTTTGTTGGAATTCCAAATTTATATTTTGTTGTGTGTGTCAATTAATCCTATAGATCAATTGGGCATGTGCTTATGTATTTGGGGCTTGTATCGTGTCCATATTTGGGTACATGTGGTTCGTATCCCAACTATTTGGTGATACGTGTCATTTTGGGGAGTTTTCCTCCGACACGGGACTTTGAACATGTCGTATTTTGACACGGACACATAGATCTACTTTTGACACTTTAATTTGTTCATAAATATTATTTGTGACTTGTTTGTGTCCTTCGGGGTGCAATTGGTTGTGTGTTGGACTCGTGTCACATGCGTATCCTAGATCTAGTGGGATACGGTGTGAAACTTTCCAATTTGGTGTGTTTATGTGTAGATCTAACTATTTATGCTTTAAATTCTTCATTTATAATTAGTAAATATATATAGATATTATATATTTATTTTAGTGTATTTATTATGATATTGTAGCATAGATATATATTTCTATGTGTTTTAATGTGGTGTATAAATATATGTATGTAGCTTTCTTGCATGCAATTATATGTACTTATGTTAATAACATAAATTATACATAAATATTTTATAAAATATATTTATGTGTTTTAAATGTGTAATTATATTATTTATAATTATTATATATTTAATTGTTAATTTAATGATGTATTTTTAATGTGTGCTTCTAGCCATGTAAAATATGTACATTAATATGTGCATTGTGTTTAGTAATTATTAATATTTTAATTTTGTAAGTTTATATGTATGTATATATAAGTATATAGTTATTAAATTGTTTATATATATATATATGCATTTTGATTTATATATATGTATATATGTAGGTGTTTTTTGTGAGGTATAATACTAATAATAATATATTATTTTTATTGGTTTGTATATACATTATTAGAGTGTGCATTATTTGTATTATTAGTATTCTTGTGTGGGTATCATTGGGATCTAATTTTGATTCCTAAATTGTTGTATTTTTATTTTCTATATTATTTATATAGATGTCTTGTGAGGTTGACCTTGGTTTGACCATGTTTAACTTTAGTTGACTTTAGAGTTGACCGCAGTTGACTTTTGACTTAGAATTTATTTATTGACCTAGAAGTTGGCTAGTTTGACTTGTTCTCTTTCCGGGACCTTGTATTAATGTGGTATTCCATATCTAGGTCTTTGAGGCACCGAGTCAGACATCTGTGAGACTTTTTATTGGACTTCAGGCGAGTACATTCTCTGATAGTTTCTCATTTATGATATCCTCTATGTTCGTTGTATCTAGTGTAGATATACATGTTTCTTTTGACACTATGGTTACACGGATTGGTATATCCGGATCTTGTCATGAGATGTTATTCCTTTGGTATATGGTGTATATGGTGCAAGTATTATTTTATTGGTTATCTTGTACATGTACAGACACCGATTTTCGGGAGGAGTCGCTCTCTTCTTGGGGAATCTAGTGCCATAGCATACCGTGGTTGGATCTATTATACCAGTTGGGGGTGGGAGTATTAGTATAGATATGTGATCAAATCCCTATTGAATAAAGTATTGGTAAGCGAATAGTGTTGATCATGCACCGCACGTTATGATTAGCCAGGCCGCATTGTATCTTGCCCAAGCCGATCACATGTTAAGCTAGTACTCACACACTTAGTCATTAGTATTATTGTTTCATTGGCATATTGTTCATTATTGTATTTCTTTCCAGTATTTACTTATTGTCTATATATCTCTTGTATCTATTTTGTGCATCTTGTTTATCCACAGCTATTTACTGTTACATAGTTTTTATCATGGATTAGAACTGCTGTTAGAGATGTACTCTGCTCCTTTCCTGACTGGATATATTTTTCCAGATGACACTGAGGAGTACCCTACCTATTATGGACCCCAGGATGTTGTGGGTTTAGATTCTGAGACCCTGGCTCAAGAGGAACTTATCCCAACTGAGACAGTTGGACCCTGGAGTGTAGCTTTGTAGTATGATAGTATTCTTTTGTACTGGATTTGTTTCCAGCTTATTTTGTTACTCTTCAGACTCATTGATGTATTATTTTAAACTCATGAGTTGTATGATGACTATTCTATTCTTATCTGATTCTGTGCTCATTCTATCTTAGTTCTGTGATTGAGTATTCTATCATTATTGGTGGTTCATTACATTAGATAGACTATCTAGACAGCGTTCTACCGCCGATTCTGCGGCGTAGGCTGGACGTTGTTTCCGACTAGGTATCCTTACATCGGGTACGGGTCGTGACAGCTACCACCTCATAGTTTTCTCTTTCCAGATAAGATCCTTCACTTTGGATATAAGAATATGAATCCATTCCTAGATCCATGGTTCTACCCCAGTTAATGTTTAGTAAGGAGTTACTATGAGAAAATTCATGTGGGGCTGTTTGGGAAAGACTTGTTGTATCTTTACCTAAAGATGCACGCCTTAGGTTAGGAGGGGCAAACGGTACCCTACCATGTTTCCCAAATTTATCAGACATTTCACCTGTAAAGATATGATACATGTTTAAGGCAGGTAGGTACTAACATAATGGTAAGTCAGAAAATAATCAGCATGCATGCATAACAGAAGAAACAATGAAACATACTATCTAAACCCAAATTATAAGACATTTCACAACACAGTCGAAACATCTAATCCATCAGTTAGAACACCCCCCCCCCCTCCCCCCCCCCCCCCCCCCCCCCCCCCCCCCCCCCCCCAAAAAAAAAAAAAAAAAAAATACAAACCAAAATATGAAGTGAAGCAAAATGAAAGTAAAGTACACTTTGCAAAAACTAGAGACTTAGTGTCTCACACAAAAACTAGAGGGACACGGGTGGGTTTCTTAATCACTGTTCGTTATTGTCATTTTTTTCTTTTGGACGTTTAGCACCGGCACTTGTTAGCCGTAAATCTGGACATTTAGTTTTCTTACATGATTGTAATTAATCAGACTGCAGTTGATCATGGTCATGTAATTTTGCTACTCCGCCAGCTTCTCATTTTGTACAGCTGGTTTCTTTGAATATTTTGGTAGGACGTATGGGACACCTTACTTCCTTGTCATATATATATATTATATATATATATATATATATATATATATATATATATTATATAGTCTATGTTTACTATCCTCGTTTGACCGATTGAGACATTAGATGTTTTATGTGACCCTAAGTGACTTGTTTGTAGAATGCACCCCCTTATCTAGTTACAGCAGTGACCGTTGTACGACGTTATATATCTTATATGGAGTAGCTAGTCATGTCCGTCTCCGTATTTCGGTATTGGGACGTGACAGGTGTTCTACCGATTTAACAATTGTTTACTTGACGAAGTTGGTTTTTGGCATCAAAACTAATGATTTTGGTTTTTTTTTTTTTTTTACAAATGTTATGGGTTCAATTCCACTATCAATTTTTTTCTTCACATTTTTCAAACAAAACACAACTACAAACCCCAAAAAAGATCCCAAAAAAATCTATCACTATATACACGAAAATATTAATTTCCTTTATATATACACAATTTATTTTCTTCTTTTTTCACATTATTTCTAACAACTTCAAGATCCCAAAAATTTCAAAAAAATAAATAAAACAAAATCTATAGAATCTGGATATATATATATATATATATATATATATATATATATATATATATATATCTTCAAATTATTATTATTTTTCTATCCAAATTTTTTTTTTCTCTATCCGAAATTCCTCCAACATCTCTTACCGAAACCCTCCTACACAAGGCTCGAACCCAGCCCTCTCCTACCCATGTCATTGGCCTTACCACTAGGCCATTCCACTCGGAATATATATATATATATATATATATATATATATATATATATATATATATATATATATATATATATATATATATATATATATATATATATATATATATATATATATATATATATAATAATAATAATAATATAATAATAATAATAATAATAATTTTTGTATATATATAGTGATAGTTTTTTTTTTTTTTTTGGAATCATGTCCTTGTGTTTGGCTAGAAAGAATTTAAAAAGATAGAAAGAAAAAAATTGTGTACATATAGTAAACATGTTTTTTTTTCCGAATATTTTTAACTTGTAGTAGTGTTTGGTTAGAAATAATATGAAAAAAAGGAGAAAACATAATGTAAAAAATATATAAATCATATAAATATTTTTTTTTTTTTGGAAGTTTTTGGGTCTTGTTGTTGTGTTTTATTTGAAAGAATGTGAAGAAAAAAAAAGTTGTCAAACCACAACCTTGGAATCAAAAATAAAATAAAATAAAATCAATTCCTCAAACCAATTTACTATCTAAACAATTGTTAAGCTAATAAGACGTTAACTCTTTTGGGTTTTTTAAAATATCGTCAGTATAGTTGGCACATTCGCCAGCTCTGTTAACATTTTTTGTATTTTTTCGAAAACATCAAAAAAGTTGGCATTTCATTTCTTTCTGTATAATTAAGAAGAAATTCTCATGTTGTGTACAATTATGGAGAAATTATTCCCTTTGAAAACTTATGTTTTTTTTCTTTTTTTTCTTTCATAGCACCTGTCATAGTTTAGTTTAACAAAACGACTGATTTGACTAATGAGTTTAAAATTACACCAACGATGTGGATTAGATTAGGCAGGCCAATTTCATCCTTTCTAGGAAAGGTTTTTTTTTTTTTTTTTTAACTCAAACTTTCTGTAACAACTCCACCAATGTACTACTGCTTTTGGAGCCTCAGACTATTGTGTACACAATCCACAGAAATACGGAAGGAGGTTGTTAGATAGATTTTCCACTGTCCACATTAGTGACAACATCATATTGATCGAGTGGCAGACAGAGAGGCGACAATTAATCTTACAGTTAGCGACGAATTAATGACAACAATTTGCTAACGGTTGTTGCCAAAAACAGTTCTGGTGTCAAGTGGTGGATCATAGAAGAATTTATTCATATTTTTACCGACACATTGTCTAACGGATTCGGAGTTGGATTATATGTTTTTATTATTTGATTACTGAATTGCAAGTTGATACTATAAACTATTCTATTTTTTGAATTTGATACCTTAAACTTTGATATACATCAACTTGATAGTCTAAAAAATAAAAATTTTCTCCGTCTCCGTCCATCCTCCTCCCCTACTCCCACCCTGTCTTATTTGAATCCAAGGTCCATCTTATTGGGTAGGCAATGGATTCGTAAAACAATATTATTTATTTTTCTTATAAACCGACTTAAAATGATATGACTCGTTAGACAAGATTTTGACATAGATAGCTCAAACAGTGTACCAAATTTCTAGAGGTGCAAACCAACAAAAATGTTAAGGCGAAAATTATTTTAGGTTTCACTATATCACAATTGTTTCACCAAGTGCATTATAGCCCAACAAACTTGGTTTCGGAAGGAAAATCAATTTGGTTATCTTTTTACATGGAGACGAAAAATTAGGATTCCTGATATGTTTAGTAAAACAAGAAATCATTCAAGAAAGAACATTTGATTTTGATTTTTTTTTTTTTTCCAGTTGTTACAGGAAATAAAAAAGATATTATTGGTTCAATAATATCTTTATATTTCAAAATAAAAATATCACAGAAATCCAAGGTAAATTAGACAACAAATACATTTAAGTAGGGCTACTATTATAGTAAATTTTCATAATAATTGTTAGAAAGAAGATTTTTTATTTTTTTTTATTTTATGGATTTTGAGAACAACCATCTTCCTCCTTTTTTTTATTAGAAAAATAATTTCTAAATTTGTCACTACCGAACAAAGTTTTATTTTATTTAATAAATTCGTGAACCAAATATGGCCGGAGTGTAGTAACCATAAAATGTCAAAAAGTGTACATTACTATGGAACTCCTTTTCTCTTTTGCACCTTCAAGAAATCAATAAAAGATATTTGCCCACAAAAGTCCAACAAGAAGAAGGGTTTAGAAAGAAAGGGATGGGGGAACATAGTAACAAGCATATCAAGGAAGCCATTGCTTTCCATGTCTCTCTCATCTGCTCTTTTTAAATAGCTGGGCCAGGCTGGCTTGGTCTTGAGTTCCACAACTAATAAATCCATCAACAAAAAACTTTTGTTCAAGTGCAAAGTAATACTTGTTTATGTACAGCTAGCTACTTACCACTTGATAACCACTTTCTATGTGGTGGCCAAACCAAACCAACAAAAAGAAATAATAAAAAAGAAAAAGAAAAAGAAGAAGAAGAAGACCATTCTTGATGCGTGAACTAATCTACAATTAAGAGCAAATAATACTTTTAAGGGCTAAGAGTTTAAGTCCTAATGTCCAATTGCAAAATTTGAATCTTAAATTTTTTTTTTTTTTTTTTTTAATTTTACGCTGAACATGAGTACAAAGACAACACCAACATATGTTGGAAAGGAGGATATAAAAGATTTAGAATCCAAACATTTACGATTGAACATGTCAGAACTTAAATTCTAAGCTAATATTAAATAAATGGTCTAAACACTTATTAGTCCTACTTTTAACCCAATTGATCCTTCCCCGCCTCTATGACACGTGGACTAATATGTGATACATGTCGTTGCCAAACATATTATCATGGTCGACCTGTCATAAAGAGAACGTAAGATATCGATGATATCGATAATTAATTAGTGGTGGAGTGTTAATATCTTGACAGCTTGCTATTAGCTGGAGAAATGATAGTGCTTTTCCTGTAGGATTGGTGGCCAACCGGCAAGGAGGACAGTGGGTTTGTTCTTATTTTCCGTAGTTAGGAACAATGGGGGTCCTTGCACACAGCTCATTGCTTTTGTCTATGGTAATTTTTTTAAGAATTTAGAATTGATATAGCAGAAAAATTGTTTTATGAAAAAGAATTTTAAATAAATTAACTTAAAGAAAAAAAAATTTAGAAAATTTTGAAGTACGAAAGATTTTGTAAGTCCAGATAAAGAAATTCTGAAAGAAAAAAATTGTTTTTCAACAATTTCGCCAACTTAGTTGTCGAAAATATGCCTATCGATTTTTTGTTGTTTTTTTTTTTTGGATTTTTTTTTATGGTTTGTTTTTGTTTGTTTTTTCGGTGTTTTTTTCGTGTTGTTTATAAATAAATTAGAAAAAAACTAAATTTAACATCCAAAATAAAATATGCAGCATTAAACATCCAAAACTTTAAAAAAAAAATGTCGTAATAAAATTATGTCTGCCGTCGAACTTTTGTTTTTGTGTTTGTTATGGGTTTTATTTGATTTATTTTGTCTGTTTATTTTCTTTTTCTTTTCTTTTTTGTTTTTATTTTGTTTGGGTTTTCTTTTGGTTTAAGTTTTATTTGGTTTATTTGTTTTTTATTTTCATTTGATTTATTTTTGCTAAAAATTTGCTATACCTATAATTTTTTTAAATAAATTAGGAAAAATGAAAAAAGTTTGAAACAGTAAAGAAATAGTTCGCCAACTGAGTTGGCGAAATTCTAAAAAAAAAAAAAAAAATTGTAACGGTGTTTTCACCGGTTTTGGGATATTTTTGAAACAGTAACGAACCCTGATAACCGTTCATAACCGGTACTCTAAAAATACCTCAAAACCGCTATACTCCTACAATTGTCAAACAGACCCTTAAAGTTTCTACCGTAATCGAAAGTTAAATCGATCTTATTACGATTAGTAAATTATTTATAAATAGATAATTTTATCGTTAAAAAAATAAAAAATATGTATTCTTGTCCCATTTTTAATCATCTTCACACTGATATATTATATGATAACGTTTGAGGGTCCGGAGACACCAATTTTTACTCGTTAACATCAAAATACCGAAAATAAAGTTTGGAAATAAAATTACCCAAAGTAAAAAATTGGAGATCGAAACATCGTTTTTTTGCGATTCTAAATTTTTTTGAAGTCCGTCAAAAGGTGAAATAATTTATTCCATAGTACTTTTCGTTACGGTCATTTTGGCATAAGTTGGATCTCGTTTCGATCTCTTAGTCAAAAGTTATGATACTTTAAAATTTTAAATTTTATACTTTTGCTTGTAACATGTGCGTCTTGCTTCGGATGATTTTTTTTTACACGAATTGTGTTACTCTCGTCGAAAATGTACAAATTGACCTATTGTTTGACGAAAAATAATTTTCGAACAAATAGTAATGGTCGCTTGAAGTCTGCTCGACGACAGACGTAATTTTCTTACTGCAGATTTTTTTTTTAATTTTTTGGATGTTCAATACTGCATATTTTATTTTGAATGTTAAATTTAGTTTTTTCTAATTTATTTAAAAAATATATTTAAAAACAAATAAAAAAACAAACAGAAAAATCCAAAACAAAAAATCAACAGAAAAAACAAAAACGAAAAAAAACGATAGTCATATTTTTGCCACTGAGTTGGCAAAATTGTTGAATTTTTTTTTCATATTTTTGTCATCTGGAATGTCGGAAGCTTTTGTAACTTTAGATGTTTATAAATTACTTTCGTTTTAGATAATTTATTTAAAAATATTTTATGTACAGTAAACAAGGGCGGAGCCCCACATGGACGTGGCTGGGCAGTAGCCAGACCTAATTTTTTGATTTTTCTCTTTAGGTTTTTTTTATAAAAGTTTTCTCTTATATTTTATTTTTTGTTTATATTTGAAATATGCAACAATTAAAGATGTGTTTGATTGCAAGATAAAAAATGTGGAAAATAAATTAGTTTCATAAAATTATTTTACTAGTAAAAAAATCTATGAAAATTTGGAATTTTCTTATGAAAAACTTAATTTGAATTTTTTATTGTTATTAATTTTCACGAAAAATAGTTATTTTTCATAGAAAATATATTTTTCTATGGGTTTGGTCGGTTTCATTTTCCACTATTTTAGAAAAAAAATAAAATTTATAGTTTTTTGAAAATTAATTTTATGGAAAATATAAGCTATCAAACACTACAATTGGTGAAATTTTTTATATAGAAATATTTTTCATGAAAAAAAAGCACAATTAAACACATCAAAAGTGATAAATAATTTTTTTTAAAATTAATATTTTAGATAGTACAATGCTAGTATAATACTAGTATTCTCGTATCATTCAAATTATACAATTTTTTTTTAATTTTAGAGAATAGTTCTGTCACTGACAGTAAAATTTCTGTTGAGATAGGGAAGTTAACTGCCGTGATCAACAACTATCTAGGGACAAGACTTTGCAAATAGACAAGTGTCCCAAACCAAAGTGTGATCATACGAGGTTTCACGTTTTGGGACAAAGGGAGCAACATGCCTTGTCCAAGGGTCCGTTGGGTTTCGATTGATTCTTAGGTAGGGGAGGAGAGAATGATTTCTCAAATAATTTTTTTGATATTTTTTGATTCATCTTACTTTTTTCCCCTTCCCTAGACCATTTGTATGCTAGAAGAATTTGGAAGGTGATCATTAATTGTATAAATTTAAATTGCAATCCAAAGATTAGATATACCTACCTGTCAACTAGTCACTTAGATTTATAGAATGATCCTCTCATGTTCATAGTATATTTATTAAGAATTTGACACCAACATAAAGGTTGACATCAGATTGACGTTTGATTATAAAATTTTGTCAAATATTGTATGAATTTTTTTTATATTCCGTAATCGACTGTATTATGAATGGAAAAAGGATTGGATGATGATGAATCATTTATAGGCCCTAAAAGTCCATCTAAGATTGTATTATCTTTCCTGATTCTTTACTAACAAGAAATTCAGAAATAAAGGATATACATTTTGCTTCTAATGAATTAGAGTTTTGTAGCCACTAGACTGATAAATATATGAGATCAATATGCTTCTAAAAAGACTTGAAATGCTGATAATTAACTCATTGAAAGATGTTTATAGAGAAAAACAGAAGAAGAAGAAGAAAAAAAGCTATTGCTAACTTATAAGATGTTGTAACTTCACTTTATTATTTATATGGAAGAATACTTTTGTTAAGTATTACGTTGTACTGTGAGAAAAAAAAAATTATTATGGAACACTCTTGTTCATCAATGAGTGTTGGAATAAGAAAGAAAAGAAGAACATAGCCAAAGCTCTATGATTCACGGTTTGACAGTCGAAATGAAAAGAGAAAAAAGAAATAAGTTTACATAGCATATAGTTGTTGTATCGTATTATTCTATTTGATCGAAGATGTATATCATACATTGGTCTCGGACAATACCTTGTTGGATTGTATCTCGTTTTCGGTTGAACGCTCATAAGGGAGGTGACAATGGAGTTGGTAATTTAGTCTCACATCGAATAGGAGGTGGGATCATGAGTTATAGATAATTGAAATCGGTTCAGACCTTACATGGTAATTTTTTTTTAAGGTATATGGACCCAGTCTAATATCACATGAGAGAAAGTAAAGAGAGGAAAAGAGGGATAAGAGTGAGATAGGGAGAGGGATGAGAGTGAGAGAGGGAGATGAGAGAGAAGTTAGAAAGAAAAAGACAGAGAAAGAAGAGAGTGAGAGATAGACAAGAAAGTGAGGGAGAGAGAGAGAGAGAGAGAGAGTTGTTAGAGAGTTGAGAGAGAGAGAGTGTGAGAGTTGAGAGAAAGAGCGAGCGAGCGAGCAAGTGGAAAAATAATAATAATAGAAATAATAATAAAAAAAAATATTAAAAAAATATTTATCTGATAGACTTTTTTGATGTTTTACATGAATTTTTTTAAAATTTAATATTCTGGATAAAATTAAAGTAAACTACGATGTTCTGTATAAAATTTTCCGAATTAAGTATGGCCAAGTGTTTCTATGTGTTGGTGATGTGAAATCTTTGTTGGAAGATTTTGTGTGTAATTGTTGTAAATATTGCTTTGTCTGTGGAAAATGCCTTATGCATTGTTGCCAATGATGCAATGCCAAAATAGTTTTTGAACAAACACGAGCAAAATAAACTGTTGGATTTCATTGTTTGGCTAACGTTACAATAAGACGTCTCTTATAATGTGTTTTTGTTCCAACTTCTTTGAGGGTTTTTTTTGGGTCTCTGAGGACAAAAAGGTCTAATGTTATGAAAGTGCGTGCTTGGAAACTTTAAACTAAATCAAAAGAGTGAATTTATGTTCAAGAAATCACAGAAATTATAAACTAAAAGGTTGTTTGTGTCCCTGTGGGTGCAGCATAGTGGAAAGACAGTGAAATACCAGCAGAAAGGTTGGAGGATCAAACTGCGGAGGATTGAGACCTCTGTGAAAAAAGAAAAAAGAAAAAGACCGTTTGGTTAGATAATTGTTAGTATTAAAATAGCAAAATTTTGAATTTTAGATTACTTTACGTATTTGATTGAAGAATTTATAAATAAAATTTACTGTAATTTGATATGAACAGTAAATCTCGCCTGTTTCAAAAGTAAAGTTATCAGAATTTTTTTTTATCCGAAGTGGACCGCAAAGTAAGAAATTTTTATTTCCAATTTACGCATTTAATTGGAGGATCCTCTCTCTACTTTTAACATTTATTTTTTACTATTCATGTCATTCAACAAAAAATTACAATTTTTTACTTACTTCAACAACCAAACAAATACTAAAATTTAGGATTTCCTATTTCTAACCTCAATTTTTTAAAAGCACGCATACGAAAATATTTTTTACTACGCTTCATTTTACCGTTGTGCGTATGCAAAATATCGATTTTTAATTTTTTTATTTCGTTTTAATCGGTCGAATAAAACAATCCCTATAATCTGTCTATCATATAAAAAAAAAAAAAAATATCAAACTACAAAAATCTTTAACCCTATCTACAAAGTCTTTTAGGTCCTTGCGTCTTCTTTATTGCTTATATTATTCCGTTGCAGCCTCCTTTTGTCTTTTCAGTCGTTTTCTCTGCCCACAGTCGAATGTTTATACATTATAGAAGTTGCAAGTTACTGAACGTTCATTTTCTATCCCTTACATGGCCGGTCTACAAAGTTGGATTATTATTGTTCTTTGCTCTTGACATAAAAAAAAAAAATTCAGAAATTTGATAATGAGTGGAATAGGTAGCGATGTCAAAGTTTTCGGTTCTGACCACGTTAACATGGAGCTCGAATTTCAAATTCCTCTTCTTGAGCTACTCGATGTCTTTCCAGTGAGAACTCAAATATGGGTCTAATGAATTGTTAGTTCAACTGACAGAGAGAAATTGGAGTGGACCGCGGAGGCTCTATTGACGGAGAGGTGAAAACTTAGGGTCTGAAATGGTTGTCCTAATCAGAGGGTTGTCCAAACCCGATGGCTTGTTGAGCTTACCCCAGGACCGGTCCTGATCCCATAGCCACATATCTCACTTTGTAACTAAATATTCTCTGCAAATTTAAAAATAAAATATAAACTAAGGAAGATTAGTATAATTATTTTTAAAATAAAAAAAATTCGTGTAATAAATATAAAACAGAAAATTTCAAATAAAGTGATAATTTTTTTATCCTATTACGACTGAGGGAAAATTTTCATGAAAATTTTATTCTGAGGGATAACTCGCCAACTGAGTTAGCGGTGGAGGGACGAATGTGGGCCCGCCAACTTAGTTGGCGGTTGAGTATTGGAACCGCCAACTTAATTGACGTGAGATGAGAAATGTGTTGGATTTTGTTTTGTTTTAATTTTTTTTTTTTGTTGAAAAAATAATAACAAATTATTTATTAGTAATATTAAAAAAAATATAATAAAGATAATAATAAATCAAAAATATTTATTTTAAAATTTAACCTCTACTATTATAATACGGTTTAGAAACTCCTAAAAAATGAGCCGTCAAAATCGTTTGTATATCATCAATTCTTAATATAAAAATTAAAAAAATTATCTACGATTTTCTCATACGTACTAGTATATTCACATGAAAAAACTATTTAAAATATATATTTAGGTGGTAACACAAAATATTTAAATACTAGTAAATTCTTCTAAACATAATAAATCGTAAAATATATTTAAAATATACTAAAAATCGTGTTTTTGGCGGAATTATCTATTAGTAACGTGAAAAAAAATATAACATTATCGTGATTTTTTTTGTGAATAGATAATAACATTGCATATTAGTAATATCACAAAAAAATATAACATATATAAAAAAATGAAAAAAATTTATTTAAATATATAATCTATACTATTGTAAATACAGCTTAGAATTTTGAGCCGTCTAAATCAAAATATATCATCAATTCTTAGTATACTTTAAAAAAAATTTTTTTACTACGACTTTCTTCGTAAGTAGTTGAGAAAAAAAAACACTCTCGATAATTTACATCAAATAATAATTAACAAATTATCCTAGAGTGTTTTTTTTATATAAATATTTGTTTGAACTTTGTTAATTCATATAAAATATACACTCTCACGATAATTTGTTAATTATTATTTGATATACATATATTTTTAAAATTTTGATATGTATTTAATTATTTAATACCTTGTAGTTAGTTTAAATATAATTTAAATTTGAATATATTTTAGAATTTATTATATGCTTAGGTGGTTTTAAATTTTTTTTTCCTCAGCTACTTACTAATAAAACCGTAGTTATTTAAAAAAAATTATATTAAGAATTGATAATATATATACGATTTAAACTGCTGATCCGTTTCTAAGTTGTATTGAAAACCGTAGTTAATTTTAAAAAAATTATATTAAGAATTAATGATATATATATACGATTTAGAAGGCTCATTTGAGCCGTTTCTAAGTTGTATTTAAAATAGTAGAGATTATATATTAAATAAATATTTTTGATTTACTATTATCCATATTATATTTTTTTGTGATATTACTAATAGATAATTCGTTATTATCTATTCTCACTTAAAAAAAAGTTTTTAAACCAACCAAATGAAGTTTAAAAATAAAAATAAAAACAAAAAAACACAATTTCCGCCAAAAATACGATTTTTTAGTATATTTTAAATATATTTAAATTTATTTTACGATTTATTATGTTTAGGAGAATTTACTAATATTTAAATATTTTTTGTTACCATCAAAATATATATTTTAAATATCTTTTCATGCAACGCACGTGAATCTACTAGTACGTACTAAAAAAACCGTAGATAATTTTTTTTTAAAATTTTATATTAAGAGAGATTTGAACCAACTCTGGTTCATACCAGAGGGAGTGGAAGGGTAGTCCCCCTTCGCGCGGTCCTGAGCACAGAGAGTGTGGCTGTGTTCAAGGAAAAAACAAAATGAATGAACAAAAAAGGGGGAGCCGGCAGTATGATTGCTGAGTGATCGCTCGCTATCTGGCTGTTGATGATATACAAACGATTTAGACGGCTCAATTTTTAGGAGTTCCTAAACCGTACTATAATAGTAGAGATTAAATTTTAAAATAAATATTTTTAATTTATTATTATCTATATTATAATTTTTGTGATATTACTAATAAATAATTTGTTATTAGCTATTCAACAACAACCAAAAAAAAAACACCCAACCGTGCGGGCCTAATGTCTCATCTCACGTCAGCTAAGTTGGCGGTTCCAGCCTTGAACCGCTAACTGAGTTGGCGGGCCCACTTTTCGTGACCGTCAACTCAGTTGGTGAGTTATCTCTCTGAATAATTTTTTTATGAATTTTTTTTCTTAGCCGTAATTGAATAAAACTTTATCCCTTTATTTAAAAATTTCTAAATATAAAATATAGAGAAAATTAGTGTAAATAGTTCTAAAAAATAAAGTTAAATTTTGTTAAGTTGTTCGGTTAACTCCCTAATAAATATAAAATATAGAGAAAATTAGTGTAAATATTTTTAAAAATAAAGTTTAAATTTTGTAAGTTGTTGGGACAGGTTAACTTCCTATGTAGAAAAAAGTCTGATTGGCGATGAGCGACATTCGAGAAAGCTCAGAAACGTCTAAGAGCATCTTCATTCCTATTGTCTTATTTTGTGTTATGATTTCTATGTGGAATAATACACAAGATAATATTTTTCTGATGTAGCAAGATTATATTCACACAAGACAATAAGATAAAAAATATTCTCCAATATAAAAGTATTGAAAAGACAATAAAAACTACTTTATTCCAATTTCCAAGACTACTTTTTCGATTCTTATTTTTTTTATAAATATTTTTATTCATAATTGATGATGTAAAAGTAAAATATTGTGAAGTCCATTGTCTATATCTAGACAACCAACTTCACATTGTCTTTGATATGTTATTGTCATGTCAATTTTATTATTTATTTTACATTTATAATAGAAAAAAAATTTAAAATATAAAATTATGATTATTATATGGCAATTATTTTTTTCAAACTCTGAACAGGATTGGAGATGCTCTAATCATGCGACAATGGAAGTGCATGCTCAATTTGGTCCAGAACATGCCAATTCGAAAATTTCTACAGAAATCCAAAGTTGGGAGTCCAATAAAAAAAATCGATTTGTTTTAGCATCAGGAAAACATAACTTCGATTTTAATTCAAAAATCCGATCGGGGATTCCGAATCTGCACAACAGTCTATTCGGGTCAGATTTTATAAGTAGATTTTAAGGTCCAGATGTCTCAAGGATTGGCACTTTAAATAGAATTTTCTAACCTAACGGTAAATAGTAAAACAATATAACAAGTTGATTTTTACAAATAAAGAAACAAATTTTGAGACAATTACAGCTAAAGGAATAGTTTTATAAAAATTGTAAACAACGGAATGACTCGTCAACCTAGTTGGCGAGGGAGAACAAAATAGGGAGCCCGCCAACTTAGTTGGCGAGCGGTAACGTGGAATGGGAAGATGTCGTCAACTCAGTTGGCGGGTGGAGTGTTTGGTGTGGGCCCGCCAACCGAGTTGGCGTGGGGGTGAGGAGATTATAGCCGTTGGCTTCTCGGGATGGAGGGAGTGATTATAGCCTTTGGCTTTTGTGGGGGAGGGGGAGAAATTATAGTCATTGCACAACGGCTAATGCAAGCTTCTATATATCTTTTCATGCCTCAACCAAATCCTCCAGCACTCTCGCTCTCTCCCCTCTAGCAAAGCCTCTAGCACTCTCTTTGTCTCTCTGCCTCTAGCAAAGCTTCCAGCAATCAAATTTTTTTTTGCTTGTAGCCAAAGTTCATCTCAGTTTCTTGTAGCAAAAGTTCTCAACCGTCATGGATCGTAGCGTAAGAATTGTATGATCGCATGACGGTAAAGTAAATGGGTTAAATTATGAAGGAGGAGAAAGCCAAATTTTTTAACTTATGCGAATATTAGTTTTGAAAATATACGTAATCATATTATTGAAAGTTGTTCTATTCATTACGATTTTATTCTGAAGTCTATTTTTGGTTCTAATTATTTTTAATAGATAGTGAAGATGCATGAAATTATATTTTTGAGATTAATACACAATCACGGTATATAAAAATATATGTTATTAAAGTACCAGCAACATTATATAATAGAAATAGTGAATATTTTTTTGAATACCAGCATGTTAGTTCGGGTGCTAGTTCTTCTCAACAAATTATTTCATTTTTCCAAGAAGGTCATTCATCAGATGAATCTAACCATGATGATGATAGTGACAACGACGATGAGAATAGTGATAATTTAGTTGAAAATATAGATTATACGGTAGATGATGATGTTTTAAAAACTATCACCGATGAAGTATTTAAGGGACAATCATTTCCTAGCCGTTCTCACTTTAGAAGCTTTATAAGTAATTTAGCAATTAAATATAATTTTAGTTGTTCAACTAGTGTTATGAATAATGCTCGTGAAATTATATATAGTTGTGATCAACCGAATTATAATTGGAGAGTATATGTCAAATCCATTGGAAATGGCGATATAGTTAAAGTTAGTACATTAGAAAATCGTCACTCTTGTTTAGAAAAACTTAGTACAGGACGTCATCGACTAGCTACCGCTGCATAGATTAAGACCATGATAATTGACATTATTAGAGATAACCAGTCATATAGTCCATCACAAATTGTTAAAAAAATATATATGGAGCACCGTATACAAGTTAGTTACTCCAAAGTCTGGAGAGCCCGAGAGACGACATTAGCTGAAATTAATGGTAGTTATGATGAGGCATACGCTAGTCTTGAGGAGTATTGTTATAGAATTATGGAGACGAATTCAGGTAGTACATATTTTATTAAAACTGCCGAAAATAATTGCTATCAAACATTGTTACAAACCATACTTCTAAACAAGAATATTGCAATCAAACATTCATCTACTCATCCTCCTCCTCGTCTTGCTGAGTCTAGGTAGGCAGCGGTGCTGATGGAGTCAAAAAAAACTGTGTGAATATCTGGTAGCTTTCATCTCCATCTTTCTGGTGACTAATGCCCGCTCCAGCATACTGGTGACTAGGGCCCGCTCCAGCATAGTATTGAAAAATGTCTTCAGCATATTGGTGAATAGGGCTCGCTCCAGCATAATATTGGAGAATGTCTCCAGCATACTGGTGAATAGGTCCCTCTGCACCATCCCTCCTACGACGACGAGAGTGTCTCTGTCGTACAATGCCAGTCGAATAGTCTGGTGGAAGACGTGATTATACTGGAGGTATTTCAGGTTCCCGCCCAATACTGAGATGATCAACACGAGTCACAAGTTCCTCCATAAGCAATCGACTTTGTGGGGGAAGATTTCTCTCAGGTTGTTGCAAATATTGTTGGTATACACCACTCTGAAATATAAAACTTATAAATTAATTTTTTTATCATATCTATGTATATGTGTCATGCCCCAGTCCCAAAATATCGAGGGACTAGCCACGTGGCAATGACCAGCAGCACACACAAATGGGCAAACCCAATTTAATGGACCCATTATGGTGTACTTAAGCTGTAAACAACAATAAATAGGTCTACGATACAAGTCACAGTCTAATTCTAATCTCATCCACAAAAGGTAATCACAGATCAATGCCAGAATAATCAAAATAAAATATAATCTAACAAGTCTCAATAAAAGTGTCTCGGGGAACAACCAGAGAATAAGTTTGATACATCAATTCAATAGACAGAAAATAAAGTAACTAGAAACAAAAATAACTGAGTATGTAAAGCCAATACTCAGGAGAAATCCTCTGACACGACCTCGTCCTCGGGTTCTGGTACTTCTCCAATGTATGCTCCTGTCCCGTACTGTCACGCCCCAATCCCAAAATACCGAGGGACTGGATGCGTGTCAATGGCCAGCAGTACGCACCGATGGACAACCCAATTTAATGGATCCATCAGGGCATACTTAAGCTGTAAAATCAAGTCTACGACAATCATGGCACAACTAATCTCATCCACACAAGATATAAAATTATGATCCACAGAATAAATAAGGAATGTAAATCATCAGCTAGTCTCAACAAAGTACTTCGGGGAACAACCCGATAAATATCTAGTACAATGGTTCAACATACCAGAATATAAATGACTGAAATAAATAATAAATACTGAGCATGAACCATGGATGCTCAGGAGAAGTCTTCGGCTAACACCTCGTCCTCGGATGGCGGTATAGCTCCTGGTTCAGCTCCTGCTGCGGTCCCGTATACCTCGGGATAGATCTCGTCTGCAAATCCTGGGGACATAATCCATATCCAGGTCCTCAGGGGACATAGCAAGGTACAGGAAATAATACAAGCCAAAATATAAGCAGTGCAGCAAATAATAAGATAAATAGAGTAAGTATGTAATCATCTGTGTGAAATGCAAGAGAGAACATCAATAGTACTCAGGTTGAAACAACTACAAGCTCTGTGTAGGGGAGCCGGTAGCAGTGATATTGTCACGACCCGATTCCGTAGAATCGTTTGAGGCGTCCCCCGAATCGTGACCGCCGTGCGGGCCTGGGTTTGCGCCCGCACAAGGCTTTAATGATTTGCATAGCAAGCACATATTCAGAGTACGCAGATAAATTGACACAGATTTGAAACATAGAAAAGTTCTCTTTATTGATAATGAACATCTATTACAAACTCTTGAACGAGTTAGCTAATATGCCGAACGACTTACAAAAGAGATGACTCAAAATGAGATAGCAGTCCTGTACATTACATCCCTTTATAAACTCAAAATGATAAGGACCTCCAGGCTGGAGGACGGCTTTGCCACGGAGCTGCATTTGTGTATGAAGAGTTGCAGCTTCTGGCTTCAAAATGCGTCGAGGCGCGGTGAAGGTGCGCTAACAGCTGGACTGGATCGGGTAGACGACTTCGGCTCCTCGCTCGGTCCGCCTTGGTGCGGAGAACCTATTTCAACGAGGGTCAGCATATCGAAACATGCTGGTGAAGGCGAGCTAGCCGAACTATACCAATCAACACGTTGTTTAGTGAAGCATGCATATTTATGGGTTTCTATCTTGCCTTAGTTCATTTACAAGTAAGCAGCATATAGAATTTACTGAAATGAACGTGCCACCGTTAGGTGGATTTTACCCGACCGTCTGAATTACCTGCACAATACTTACCATGCCTTCCCTGCCACGAAGACACAAGTTAGTATGCAACAGGTTTAAATATACACGTTGGGATCACTGGCCAGCAGCCGTTATGGACAATAGTCATTGACGAGTATGTTTGCAACGAAAGCACGTGGTGCGCTGCAAGCATCCCGTCAATCACGTGAGACTAAACGTTGAGTTCCGCCCAGACCGGATCGGTGCCAGTGCCCCAGCGACCGTCCGCGAAACCATTTACCTTGTGCATAAGTTGTCCGTGATCGATCGTTCATAACACGTTAAACATTTATGCAGTTGAGGCAACACGTTGTACAAGACAGGTAACATTGCATGATTCGTTTTTGCATAGCCTCCTTGAATAATTTATGCTTGACTCAATTATAGAAGAATATGAATTCTAACTAAAATTAAAGCATATATAAAACATTCCAAGCGAACAAGCATGCAAGTAAGTAACCGTTCACGAGTTTGATTGACAAGCAGTATTAACCAAGTCTATTCTCTTTTATCTTGGTTTCTTTTATTATTACTTGGTATCGTTTGATCGGGGCGAAGGAGTGAAGCTTGGAAGCAAGGCTAGCTAATCGGGTTGGTAGCCACTCACTTAGATTTTGGAAAGAAGAAGGAAAGAGGCGCTTCACGACTCCGCTCGCAAGCCGCCTACTGCTCGTTCACCTGCACACGAACAGCTCGATTAATACTTCTTCCTCTCTTTCCAATCTCGGAATAGAAGTGCAGTTCAATGAACGAAAACTATGAAAACCATCGAAACAGTTCAAGGAAAACAAGCAAATCCCAAAACCAACTCAAAGTACGAAAGCAACAAGCGACATCGAAAACCGAGGCAATAAAAGATAGCAGCGGAGAGGTCCCTCCTGACTCTGCCGCTAAGCCGATCCTTGGGGCCCAGTCCACTGAATATGGGAATCGATTCCGAAGAAACAAATCCATAACGAGGACGAGTTCTTAATTCAATCTATCCCGATCGAACGATACCGTTTGTGTTTCTTAGCCGCGCTCTCCGCACCGGGAGAACGGGGCGCTACAGATATCATGAGGTGGTCTAGCTCAGCGGGAGACTGAGTAGCCGGCATAACATAGTCAACCTGTAGCCTGTGGGTCTCTCCAGCAATAGATGGAACAATAAGGGAATACTAAATAACCAGCTAAGTGATATGCAAGATGAGAGCAGCACTAGATCTCAGGCTGAAGCCACTACAAGCTCTGTGTCGGGGAGCCGGTAGTAGCAGTAATAATGAGTAATGGGCCAAGCTCGGGCTTCAGAGTCTTGGGCCTCACAATAGTAGGGGTGTATATATATATGATCAGCCTGTAGTCTGTGTGTCTCTCCCCACCCAATGTAACCACGCATATCATGACCATAACGTCTCATGTCCATGTCAGCGGGATCATAACTAATGCACAAGTCATAATGTATCTAAGAATATAATATCTCTGTCAAGTCCTGTATCCTATACAAAATCACCACGAATATCTCGGGAAGGTCCTGTCTCATGAACAGTGTCCAGTGTCCTGGGTCATAGTGTACTTGGTAAGACAAGTACGAGAAGATAAAGTATCACGTATGTCCATATCTAGATGACAATACCCAACACCGCGTACGATGTTGGCACCCGACTGATAATCGGACGCTAAGTATGTCACACGGTCCTAGGTTAAGCATGCACATCAATATAATGAAGTAAGAAAAATAGGTAACAATACTGCAGAGTTGGCAAGGTATACTTGCCTGATGTTCGAATATCAACAACTGTCCCTGTATCAGTAGATCCGGTAGGTGCTACTCCAAAAGCTGTAATAAACATCACCAACAGTCTCAGAAGGTATCAAACTGCTAGAATTGCCTGTCCTTACGTCCAATTAGGACACAGGGGCAAAATAGTCATTTTTGGGCCAAAGCGGGGTCCACATGTGGGCCACTTTGCACCGAAAAGTGGGTCAGGGTCAAAGGTCTCCAAATTCTGCAAACTTAGTGCCTACAAGTCAGGAACGGTGATACGAACCCAAGGAACTTCCAGAATTGGATTCCGATGAGCTGATCACAAAATCGCCGGTCAAGTGGAGCTTGTGGGGCCCACGATACGCAATTTTGTCAACGTTCTCAGAATCGAACCAAACTTGGGTCACAGGACCAGCGTATTGCTACGAGTCCGATGGCGCAAGTTTCGTCTCGATCCGACGTGTGTACACAAAGTTATAGCGTGTTCCAGAAAGGACGGATACGGGGTGTTGTCGGCGGATACGCGTTGATTCCGATGTGCACGCACATCCGAATCGACTTCTGCGAAATCCCACATGAACGTATCAACGTCCCGCACGGTTCGGTAAAGACCGCGTGCGACCAAGTCGTCCCGTTTGGTGGGGCGCACTCAGTTCCGGGGTGAAACAGGACGTTGTTTTTCCTGTTTTTGGATCGCGGTGTGCGATCACCACAGGACACGATGCACCGAGCGGGTTGCATGGGCACCGAGAGGAATATACAGTCTACGTATAGCAACTGATGGAATTAAAATTGGAGTTGCGATGAGGGAGAAATCGGTACCTGAACATGGCTCCGTGAACGCTGAATTCCAAGTGTCCGAATGTCAACTCCGTGTCCTGGTTGAGAGTTTCTGCGTCCTCGTGTCCGTTGTGAGTCAGAACCAGGGCTCTGTCCGCGGAGGGCTTCGTCGGGGGTCAGTCTCGAGGTCGGCTAGGGCTTCGGGATCAGCCGCTGACGGAGGCTCAGCTCTGCACAGTCGGCCGGAGACTCCGCGCTTGGGACGATCGGCTGGTGGTCTTGGGGCTTGTCGACGTCCGCGGGTCGTCGGGATGGGAGGCGTCGGGTCGTCAGCTATGGGTTGATCGACGGCGGCGAACGAGGTTCTGGGTTGAAGAGGATGGCGTCGACGGCGTGTCGTGGGGCGACGACAGCGTATCGGGTCAAGGAGTCGGCCGGCTCGCGGACTCGGGGGAAAGAAGCGGCGGTCTGCGCTGCTGGGGTCGAGCGCGGGGAAGGCGGCGGTCTGGGAGGATGCTCAGAAGGCGGCGATGACAGAACTAGGGTTTCGGAGGGCTGGCGGAGTCTCCACGAAAGTCGAGGGCGACGGTTATATACTGCTACAGTATAACCGGTAGGGTAGGGTTTCCCATTGGGGTATGGGTCCGGTCGGGTTTGTTGGATCCGACCCGACCCGACCCTTTATAATAGGTGGGCTTGGTTTGGCTCAGCCCGCAATTGATTCGGTCAACGGTTTGGTTTATTCTGGGTTGGTTTAAAAATTAATTCGTTTTATAGGCTTGAAACGCCACTCCGTAGTCCAAATAATTCGCCGAAAAATACCATAGGTCCGATTTTCCATTTCGCACAATAAAATCTTATTTCCATCATATTTTCACACCAGTTAGCAACACTTAAAATTCTTTTAAATCACAATCACCTTCGTCTTAAATTCCTGAAAATTACCGAAAATTATGAATAACTCTTTAAAATTATTTCTAAAAATTCAGGGTGTTTACAATCTTCCCTCCTTAAAAGGATTGCATCCTCGCAATCAAAGAATAAGCTACTAAAAAAAGTTAGGGAAATTCTAGGTTGCTTAGCTTACAACGGCCTCCTCAAACAGGTAGGGGTAACGCTGGCGCATACGGTCTTCTCGTTCCCAAGTCGATTCTCCCGAAGAATGATGTTTCCATGCTACACGAACCAGTCTGATTGTCTGTCCTCGCAAGGTCTTCTCGCTGACGTCGAGGATGCCAGCGGGTTATTCTTCATACCTCAATCTTGGGCCCACTGCAATTTCTGAATGATCGACTACGTGACTTGGGTCGGTCACGTACCTTCGCAGCTGTGAGACGTGGAATACGTCATGCACTCCTTCTAAGGATGGAGGTAATACAAGACGATAAGCCACCTCACCGACGCGCTCTAGAATGTCGAATGGCCCAATATACCTTGGACTCAACTTGCCTCTGCTCCCGAATCTGATAGTACCACGAGTGGGCGAAATCCTCAAGAACACATGCTCTCCTTCTTTGAACTCTAGGGGACGTCTGTGCGTATCTGTCCAATGCTTCTGTCTGTCTTGGGCTGCTCGTAGATGATTCTGAATCTTTTTCACCTTTTTCCACTATCTGCGTTACCAATTCTGGACCCAGTATTTGACGTTCACCAACGTCACTCCAACATATAGGCGATCTGCACTTCCTTCCGTATAAAGCTTCAAATGGTGCCATCTGGATGCTGGCCTGATAACTGTTATTGTAGGAGAACTCCACTAAGTGCAGATGATCTTTCCAAGATCCTCCAAAGTCTAGCATACATGATCTCAACATGTCCTCCAATATCTGAATGGTGCGTTCTGATTGGCCATCTGTCTGCGGGTGGTAAGCCGTGCTGAATTTGAGTCTGGTGCCCAGACTCTCTTGCATGCTTCTCCAGAAATGAGAGGTAAATCTGAAATCTCGATCCGATACAATACTAACAGGCACTCCATATAATTTGACGATTTGTCGCATATACATGTCGGCTAGTACCTCTGTGGACTGTCCCACTCTAAATGGCAAGAAGTGTGCCGATTTAGTGAGTCTATCCACGATAACCCATACTGCGTCTCTTCCGCTGGGGCTCCTCGGGAATCCTGTGACAAAATCCATCGTGATATGCTCCCATTTCCATTCTGGTATCGGAAGCGGCTGTAACATACCTGCAGTTCTCTGATGCTCGGCCTTTACTTGCTGGCAGACTAAGCATTTGGCCACAAATCTTGCAATCTCTCTTTTCATTCCGTGCCACCAGTAATACTGTCTCAAGTCTCGGTACATCTTGGTTCCTCCTAGGTGAACAGAGTACATAGAGCTATGTGCTTCCGTGTCACGCCCCAGTCCCAAAGTGACGAGGGACTGGAGATACGTGGCAATGGCCAGCAGCACGCACCGATGGATAACCCAATTTAATGGAACCATCAGGGCGTACTTAAGCTGTAAATAAGGTCTACTACACAAGTCACACTAAATCTCATCAATAAAGATAAAGAAATAAACTGCATACTGAATGGAAATAAGTAGCAACAACAAATCATAGCAAGTCAGTCGGAGCAACAATCCGACTTAAGTCTGAAATAACTGACTCTATAGGCCAGGAACAAAAGATATAAACATGAAGTAAATAAATGAGTACTGGGACAAGCACTCAGGAGAAGTCCTCGACAGTCACCTCATCTTCAGTGTTCGGTTCAGCTCCAGCAATGGCTTCAGCTCCGGTCCCGTATATCTCGGGATACTGCTCCTCAGCTAAACCTGGGGACATAATCCATTCCAGGTCCTCAGTGGACATAGCAAGGCACAAGATAAAAACAAGCCAACTGAATAAGCAGTGCAATAAATAAATGAACAGCAGGGTAAACTAAGTAACCATCTATGTGATATGCAAATGAGAGCAACACTAGTACTCAGGCTGAGACCGCTACAAGCTCTGTGTCGGGGAGCCGGGTAGCAGTAATAACACGTAAAGGGTCTAGCTCTGCTGGAGAGTCTACAACCTCACAATAATAGTAGATATATATATATAGAATAGCCTGTAGCCTGTGTGTCTCTCCCCACCCAATGTAATCACGCAAGCCATGACCATATCGTCTCATGTCCATGTCAGCGGGATTATAACTAATGCAACAAGTCATACTGTCTATAAATAAATGTCTCTATCAAGTCCTGTATCCTATACAGAATCACCACGAATATCTCAGGAGGATTCTGTCCATGATAGTGTCAAGTGTCCTGGGTTGTAGGGTACTTGATAGGTCAAGTACAAAGTAAAGGAATCGTAAATCCATCTCTAAATGACGAACCCAACACCGCGTACGGTGTCGGTACCCGACTATGATCGGACACTAGGTACGTCATACGTTCCCTAGGTTAAGCAGTTTAAATCAGTTTATATGAATTTGCACAAGAAATCCAGCAGAGTATTTTTACAGAAAATATGAAAAATAATGACTGCAAGTTTGGCAATGTGCACTTGCCTGATATTTGAATTCTACTTAGGTCCTGGTTTCGGAAATTTCTAGAGATGTCTCCGAAAGCTGAAATAAACAGTACCATCACGCTCAGAAGGTGTCAAACAGCTAGGATCGCCTGTCCTTGGGTCCAATTTGGAGACAAGGGCAAAAACGGCAATTTTGGCCCAAAACGGGATCCACCGGTGGGCCCGCTTTGCACCGAAAAACGTGTCAGGGTCAACGGTCTCCAAATTCACCAAACTTAGTGTCAACAGGTCAGGAACGCTGATACGAACCCAACGGAACTTTCAGATTTGAATTCCGATGAGCCGATCACAAAATCGCCCGTCGAGCGGGGCCTGTGGGGCCCACGACACGCGATTTCGTCAACGTTCTCAAAATCGGACCAAACTTGACCTACAGGACCAGCGTATCGCTATGAGTCTGATGGCACAAGTTTTGTCTCGATCCGACGTGTGTGCACGAAGTTAGGGTGAAATGCAGAAAAGGCGGATACGGAGCGATGTCCGCGGATACGCGTTGATTCCGGTGTGCACGCACACCCGAATCAGCTTCCGCAAAATCCCACACGTCCGTATCGACGAGGCGCACGTATCTGTGAAGACCGCACGCGACCAAGTCGTCCCGTTTGGCGGGGCGTACTCAGTTCCGGGGTAAAACAGGGTCTGGTTTTTCTGTTTTTGGATCGCGGTGTGCGATCACCACAGGATGCGATGAACCGAGCGGTTTGTCCGGGCACCGAGAGGGTCATACAGGCTTCACATAAAAATTTACGGAATCGAAAACAGAGATCCGAGGTGCAAGTTACGAGTACCTGAAGGGGACCCGAGAAACCGAGTTTTGAACTGTGTCCGACACGCGAGTTCGTGTCCCGCTGTGTCCGGCCTAGGGCTGGGCTGTGTCCGCGTGTCCGGGCTTCGCTGGAGGAGCGATGGACGGTCGAGGCATCGTCGGCCGGCTAGGGCGGCGCCGAGGGGGTCGGCCGGCGTCGGGTCCGCCTGGGAGGGTCGGCTCGGCCTGGGAAGGGTCGGCTCGGCCTGGGGGGGGGGTTTGCTTGCTGGAGGAGGAGGAGGAAGAGGAGGAAGGGTCGCCGGGGTCGGCGCTGGTCGGCGGGCTCCGGCGAGGGGCTGAGGGCAGCGGCTAGGGTTCCGGCGAGGACTCGGGTAGGGGAGGATTGAGGGAGGAGGAGGACCGGAGCTAGGGGGTTTTTATAGGGGGTCGAGGGAGGGCTGGCCGGGGCGTCGTGGGCGAGGGGTCCGGAGGGGAGGCGACGTGGGGTCGTGGCCGACCGAAAATCGCGGCGGCGGCGGGGATTTCGCCCGGTCGTGGGGTGACAGGGGAGAGGGGTGAAGAAGCGGGTCGGGTCGGGCGGCGGGCTCCGGGTGAGCGGACCCGTCCGACCCGCTAGGGGGTGTGAGGCTGGGCTGGGTCAGCTACTAACGGGCTCGGCCCACTGGGCCGGGCCGGGCCCAAGAAACATAAAATAAATAATAAAAACAGTAATTTAATAATAATAATAATATTAATAATTAATTAATTAATAAAAATAGTTTTTAGGCTTTTAAAAATAGGTCTGAGGCCCAATAAATTCCCAGAAAATTATCCTAAATCCGATTTTCTATTTTACACCATAAAATCATATTTTCATTTTATTTTAATGTTAGTTATTGGCATTTAAAAATTACAAACTCACCACAGGTCCTATGTAAATTCCTGAAAAATGCATATTAAATCCCAAAATTGATTTTAAAAATATTTAAAAAAATTTTAGGGTGTTTACAATCTACCCCCCTTAAGAGGATTGCGTCCTCGCAATCGAAGGGTAAACTATAAAGGCAAGATTTACAGAATTAAAGAATGCTTAAGTTCTACCTGATTCTGTAAATAGGTGTGGATAACGCTGCCGCATAACATCTTCTCGCTCCCAGGTCGATTCGCCAGGAGAGTGCTGTTTCCAAGCTACTCGAACCAGCCTGATTGTCTGCCCTCGCAGTGTCTTCTCGCTGGTGTCGAGTATACCCACTGGCTGCTCTTCGTATCTCAGGCTAGGTTCCACTGAAATCTCAGAATGATCAACTATATGGCTTGGGTCCGTCACATATCTCCTCAATTGTGAGACGTGGAATACGTCATGCACTCCCTCTAAGGATGGAGGTAATGCAAGACGGTAAGCCACCTCACCAATGCGCTCCAAGATATCAAATGGCCCAATGTACCTTGGGCTTAACTTGCCTCTGCTGCCAAATCTGATAGTACCTCTAGTGGGCGAGATCCTCAAAAATATATGCTCTCCTTCCTTGAACTCCAGGGGTCGTCTGTATGCATCGGCCCAATGCTTCTGTCTATCCTGGGCTGCCCGGAGATGGTTCTGACTCTATTTTACTTTCTCTACTGTCTCTGTTACCAACTCTGAACCCAGTATTTGACGTTCGCCAACGTCGCTCCAGCATATTGGAGATCTGCACTTCCTTCCGTACAACGCCTCGAAAGGTGCCATCTGAATGCTTGCCTGATAGCTGTTGTTGTAGGAGAACTCCACTAAATGCAGGTGATCTTCCCAAGATCCTCCAAAGTCCAGTATACAAGATCGCAGCATATCTTCTAGGATCTGAATTGTGCGCTCTGACTGTCCATCTGTCTGAGGATGATAGGCAGTACTGAACTTGAGCCTGGTGCCGAGACTCTCTTGCATGCTTCGCCAGAAGTGAGATATAAATCTCGAGTCTCGATCTGATACAATACTAACCGGCACTCCATGTAATTTTACGATCTGACGCATATACATGTCGGCTAGTACTTCCGTGGATTGTCCAACTCTGAACAGCAAGAAGTGAGCCGACTTAGTGAGCCGATCCACGATGACCCATACTGCATCCTTACCACTAGGGCTTCTTGGAAATCCAGTGACGAAGTCCATGGTAATATGCTCCCACTTCCATTCAGGGATGGGAAGCGGCTGCAACATACCTGCAGTCCTTTGGTGCTCGGCCTTCACCTGCTGGCAGACTAAGCATTTTGCCATAAATCGGGCAATCTCCCTTTTCATTCCATGCCACCAGTAATATTGTCTTAGGTCCCAGTACATCTTGGTTCCTCCTGGATGAACCGAGTAGAGGGAGCTATGGGCTTCTGTCATCAATTCCTGCCTTAATTCTCCATTTGGAACACATAGGCGATTTCCATACCTTAACGTTCCGTCCTCGTGGATGCGAAGTCCCGTCTGCAGGCCTGCTTCTGTTCTCTCTTTCAGCCTTCGGAATCTGGCATCATTAGGCAAAGCTTCCTTGATTCTCTCCACCAGCAATGACTTCACTTCGAGGTTAGCCAGCAAACCATTTTGTCCAGGTAGAACAACCTATATCTGAAGATCTTGCAAGTCTTGTAATAGCTGAGGCTGCTCCGTTAAGAAATAAGCCGAGGGTTTTCTGCTGAGGGCGTCGGCTACAATATTTGCTTTCCCCGGGTGGTACTGCAGATCGATGTCAAAGTCCACCATCAGCTCAAGCCAACGCCTTTGCCTCATGTTGAGCTCCTTCTGTGTATAAACATACTTCAAGCTCTTATGATCAGTGAATATCTCAACCTTTTCTCCATACAGATAATGTCTCCAGATCTTCAATGCAAAAATCACTGCAGCTAGCTCCAGGTCGTGCGTTGGGTAGTTCTTCTCGTGGACCTTCAGCTGCCTCGATGCATAAGCGATAACCTTGCCATGTTGCATCAAGACACAACCTAGTCCACTACCGGACGCATCACTGTATACAACAAAACCTCCTGACCCTGAGGGAAGAGTCAAGACTGGTGCTGTTGTTAGACGCCTCTTCAGTTCTTCGAAGGCATTCTGGCATTCTTCCGTCCATAGGAACTCCTGATCCTTCCGTGTCAGCTTAGTCATCGGTTCTGCGATCCTTGAAAATTTTTCTACGAACCGCCGGTAATACCCAGCAAGTCCAAGAAAACTTCTCACTTCTGCAACGGAGGTAGGGGTAGGCCAGGTTTCTATAGCAGCGACTTTTTCTGGGTCCACAGACAGTCCTTCATCCGAGATAATATACCCTAAGAATGGCACCTTGTCCATACAGAACTCACATTTGCTGAGCTTGGCATACAGCTTCTCCCTTCTCAAGGTTTCTAGCACAATTCTAAGGTGTTCCTCGTGCTCTTCGTGGTTCTTGGAGTAGACTAGGATATCATCAATGAACACCACCACGAACTTATCCAAATTCTGATGAAAGACCCCGTTCATCAAACTCATAAATACGGCGGGTGCGTTGGTTAAACCAAACGGCATAACTAGGAACTCATAATGTCCATACTTAGTTCTGAAGGCCGTCTTTGGGATATCTTCCTTCTTTACCCTAATCTGGTGATAACCGGATCTAAGGTCAATCTTTGAGAATACCTTAGCACCACTCAATTGGTCAAACAAATCATCAATGCGTGGTAATGGGTACCGGTTCTTAATAGTTACAGCATTAAGGGCTCTGTAATTGATGCACAGTCGTACAGATCCGTCCTTCTTGGGTACAAAAAGTATAGGTGCTCCCCAAGGTGAAACACTGGGCCGGATAAATCCTTTCTCCAGAAGGTCGTCAACTTGTGTTTTCAGCTCCACTAACTCCTTAGGTGCTAGCCGATATACCGATGAAGTGATAGGTTCGGCTCCTGGAGTTAGGTCTATTGTGAATTCTATCTCCCGATCAGGTGGTAAACCTGGAAGATCGTCGGAAAACACATCCACAAATTCCGTTATGACTCTTGGGTAACTTGAATCTTCTTCTACAGTCAATACCCTAAGAGTTGGCTGGACCCCTTGTTCTACAGCTCCTCGTAGAAATTCAAACTCAGGAAGGCTAGGGGGTCTAAATATCAATTTTTCAAGCCGACAATCCAGTGTCGCATGGTACTGACTTAACCAGTCCATACCAAGTACAACATCGTAATCAGGCATAGAAAAGATCAGGAATTGGGCTCGCATCTCTCGGCCACAGACTACTACCGAACATGATCTACAAGTATCACTAACCGGGATAATTCCACCTCCCGTTAGAATTCTCTTCATCTTCGAGAGAGGTGCGGTAGCTATTCTATGTGTGGCTACGAAGCTAGCAGCAATAAATGAATACGAAGCTCCAGAATCAAATAATGCTACATCAGGAATTGAAGCTACTAATATGGTACCTGCTATCACTTCGCCTGCAGTAGCTTCCTCAGTGACTGCTAGTGCATATGCCTGACCTCGTCCCTGAGCGGGACCCCTTTGCTGACGAGCTTGTTGGAACAGTGCTGCCTGAGGTGGTAGAGGTGGCCTGGCTCCTCCAGGCCCTGTCTGAGTTGCTCCCCCAGCTGGAAGAGCTGCAGGTGGAGCTGGTCGATTCGGAACTCCCTCTCGACGTTCCGAGCAGTCCTTTGAGAAGTGTTGTCCAGATCCGCAAACCAGGCAGAGTCCCAGCTTGCGTCGACATTCCTTTTCAATATGTCCTACCTTGTTGCAGTAATGACAAGTAGGCAAGTTCTTAGTTGCTGCTCTTGGAGGCGGGCTCTTCTGGGGCCGTTTAGCAGATTCCCCTGGTGATGACTTGGACGGTGCTGAGGAGAAGGGACGTTTCAGGCTTGATTCCCTCCGAGTAACACGCTCCAGCCGACGTGCTGCAGCTAGGACGTCGGTGTAAGAGGTGGGCACGACCGATCCGATTAACTTCTGAAGCTCGAACCTGAGCCCATCAAATAACTTCTCCCCTTCTCCTCTTTGGTAGGAATTAGCGAAGGGGCGAAGCGGCTCAGGCGAATGAATTCGGTGTTATATTCCTCCACCGTCATGTTGCCCTGGATCAGGCGGTTGAATCTGTCTCGGAGTTCTAACCGAGCCACAGCAGGGATGTACATTTCCTGGAAGAGTCTGGAGAACTCCTTCCAGGTAACCTGATCATGTCCGAGCCTTCTTTCTTCGGACAGCCACCAATGATGCACGTTGTCCGTCAGTTGCATCCTGACGGCAGTTATCCATTTGTCCCTTGGTAGTTCGGCGGCCTCCAACTGATGCTGTGTGTTTGTAAGCCATTCATGCACTTCAGTTGGTCCTTCCTTGCCCGAGAAGGTACGGGGCTTGAGTTGGCGGAAATCTGTAATAGATCCCGTCGCTGGCCGCCTATTTGGTGGGTTTGCATGCTCCAATGCTGCGACTAGGCTGTTCCTTAGGTTCTCGGCCTCTCGGCGTTGGGTCTCCTGTTGAATCTGTTATTGTGCCTGTATCATGGCGTAGAACATCTGGAATATTTGCTGGCCGTCCATTGCCTGTCCTGGGGGAAAGACAGGCATCGCAGGGGAAAACTGGGGAGGAGGCGGGATGTCATCACGCCTGAACCTGGAACTTGGCTGGCCAGTTTGATTGCTCTGGGAGGATTGTCCTCTGGTATCTGGCGTCGTTCCAGCTTCGCAGGTAAACCCTGCTTCAGTCGGTGTTCCCAAGGGGGTCTCGTCACCACTTCTGGGATCCATAACTCTACACCAAAAGGAAACAATGAGAACGCACAGAGGAATCAAAACATGATGCAATTCAAACAATTAAATTGAATTCGACATAGAGTTCAAAAATGATTCAATCAATGGATGAGATCCTATAACCTATCTTATTGCAGGCCTGTTCGGTCCCTAAGTTGAAACCGAACAATTTAGTCAAGACCTGCATGGGCCACCACAAAAACTATGTCACGCCCCAGTCCCAAAGTGACGAGGGACTGGAGATACGTGGCAATGGCCAGCAGCACGCACCGATGGATAACCCAATTTAATGGAACCATCAGGGCATACTTAAGCTGTAAATAAGGTCTACTACACAAGTCACACTAAATCTCATCAATAAAGATAAAGAAATAAACTGCATACTGAATGGAAATAAGTAGCAACAACAAATCACAGCAAGTCAGTCGGAGCAATAATCCGACTTAAGTCTGAAATAACTGGCTCTATAGGCCAGGAACAAAAGATATAAACATGAAGTAAATAAATGAGTACTGGGACAAGCACTCAGGAGAAGTCCTCGGCAGTCACCTCGTCTTCAGTGTTCGGTTCAGCTCCAGCAATGGCTTCAGCTCCGGTCCCGTATATCTCGGGATACTGCTCCTCAGCTAAACCTGGGAACATAATCCATTCCAGGTCCTCAGTGGACATAGCAAGGCACAAGATAAAAACAAGCCAACTGAATAAGCAGTGCAATAAATAAATGAACAGCAAGGTAAACTAAGTAACCATCTATGTGATATACAAATGAGAGCAACACTAGTACTCAGGCTGAGACCGCTACAAGCTCTGTGTCGGGGAGCCGGTAGCAGTAATAACACGTAAAGGGTCTAGCTCTGCTGGAGAGTCTACAACCTCACAATAATAGTAGATATATATATAGAACAGCCTGTAGCCTGTGTGTCTCTCCCCACCCAATGTAATCACGCAAGCCATGACCATAACGTCTCATGTCCATGTCAGCGGGATTATAACTAATGCAACAAGTCATATTGTCTATAAATAAATGTCTCTATCAAGTCCTGTATCCTATACAGAATCACCACGAATATCTCAGGAGGATTCTGTCCATGATAGTGTCAAGTGTCCTGGGTTGTAGGGTACTTGATAGGTCAAGTACAAAGTAAGGGAATCGTAAATCCATCTCTAAATGACGAACCCAACACCGTGTACGGTGTCGGTACTCGACTATGATCGGACACTAGGTACGTCATACGTTCCCTAGGTTAAGCAGTTTAAATCAGTTTATATGAATTTGCACAAGAAATCCAGCAGAGTATTTTTACAGAAAATATGAAAAATAATGACTGCAAGTTTGGCAAGGTGCACTTGCCTGATGTTTGAATTCCACTTAGGTCCTGATTTCGGAAATTTCCAGAGATGTCTCCGAAAGCTAAAATAAACAGTACCATCATGCTCAGAAGGTGTCAAACAGCTAGGATCGCCTGTCCTTGGGTCCAATTTGGAGACAAGGGCAAAAACGACAATTTCGGCCCAAAACGGGGTCCACCGGTGGGCCCACTTTGCACCGAAAAACGTGTCAGGCTCAACGGTCTCCAAATTTATCAAACTTAGTGTCAACAGGTCAAGAATGCTGATACGAACCCAACGGAACTTTCAGATTTGAATTCCGATGAGCCGATCACAAAATCGTCCGTCGAGCGGGGCCTGTGGGGCCCACGACACGCGATTTCGTCAACGTTCTCAGAATCGGACCAAACTTGACCCACAGGACCAGCGTATCGCTACGAGTCTAATGGCACAAGTTTCGTCTCGATCCGATGTGTGTGCACAAAGTTAGGGTAAAATGCAGAAAAGGCGGATACGGAGCGATGTCCGCGGATACGCGTTGATTCCGGTGTGCACGCACACCCGAATCAGCTTCCGCGAAAACCCACATGTCCGTATCAACGAGGCGCACGTATCTGTGTAGACCGCACGCGACCAAGTCATCCCGTTTGGCGGGGCGTACTCAGTTCCGGGGTGAAACAGGGTCTGGTTTTTCCTGTTTTTGGATCGCGGTGTGCGATCACCACAGGACGCGAGGCCCCGAGCGGTTTGTCCGGGCACCGAAAGGGTCATACAGGCTTTACGTAGAAATTTACGGAATCGAAAACAGAGATCCGAGGTGCAAGTTACGAGTACCTGAAGGGGACCCGAGAAACCGAGTTTTGAACTGTGTCCGACACGCGAGTTCGTGTCCCGTTGTGTCCGGCCTAGGGCTGGGCTGTGTCCGCGTGTCCGGGCTTAGCTGGAGGAGCGCTGGACGGTCGAGGCATCGTCGGCCGGCTAGGGCGACGCCGAGGGGGTCGGCCGGCGTCGGGTCCGCCTGGGAGGGTCGGCTCGGCCTGGGAAGGGTCGGCTCGGCCTAGGGGGGTTTGGCTTGCTGGAGGAGGAGGAGGAAAAGGAGGAAGGGTCGCCGGGGTCGGCGCTGGTCGGCGGGCTCCGGCGAGGGGCTGAGGGCAGCGGCTAGGGTTCCGGCGAGGGCTCGGGTAGGGGAGGATTGAGGGAGGAGGAGGACCGGAGCTAAGGGATTTTTATAGGGGGTCGAGGGAGGGCTGGCCGGGGCGTCGTGGGCGAGGGGTCCGGAGGGGAGGCGACGTGGGGTCGTGGCCGACCGAAAATCGCGGCGGCGGCGGGGATTTCACCCGGTCGTGGGGTGACAGGGGAGAGGGGTGAAGAAGCGGGTCGGGTCGGGCGGCGGGTTCCGGGTGAGCGGACCCGCCCGACCCGCTAGGGGGTGTGAGGCTGGGCTGGGTCAGCTGCTAACGGGCTCGGCCTACTGGGCCGGGCCGGGCCCAAGAAACAGAAAATAAATAATAAAAACAGTAATTTAATAATAATAATAACATTAATAATTAATTAATTAATAAAAATAATTTTTAGGCTTTTAAAAATAGGTCTGAGGCCCAATAAATTCTTAGAAAATTATCCTAAGTCCGGTTTTCTATTTTACACCATAAAATCATATTTTCATTTTATTTTAATGTTAGTTATTGGCATTTAAAAATTATAAACTCACCACAGGTCCTTTGTAAATTCCTGAAAAATGCATATTAAATCCCAAAATTGATTTTAAAAATATTTGAAATTTTTTTAGGGTGTTTACATTCCGTCATTAACTCCTGTCTCAATTCTCCATTTGGAACATACAGGTAATTTCTGAACCTCAATATCCCGTCTTCGTGTATGCAAAGTCCTGTCTGCATGCCTGCTTCTGTCCTCTCTTTCAGTCTTCGAAATCTAGCATCGGTGGGCAATACCTCTTTAATCTTCTCCACGAGTGATGACTTAACTTCAAGATTAGCCATCAAGCCATTCTGTCCCGGTAAGACAACCTCTATCTGAAGCTCCTGTAAATCCTTCAATAACTCGGGCTGCGTCGTCAAGAAATAAGCCGTAGGCTTCCTGCTGAGCACATCTGCAACAACATTTGCCTTTTTCGGATGATACTGCAGATCGATGTCAAAATCTACCATCAATTCAAGCCAGCGTCTCTGCCTCATATTAAGCTCCTTCTGAGTATATACATACTTCAGACTTTTGTGATCTGTAAAGATGTCTACTTTCTCCCCATAAAGGTAGTGTCTCCAAATCTTCAATGCGAATATAACTGCAGCTAACTCCAGATCGTGTGTTGGGTAGTTCTTCTCGTGAACCTTCAACTGTCTCGATGCATAAGCAATGACTTTGCCATGTTTCATCAAAACACATCCCAATCCGCTACCTGATGCATCGCTGTAAACAACAAAACCTCCTGACCCTGAAGGAAGAGTCAAGACAGGGGCTGTTGTTAATCTTCTCTTCACTTCGAAGGTCTTCTGGCAGTCTTCTGTCCATATAAACTCCTGGTCTTTGCGTGTCAGCTTCGTCATCGGTTCTGCAATCCTCGAATTTTTTTTTACAAACCTTCGGTAATATCCCGCAAGTCCGAGAAAACTTCTCACTTCTGCAACTGATGTGGGTGTAGGCCAAGTCTCTATCGCCGCAACTTTCTCTGGATCCACTGAAAGTCCTTCTCCTGATATGATATGTCCCAAGAAAGGTACTTTGTCCATACAGAACTCACACTTACTGAGTTTGGCGTATAACTTCTCCTGTCTTAAGGTCTCTAACACGATTCTGAGATGCTCCTCGTGCTCCTCATGGCTCTTGAAATATATGAGAATATCATTAATGAAAACAACCACAAATTTATCCAAAAACTGATGAAAGACTCTGTTCATTAAGCTCATAAACACTGCTGGCACGTTGGTTAAACCAAATGGCATCACCAAGAACTCATAATGTCCATACTTGGTCCTGAAAGCTGTCTTCGGTATGTCTTCCTTCCTTACTTTGATCTGATGATAGCCGGATCGAAGGTCAATCTTCGAGAATACCCTTGCGCCACTCAATTGATCAAATAGGTCATCAATGCGTGGCAAGGGATACCTGTTCTTGATAGTCACAGCATTCAGTGCCCTGTAGTCGATGTATAACCGTACTGTTCCATCCTTCTTTGGCACAAATAAAATGGGTGCTCCCCAAGGTGAAACACTAGGCCGAATAAAACCCTTCTCCAAGAGATCATCGACCTGTGCTTTCAACTCCACTAACTCCTTAGGTGCTAGCCGATAAACTGATGAAGTGATTGTCTCTGCTCCTGGAGTTAAATCTATTGTGAATTCTATTTCCCGATCAGGCGGTAAACCTGAAAGATCATCCGGAAATACATCCACAAATTCTGATATGACTCTTGGGTAACCTGTCTCCTCTTCTACCGATAGTACCCTAAGAGTAGGCTGAACTCCTTGCTCCACTGCTCTTCGAAGAAACTCGAATTCTGGATGCCCTAGCGGTCTGAATATAACCCGCCCAAGTCGGCAATCAAGAGTCGCATGGTACTGACTTAACCAGTCCATACCAAGTATGACATCATTGTTAGGCATAGAAAAGATCAGAAATTGGGCTCGCATCTCCCACCCACAAACTACTACAGAACATGATCTACAGACGTCACTAACCGGAATAATTCCACCTCCCGTAAGAATTCTCTTCATCTTCGGAAGGGGTGCGGTAGCTACTCTATGGGTGGCAACAAAGCTAGCTGCTATAAATGAATGCGATGCTCCGAAATCAAATAATGCTACAGCTGGTAATAAAGCTACTAAAATAGTACCTGCGATGACCTCGCCTGCTGTAGCCTCCTCCTCAACAGCTAATGTGAATGCCTGGCCTCGTCCCTGAGCTTGGCCTCGCTGCTGCTGAGCCTGCTGAAATAGAGCTGCCTGTGGTGCCAAGGGTGGTCTCTGCTGATTTTCTCCTGGGGCTGGTGGCCTGACGCCTCCAACTCCTGCCTGCTGTGCTCCTACGGCTGGATAAGCTGGTCGTGGTACAGGCAAAGCTAATCTCTGTGCTCCCTCTCTGCGCTCGGTGCAGTCTATGGTCTGATGCTGGTTGGACCCACAAGCTAGGCAGAGTCCCAACTTACGTCTGCATTCTCTCTCAATGTGACCTATCTTGCCGCAGTGATGAAAAGTAGGGAGAGATATGGCCCTGTGTGCTGTCCTCTCTGGCATACTCCTCTGGGTCCGTTTTGCTGAATCCCCATGTGCTGTCCTGGATGGTGCTGAGTTGATAGGCCTCTTCAGGTTCGACTCTCTTCTAGTGACGCACTCCATGCGTCGTGCTGCTGCGAGAACGTCGGTATAAGATGTAGGTGCGACCGATCCAATCAATCTCTGGAGCTCGAACTTCAGCCCGTCAAAGAACTTCTCAGCTTTCTCTTTCTCGGTCGAAATCAAGGTTGGGGCAAAGCGACTAAGGCGAATGAACTCCGCGTTGTATTCTTCCACTGTCATACTGCCTTGGATAAGGCGGTAGAACCTGTCTCTGAGCTCTGACCGTGCTACTGCGGGAATGTACATATCTTTGAAGAGTCTGGAGAACTCTTCCCAGGTGACTCGGTCCTGCCCGAGCCTCATCTCCTCTGCTAACCACCAGTGATGTGCATTCTCCGTTAACTGCATTCTGACTGCAGTCATCCACTTCTCTCTAGGAAGTTCAGCGGCTTCAAACTGATGCTGAATGTTTGTGAGCCATTCATGAACTTCTGTTGGTCCCTATTTACCAGAAAATGTACGAGGCTTGAGTTGACGGAAGTCGGTGATAGATCCCGTCGTCGATCGCCTCGCTAGTGGATTTGCCTGCTCCAATGCGGATACCAGGCTGGTTCTCAGATTCTCGGCCTCCTGACGTTGTGCTTCTTGCTGAATCTGTTGCTGTGCTTGCATCATAGCATACATCATCTGAAATATTTGTTGCCCGACCATAGCTTATCCTGGCGGAAAAACTGGCATCTGGGGAGTGAACTGTGGTGGAGGTGGGATGTAATCTCTCCGGAACCTTGGATTTGGCTGACCGGTTTGATCGCTCTGCGAGGCTTGTCCTCCATTCCCTGGAGTCACTCCGTCAATATAAGTAACCACAGCGTCGTGTGGCGTATCCAAGGGAATCTCATCTCCGTTCCTGGGATCCATTTCTCTGCAACCAAAAGATAAACTGTAAGAAGCTCATAGGAATCAATACAGGATGTAGTTCAAGTAACAAATTTCGAGTTCGATATAGAGTTCAACAATGGGTTAAATAATGGATGAGATCCTATAACTTATCCTATCCTTAGGGCAGGCTGGTTCAGTTCCTAAGTTGAAACAGAACAATTTGTCGTAGACCTGTATGGGCCACCACAAAAACCATGTCATACCCCAATCCTAAAATACCGAGGGACTGGATGTGTGGCAATGGCCAACAGTACGCACCGATGGACAACCCAATTTAATGGATCCATCAGGGCATACTTAAGCTGTAAAATCAAGTCTACGATAATCATGGCACAACTAATCTCATCCACACAAGATATAAAATTATGATCCACAGAATAAATAAGGAATGTAAATCATCAGCTAGTCTCAACAAAGTACTTCGGGGAACAACCCGATAAATATCTAGTACAATGGTTCAACAGACCAGAATATAAATGACTGAAATAAATAATAAATACTGAGCATGAACCATGGATGCTCAGGAGAAGTCTTCGGCTAACACCTCATCCTCGGATGGCGGTACAGCTCCTGGTTCAGCTCCTGCTGCGGTCCCGTATACCTCGGGATAGATCTCGTCTGCAAATCCTGGGGACATAATCCATATCCAGGTCCTCAGGGGACATAGCAAGGTACATGAAATAATACAAGCCAAAATATAAGTAGTGCAGCAAATAATGAGATAAATAGAGTAAGTATGTAATCGTCTGTATGAAATGCAAGAGAGAACATCAATAGTACTCAGGTTGAAACAACTACAAGCTCTGTGTAGGGGAGCCGGTAGCAGTGATATCATGAGGTGGTCTAGCTCAGCGGGAGACTGAGTAGCCGACATAACATAGTCAACCTGTAGCCTGTAGGTCTCTCCAGCAATAGATGGAACAATAAAGGAATACTAAATAACCAGCTAAGTGATATGCAAGATGAGAGCAGCACTAGATCTCAGGCTGAAGCCACTACAAGCTCTGTGTCGGGGAGCCGGTAGTAGCAGTAATAATGAGTAATGGGCCAAGCTCGGGCTTCAGAGTCTTGGGCCTCACAATAGTAGGGGTGTATATATATATGATCATCCTATAGTCTGTGTGTCTCTCCCCACCTAATGTAACCACGCATATCATGACCATAACGTCTCATGTCCATGTCAGCGGGATCATAACTAATGCACAAGTCATAATGTATCTAAGAATATAATATCTCTGTCAAGTCCTGTATCCTATACAGAATCACCACGAATATCTCGGAAAGGTCCTGTCTCATGAACAGTGTCCAGTGTCCTGGGTCATAATGTACTTGGTAAGACAAGTACGAGAAGATAAAGTGTCACGTATGTCCATATCTAGATGACAATACCCAACACCGCGTACGATGTTGGCACCCGACTGATAATCAGACGCTAAGTATGTCACACGGTCCTAGGTTAAGCATGCACAGTAATATAATGAAGTAAGAAAAATAGGTAACAATACTGCAGAGTTGGCAAGGTACACTTGCCTGATGTTCGAATATCAACAACTGTCCCTGTATCTGTGGATCCGGTAGGTGCTACTCCAAAAGCTGTAATAAATATCACCAACCGTCTCAGAAGATATCAAACTGCTAGAATTGCCTGTCCTTACGTCCAATTTGGACACAGGGGCAAAATAGTCATTTTGGGCCAAAGTGGGGTCCACATGTGGGCCACTTTGCACCGAAAAGCGGGTCAGGGTCAAAGGTCTTCAAATTCTGCAAACTCAGTGCCTACAAGTCAGGAACGGTGATACGAACCCAACGGAACTTCCAGAATTGGATTCCGATGAGCCGATCACAAAATCGCCCGTCAAGTGGAGCTTGTGGGGCCCACGATACGCGATTTTGTCAACGTCCTCAGAATCGAACCAAACTTGGGTCACAGGACCAGCGTATTGCTATGAGTCCGATGGCGTAAGTTTCGTCTCGATCCGACATGTATACACAAAGTTACAGCGTATTCCAGAAATGACGGATTTGGGGTATCGTCGGCGGATACACATTGATTTCGGTGTGCACGCACATCCGAATCGACTTCTGCGAAATTCCACACGACCGTATCAACGTCGAGCATGGTTCGGTAAAGACCGCGTGCGACCAAGTCGTCCCGTTTGGCGGGGCGCACTCAGTTTCGGGGTAAAACAGGGCATTATTTTTCCTGTTTTTGGATCGCGGTGTGCGATCACCACAGGAAGTGATGCACCGAGCGGGTTGAACGAGCACCGAGAGGGTTATACAGTCTACGTGGAACAACTGACGGAATTGAAATCGGAGTTGCGATGAGGAAGAAATCGGTACCTGAACAGGGCTCCGTGAACGCTGAATTCCAAGTGTCCGAATGTCAACTCCGTGTCCTGGTTGAGAGTTTTTGCGTCCTCGTGTCCGTTGTGAGTCAGAACCAGGGCTCTGTCCGCGGAGGGCTTCACCGGGGGTCAGTCTCGAGGTCGGCTAGGAATTCGAGATCAGCCGCTGACGGAGGCTCAGCTCTGCACAGTCGGCCGGAGACTTCGCGCTTGGGACGATCGGCTGGTGGTCTTGGGGCTTATCGACGTCCGCGGGTCGTCGGGATGGGAGGCGTCGGGTCGTCGGCTATGGGTTGATCGACGGCGGCTAGCGAGGTTCTGGGTTGAAGAGGATGGCGTCGACGGCGTATCGTGGGGCGACGACAGCGTATCGGGTCAAGGAGTCGGCCGGCTCGCGGACTCGGGGGAAAGAAGCGGTGGTCTGCGCTGCTGGGGTCGAGCGCGGGGGAGGCGGCGGTCTGGGAGGATGCTCAGAAGGCGGCGATGACAGAACTAGGGTTTCGGAGGGCTGGCGGAGTCTACACGTAAGTCGAGGGCGGCGGTTATATACTGCTACAGTATAACCGGTAGGGTAGGGTTTCCCATTCGAGTATGGGTCCGGTCGGGTTTGCTGGATCCGACCCGACCCTTTATAATGGGTGGGCTTGGTTTGGCTCAGCCCGCAATTGATTCGGTCAACGGTTTGGTTTATTCTGGGTTGGTTTAAAAATCAATTCGTTTTATAGGCTTGAAACGCCACTCCGTAGTCCAAATAATTCGCCGAAAATTACCATAGGTCCGGTTTTCCATTTCGCACAATAAAATCTTATTTCCATCATACTTTCACACCAGTTAGCAACACTTAAAATTCTTTTAAATCACAATCACCTTCGTCTTAAATTCCTAAAAATTACTTAAAATTATGAATAACTCTTTAAAATTATTTCTAAAAATTCAGGGTGTTTACACGTACACCTCGGGATAGATCTCCTCTGCTAAACCTGTGGACATAATCCGGATCCAGGTCCTCAGGGGACATAGCAAGGTACAAGAATAACTCAAGCCAAATAAATGCAGTGCAATAATAAATGAAGCAATATGGTAAACTATGTAATCAGCTAAGTGATATGCAAGTTGAGAGCATCACTAGAACTCAGGCTGAAACCACTACAAGCTCTGCATCGGGGAGCCGGTAGCAGTGATATCACGTAATGGGCCAAGCTCGGGTTTAGTATTGAGCATCGCATAATAAGGGTTATATATATATAATCAGGCTGTAGCCTGTGTGTTTCTCCCCGCCCAATGTAATCACACGTCTCATGTCCATGACACGCAAGATCATGACCTCTAACTGATGCAACAAGTCATAATGATAGCCAAATATATGTATAAAGTCTATGTCACGAATCCTGTAGCCTATATAGAATCACCATGAATAACTCAGAAGATTCTGTCACATGAATAGTGTCAGGTGTCCTATGGTATGACGTGCTTGATAATGCAAGCACAAAGATATATAGGGTCGCTATATCAATATCTAGTGACATTACACGACTCCGCGTACGACGTTGACATCCGAATATTATTCGGACGTTAAGTAATGTCACACGGTCCTAGGTTGAACATATATATCACAGGAATAGATCAAGAGAGTAATATGAAACAAATTACTGCAAGTATTGGCAAGGTACACTTGCTTGGGATTTGAATTCCAGCAGTTGCTCTGGTGTCCGAGGGATCTTCAAGTACTTTTTCGGTTGCTGAAATAAATACTACCATCATTTTCAGAAGATATCAAATATCTAGAAATGTCTGTCCATAAGTCCAATTTGGACACAGGGGCAAAATTGACCGTTTTTGGTCAAATTAGGGTCCACATGTGGCCCACTTCGCACCGAAAAATGTGCCAGAGACAAAGTTCTACAAATTCGTCAAACTTAGTGTCTACGAGTCCAGAACGACGATACAAACCCAACGAAATGTCCAGAACTAGATTTCGATGAGCCGATCACAAAATCGCCCATCAAGTGGAACCGCGGGGCCCACAATACGGGATTTTGTCAACGTTCTCAGAATCGAACAAAACTTGGATCACAGGACCAAAAAATGCTACGAATCCGATGGCGCAAGTTTCATTTTAAAACGATGAGAACACACGAAGTTACAACGAGTTTCAGAACAAGGCCGATACGGGGCGTTGTCGACGGATAAGCGTTGAATTCGGTGTGCACGCACATCCAAAATAACTTCCGCAAAATTTCATACATCTATATTAACGACGCACACCTTTCGGTGAAGTTCACACACGACCAAGTCACCTCATATAGCGGGGCGCACCCAGTTGCGAAAAAAATTAGGTTTTAAAAAGATCAAGTTTTTGGCCATTTTTACCCGCAAATAAATCATAATCTACAACACCAAAAATTAAAAAAAATAGGGTTTTAAAACTTGGTCATTAGGTCTAAATTACTGTTCAAGTGGATTTTAGAAATAGTTAACAAGTTGCACGCAAAACGATCGTGAACTTGCGAGTTCGGGACCAATTTCTAAATTTTCAGAAATGTTTTTTTTGATTTTGCGTCACGATTTGCGACCGACACATGACGCGATACCCCGAACGAGTTGCACGGGGTTTCGAGAGGGTCACACGATCTTCACACAGGATTTGACAGAACAGAAAATGGTACAACATACAGGGAGATACGAGAGCTAGAAGAGGGGTACCTCACTGTTCCGAAGGGATGCGACGCGGGGGCACGGCGGCGGCGGCGACTGAGCTACGGTTGCTGGGGGCCGTGGGGGTCGTCGTTGGCAGTCGGGGGCGTCGGAACTACGGCGTCGGGGCTGTCGAGGTGGGCCGACGGAGTCGTGGGGCTCGCGGAGGCGACCGGAGCGCGGTGGAGGGAAGGGAGATGGCGGTGGCGGTGACTCGGGGGTCTTTAAATAGGGAAAGGGAGAGGGAGAGGGAGATGCGGGGAGACCGGAGCGGGGGGTGGGGGAGTACGTGGGGTCGTGGGGCGCCGGAGGCGGGGGAAATCAGGGTCGTGGCGGTCGTGCCGGCGGAGGGGCTGGGGAATCGGGGGAGAGGGGAGTTCGTGGGAGAGAGAGGGGAGCGGGTCGGGTCGGGTCGGGTCGGGTCGGGTAGAGTCGGGTCGGGTCGGGTTTGATCCGATCCGACCCGTTAGGTCTTGGATCGGTTTAGTTAAGTGGGGTCCGGTTCGGTTCAGTTGGGCCGGGTTCAGTCCGGTTCAGTTAAAACTTAATTTTTAGCTATTTAAAAATAGTTTTTGAGCCCAATAAATTTCAGAAAAATTACACAACATCTAATAATTAATAATACACCAAAAAATATAATTTTTATAATATTTTAATAATTATTTTAATCCAAAAAATATTAATCCCTGAAGGACATTTTTAATAATTAATTAAAAATCACCGAAAAATCTAAAAAATTTATTTTTAAATTTTTTTTAAAAAACCAGGGTGTTACTGTAACGCCCCCCTCCGCGCCGGCGTTATGTATCAAGGTGAGTGGGCAGAACTTCGTTCTCTGATTCTTGCACGCCTTAATAATAACCTGAGTTTTTGCTTGCAATATTTTCATAAGAGAATGATAGAACCTGCCTTGCATGTTAATGAACGAACTTACCTAGCTTATTTTTGAAATGATAAGTCTGCTAAACGAGAATCCTGAATCGCCTGCTTAGAGTGCATGAACATGTTCACTATCGTCTATGCTTCGAGAGAACCATACTGTGCCTGAACGTGTTCAAGTGATAAGTCGGATTGCCCCGCAACAATGAGTGTATTCTGATGGTTCGTCTCGTCTGCATACTAGAGTTTATTTGATAGTGTTACATGCATTCGCACGCGGTCGGACAATAGCTTTTGGTGGAGAGCTGAACTGCATGCGTCATCCACCATGGGTCACAGCTGCCATTAGCATCAGAGAAAGGAGTCATTGGTATGCTGTTCCACCAGCTGCCGATCCTGAGATACTCGGGGACCGTCCTGCATATAGCTAAGTCATTGTGTTGGCTTGGATAGTGACTGCCCCTAAGAATGTGCATTGTGCGTCTAGCTATGCATCAGACCCTCGAGTCGCACGAGACACGCTGCGCACACCCTGAAACATGAACGGTTTGCTTGCTTGCATATTCAATATGAAACTCTGTTTCCAAACATGTTTCCAAACAAGTAAATTGACTCTGCTAGAACTGCATAAAACGAACCTAGGTAAAACTAAAAATATCACTAGTAATGTAATGTTTTATAACATGATTACTTAGTGCCTGTTTGAGTGAATGCTTATTTCTGTTCAGTTGATTTATCTCACCAGTCCGTGTATAAAGTGCTGACCCACCAACAGTTTACTTGCTCGCAGGTACTGGATCATCCGAGGAAGCGATAGGCGTGCTACAGTCCCGAAAACCCGGAAATCCTGGTTTCGATTGTTGCCCGAGAATGCTATCGTATAAGGGGGCATAATGCATGGAACGAACGTGTGCCTTTGCTAAAGGAAACCCAAGTTGCCTCGATTATCCCGAACACTCAGTTGGCTAATGCATTACATTGCAACAAGTCCCTTTCCGCTGCTTACTCGATTGATGCGATGATAGCCAACTATCAACTTAAACGATTGGCCTTGCACGGGCGCAACCCCAGGCCCGTGCGGCATCACGTTCCCCGAAAGCTCGAACGGGCCATTCGCTTGGCTTCCTTCCTTCCTCGCACCCGCGGGACGGGCGCGGTAATTCGCGTCTGGCGCTCCGAGGCACGGTGATTCGTGCCCGGTTCGTTAATCCCGGCCGCACGGGGCGGGACAGTGCGGAGCAGCGGCCCGGGCAGGTCCGGGGCGTGACAGAATGGTATCAGAGCAGAATTGATTCTCTGGCCCAAAACCGTCGCTATAACTCTGAGTCGATATGGTATTGCAAAGAGCGTTCCATACAATAAGTCCATAGATATTCTCAAAGTGCAAAATGTTTCCTGAACTTGAATTGCTTGATTGTTTCGATTGAGTACGGCGAGGGACGGCACTATCGCTGCTCGGAATATCGAGAAGTTTATCCTTGAAGTTTCGAGGACGAAACTTTTTGTTTGTTGGTAAGTATGTAACGCCCCCCTCCGCGCCGGCGTTATGTATCAAGGTGAGTGGGCAGAACTTCGTTCTCTGATTCTTGCACGCCTTAATAATAACCTGAGTTTTTGCTTGTAATGTTTTCATAAGAGAATGATAGAACCTGCCTTGCATGTTAATGAACGAACTCACCTAGCTTATTTTTGAAATAATAAGTCTGCTAAACGAGAATCCTGAATCGCCTGCTTAGAGTGCATGAACATGTTCACTATCGTCTATGCTTCGAGAGAACCATACTGTGCCTGAACGTGTTCAAGTGATAAGTCAAATTGCCTCGCAACAATGAGTGTATTCTGATGGTTCGTCTCGTCTGCATACTAGAGTTTATTTGATAGTGTTCCATGCATTCGTACGCGGTCGGACAATAGCTTTTGGTGGAGAGCTGAACTGCATGCGTCATCCACCATGGGTCACAACTGCCATTAGCATCAGAGAAATGAGTCATTGGTATGCTGTTCCACCAGCTGCCGATCCTGAGATACTCGGGGACCGTCCTGCATATAGCTAAGTCATTATGTTGGCTTGGATAGTGACTGCCCCTAAGAATGTACATTGTGCGTCTAGCTATGCATCAGACCCTCGAGTCGCACGAGACACGCTGCGCACACCCTGAAACATGAACGGTTTGCTTGCTTGCATATTCAATATGAAACTCTGTTTCCAAACATGTTTTCAAACAAGTAAATCGACTCTGCTAGAACTGCATGAAACGAACCTAGGTAAAACTAGAAATATCACTAGTAATGTAATATTTTATAACATGATTACTTAGTGCCTGTTTGAGTGAATGCTTGTTTCTGTTCAGTTGATTTATCTCACCAGTACGTGTATAAAGTGCTGACCCACCAACAGTTTACTTGCTCGCAGGTACTGGATCGTCCGAGGAAGCGATAGGCATGCCACAGTCCCGAAGATCCGAAAATCCTGGTTTCGATTGTTGCCCGAGAATGCTATCGTATAAGGGGGCATAATGTATGGAACGAACGTGTGCCTTTGCTAAAGAAAACCCAAGTTGCCTCGATTGTCCCGAACACTCAGTTGGCTAATGCATTGCATTGCAACAAGTCCCTTTTCGCTGCTTACTCGATTGATGCGATGATAGCCAACTATCAACTTAAACGATTAGCCTTGCACGGGCGCAACCCCAGGCCCGTGCGGCATCACGTCCCCCGAAAGCTCGAACGGGCCATTCGCTTGGCTCCCTTCCTTCCTTGCACCCGCGGGACGGGCGCGGTGATTCGCGTCCGGCGCTCCAAGGCACGGTGATTCGTGCCCGGTTCGTTAATCCCGGCCGCACGGGGCGGGACAGGGTGGAGCGGCGGCCCGGGCGGGTCCGGGGCGTGACAGTTACAATCTACCCACCTTAAAAGAATTGCGTCCTCGTAATTAAGAAAACAAAACAAAACCGGTCAGAAAGGATGACGCGGTTGCACAACATGTTTGTTTAAATACGACACAGAAAATAAGAAATCATGCACAAGAAAAAATTGAGAGAAAGGGTTAAGCAGAATGCATAGAGAAGGAATAAAGTATTTTCCTAGTCAATAAAAGTTATGAAATTCAAGGGTAAAAATATCTGGTTAGAGCAAAGGAAACTACAGCTTAGGAAAACTATGTTATCAATCACTAACAAGTTCAAGATACTAGGGTTGAGACTAAGAAAATGATTTAACAGGCACGTGCTAAAGCATCACTAGAAATAGATAACTATGAATAACTTAAATCTTACGCGCAATCGCTACTCCACGAGTTTGCGCATCCTCCATGGTCATCGCAAAAGCTTGTCCACGTCCTTATGGCGGTGTCCTCTACTGTTGCTGGGTTTGCTGAAAAAGTGCTGCCTGGGTTGCCAAAGGTGGTCTCGGTACTGGTAAAGCTTGTTGGTTTACCATTAGTGCTCCATCTCGATGCTTAGGACAATCTTTGTCTAAATGTTGGTTGGACTCGCAAATCAAGCATAATCCTAATTTACGTCTGCACTCGCTCTCATAATGTCCTCACTTGCCACAATATTGACAGGTAGGCAGTACTTGCGGAGATGCTCTGGGTGGCTGGAGCATGTGAGATCTCTTTGCAATTTCTCTATGTGGTGCTCTGGCTGGTTCTGATGTAGCTGGTTGATGAATCATCAATGCTTTCTCTCGTCGTTCAGGGCAATCCCTTACCGAATGCTGTTTGGATCCACAAGCTAAACATAATCCCAATCTGAGTCGGCATTCTTTAGCTAGATGGCCTACCTTGCCACAGTAGTGACAAGTAGGAAGGACTAGTGCTAGTGGAGTAAATACTCTCTGTGGTGGATTCATCTGTGGTCGCTTTGCAGCTCTTTCCTGTTGTGCTTGGTCGGGTGTTAATGCATGCGGCCGCTTTTGGCTGGACTCTCTCCTAGTAATGCACTCCATGGGTCGTGTTGCAGCGAGAACATCCGGGTCTAAAGTAGTTTCAACGGAGCTGATTAACTTCTGTAGCTCAGAGCTAAGTCCGTCAAATAACTTCTCCACTTGACTTTGCTGGGCTTCTTGATGAACCTTCTGTTGAGCTTGCATCATTGCGTAGAACATTTAAAACATCTGATGTCCGTCCATAAGCTTTCCTAGTGGAAAAGTAGGCATCGGCGGAGTAAACTGCGTCGATGGTGGAATGTCATCTTGCTGAATTCTCGATGCCTGCTGATTTGCTTTACTGCATTGTTGAGCTGATTGACCTCCACCTACTGGTGTCGCTCCCTCGTCGTAGGTGACAACTGTAACTTGTGGTGTTCTTGTGGGAGTCTTGTCGCATGCTTGTTAATCCATTACTCTGCATCCAAAATAAACTATGAGAAGCGTACAGAAGAATCAAGGCATGATGCAAGTCAATAAATTGAAGTCGATATAGAGGTCAAGAGCGAATCAATCAAGTGGATGAGATCCTATAACTTATCCTATCCTTATCGCTTGCTTGCTCGGTCCCTTAGTTGAAACCAAAACAATTTAGTCGTTGACCTGCATGAGCCACCACAATATGCAATTTTGAAAGTGTAATAAATTTATACCAAATCATGCATGCCAATGACAAAAGCACGCAAAGTAGAATCATCTACGGATCTACTCTTGAACCTTTTCTTCTCATATTTGTATACTCGGTTGCTCATAAGAGGGCATCTCCACCATTGCCTATAATCCAAGTTACCAATGTCTACATAATGTAAACAAAATTTTAGCAAACTATTTATACTTATTCAATCCAAATAATGAGTAACTTAGAACTTACATTCATCAGCAGATCTTAGTCCGGGAGAAATATCCCTTACACTATAATTCCCGAACCAATTATTCCAATCAGCAACGAGACCAAGGATTCAGCGTATTGCATTTGTTGGCTCATAACCGACAGTCGGTGGATCATCAAAAATTATTTGACTCATCCCAAATTTTCGAAGAACACGGTCTGCCGGATAGTACATGGTGAACCGATCATATATAATATAAGATATATGTAAACTAAACGAATATGATGTCCTTTTGATTTATGGAGCATCATCTTCACATGTGTAAGGTAACCATGTAACATATTTAATGACATTGTATCAAATAGATATGATGTTTCTCTACGATCATAACTGTAATAATTTAAAGTTATTTATCAGATATTTAAATAATTACCTCATGATACTGCAGTGTATCAAATTGGTTACGATAAAGTGATACACTCCTGTATTACTAGTGTTGGTAATCCACTACATCTGTGGGCCATCACATAGCAACCAGAAAGACTCCAACATCACTGAGAATGCTAGTAACATGCCTACCAATATAGAAGTGCTCGTAGGACCAGAACTATAAAACAAAAATATGACATTAGTACAAACAAAATTTGTATTCTAATCTAACTAATTTAGGTCTTTAATTCATACCTGAATTAGTAAAATACATCCACAAATACTCTTGCGACTGGATCTCACATATTCTGTCAAATTTGCGTATAAAAATGCTAGAGTAGCAGCTCCCTATGCATGTTGAGTGGGTTTTATCAAATTATCCAAGAATTGTAACGATCCATTTCGCTCAAGCAGACTGCCGATTTAAATGGCAAAAGTGCAACGTCCCGACCCGCTTTGCTTTAGCAAGAATACTCGTTTGAGGCAAAAAAAATTCAGACTTGGTTCTTCAGGAGTTCCGGCTTAGGCTTTCAGAGACTCGCTCGGAGTATCGCTCGACCGAGGCGAATCATCGCTAAGGTGGGTAGCTACGATGAACTTGTCTTTGCTTAGCCAGCACACTTAAAATATAGAAGTTTATGCTAGTCGCTAGGTGAATCACCCCCTGCATGCTAATAAGAATATAACGCACCTAGCTAAGGGAATAATCCCAACTTGTATTGCTTGTGTTAGAACATAAAAATAAAACTTTGCTTGTATATGCGGGCCCTTGCATGCTCCCTTTGCCTTGTGCAACTAGACCCCGCTATGCCTCAAGTAGAACGATATGAACATTACACTCTTCGTAGTGCACGGCTTTACTTGCTACACTGCACGACCTTAGATTATGTCGCTCGGTAAGTCCCTTACGGTTTCACTCATCGGCTTACCCTCAGGCCCGAGCCAACATAAACGCTTATATTTTCATATATAAAATGCATGCTTGCCTGCTTATATGTTAACTTGTAATGTTGCCTCGATCCAGTGCTTGTCACACAAATTATGCCACAATCAAGTAACACTATCGTGTATCGTGCATGCATCTTGTTAGCCAGAAAACTATCGAATAGTCCTTGTGTGCAATATGAACCTACAAGTATCTGGGACCGTTAGCTCGCCAAGGCAATCCCCGAACTAGGGGAATGCATCATATCAAGTTACATCTGAACAAAACCATGGATTTTCATGTCAAGTTGTGTGAAATTCATAACAAATGAACCACTGAGTCAGGAACAGCCTGGGATGGCTTGTAGTGAGGATCATGACCTGCGCCTACAACCATTGCCGTTTACTTAGAATAATGAAAGAACAAATAAAAGAACCCATTCAGTTGCGGACGCTTGTGCACAAGCTTGATTTTCTCGGCCGGGGCACCGGGGTACCGGGATCGATCCGGCCTAGGGGAGATCCGGTAGTCGCACTAGTTTGTTCCTAGCACGGATAAGTTCGGTCAGTAGCCGGGGCATCGAAACTACCGTCTTATTTCGACTATGTCCATAATGGCTATGCCAGCGACTCCTGTTCATATAGATAAGTTATTCTCGCTTAGCGGCAATCTGCGTGCGAGTCATTGCATCGCATCCAATGAACTGAGACACTTGATCGAATATGATTATAACACACTCGAACATAATTGAACACTTGAACCTATTCTGCAAGACTTTTGGATAAAATGTATGCTCGTGCACCTGAAATAGAATCTCGCCACAACGCTTATGTTTGCATATGCTATTGCCATGACTCATTATATATATGCTGCTCGTGTTTGAATTAACTTGGTTTTCTTGGACAGGGAAGGACAATGGTAAGTTGGTAAGTCTCGCCGTGTTTCTTATATCGTACGGTGCACTGTCACACGAGTTAGGCTATTCAATATTGCCATGAAAATGATCCTAAGGTAAGACTAGAAAGATAACTAAATAGTTGGTGCACGGAACCTATTGAACGTGTTTGGATTTGTCGAACGGGCGAGTAGCCTCCCCACCAGTGCATTCATATACTGATAACCCACCAGATTGCTTGTAGGGTGCGGGAGAACCTCGTTCGGTGCAGATGTCTCCTTCGTGCGTGCTAAGGCGTGGAGTTCACTTTGGAGCCTTGGAGTGTTACATTCGGAACTGAAGCACATATACAAGACATAATATTGGAACATCGTCTATGTATTATTCCACAAATGTAGCCACTTGTCACGCTTTACTGTTTTAGAGAGAGAAGCTTGAGCGACTTATAATCTCGGCTATGCGCCGCCTGTAACACTTGCTTATATCATTAAAGAGTTTGCTTTACTTTAATACTTGTGCTATTCAATGCTTCCGTTATTGACGACTCAGTGAACTTGTTACCAATCGCCTATGCGTTTATAATTCCGCTGCACTCGGACAATCTGTGCGACTCTGTGGCTTAGACCTCTTACCGCCAGCAATGAACTTCGGCCTTGCACGGGCGCGACTTACGCTCGTGTGACATCATGCCCAGATGGGTCAAGAGATCGTCCCGCGGGAGCGCTGGCGTGGTGATTCTCGCCTAGCGGGGACGATCGATTAGCCTACGGGAGACCGGGGCGTGACAAGAATGGTAGAAGCTGCACATTTACCATATTTCTCGATGTATCAGAAAATAGAATTGCACCACATAAACAGAGCAAATACGCTCTAGTGCAACGAATGACCTAAAAATATTAAATGTTATATAAACACTAAATTAAGTCATAAACAAATATTACTAATTAAAATATATATCCGTATTTCATCTACATCAACCACCCCGTCAATAGTGTGATGTAGGTCAATGAAGTTGTAAACTTCACAAAATGGTCGTCTTTTATACCAGATAGAGGGGTAATGTCACGCCACAGTCCCAAAATATCGAGGGACTGGACAAGCGGCAATAGCCAGCAGCACGCACCGATGGAAAACCCAATTTAATGGATCCATCAGGGCATGCTTAAGCTGTATTCTAACAGTAAAATGTTACAAGTCACAGGTGTTTCTAATCTCATCCACAGAATAGCACAGATTAATTACCAGAAATAATGTAATGGAAATAAATAAGCAATACCAAATAAGATTATCTCGGGAAACAATCCAAGAATTAGTCTGTTACATTCAGAGGAAATAGACAGGAAATAAAATACTGGAAATGAAAATACTGAGTAGATGAAGCCGGTACTCAGGAGAAGTCTTCTGCCACTATCTCGTCCTCGGTTCCTGGTTCTGTTCCAAGGAGTACTCCTGTACCGTACACCTCGGGGTAGATCTCTGCGGCTGTACCTGGAGACATAGTCCATTCCAGGTCCTCAGGGGACATAACAAGGTACAGATAATACAAGCCAAAATAATATAGTGCAGCAATAATGAAACAGCAGGGTAAATATGTAAACCAGCTAAGTGATATGCAAGTGAGAGTTTTAGTCATACTCAGGCTGAGACTACTACAGGATCAGTGTCGAAGAAACTATAGCAGTATTTTCTCGAAGGGCCAGTAAGGTACCAAAGCTCTGTATCAGAGTCTAAGGCACCGCCAGATAACAGTATTTATATTATATTATATTATATTATATTCAGCCTTGATATGATATTACTCTCCCCACCCCATGTAATCTCGCGTCACAGTTTCATAAAATATCAGGTACAAGTCATGCAAGTTTGAACTAATACAATGAGTCAGGATAGAATCTACGCATGTAAACTGTAAATGACATGAATATGTATCCTATACGGAATCACCAGGTATATCTCAGGCAATTCTGTCACATGAATAGTGTCAGGTGTCCTGGGTAGAGCAGTGAACAAGTTTACATATGAATCTACAAGAAATCAAGTAAAATATTATAACCAGAAATATCTGAGAATTGGCAAGCTTTACTTGCCCACTGATGTATAACTAAGTCCAGGAAATAGGTAGCAAAGCTGCAAGTTTTGGCAAGGTACACTTGCCCACTGATGTATAAACAAGTCAAGGAAAATAAGTAGCAAGCTGCAGGGTTTGGCAAGGTACACTTTTCCACTGATGTATAAACAAGTCAAGAAAAATAAGTAGCAAGCTGCAGGGTTTGGCAAGGTACACTTGCCTGCGGTTCCGGTTCCAATTGCTGCTCTGTCTTCAGATGGAATTGCAGGCGGCACTCCGGTTGCTGAAATAAACATCACCATCAGATCCAGAAAATATCAATCAGCTAGAAACGTCTATCCTTGAGTCCAATTTGGAGACAAGGGCAAAAATGGCAGTTTCGGGTCAAAACTGGGTCCGCATGTGGGCCCGCTTTGCACCGAAAAATGTGTCAGGTTCAAAGGTCTCCAAATTCACAAAACTTAGTGTCAACAGGTCAGGAACGATGATACGAACCCAACGGAACTTCCAGAATTGGATTCCGATGAGCCGAACACAAAATCGCCCGTCGAGCGGGGCCTATGGGGCCCACGACACGCGATTTCGTCAACGTTCTCAGAATTGAACCAAACTTGGCTCACAGGACCAGCGTATCGCTACGAGTCCGATGGCGCAAGTTTCGTTTCGATCCGACGTGTGTACACAAAGTTAGGGTAAAATACAAAAAAGTCGGATACGGAGCGATGTCCGCGGATACGCGTTGATTTCGGTGTGCACGCACACCCGAATCAGCTTCTGTGAAATCCCACACATCCGTATCGACGACGCGCACGAATCTGTGAAGACCGCATACGACCAAGTCGTCCCGTTTGGCGGAGCGTACTCAATTCCTGGGTGAAATATGGTCTGGTTTTTCCTGTTTTTGGATCACGGTGTGCGATCACCACAGGACGCGATGCCCCGAACGGTTTGTCCGGGCACCGAGAGGGTCATACAGGCTTCGCAACGCAATTTACGGAATCGAAATCTGAGCTACGAGCAAGAAGATACACGCAGCTGAACGGGACCCAAAAATCGGGGTCCGAATCGTGTCCGACACGACACGGACACCGTGTCCCGTGTCCGTGTCCGACGCAAAGGGGATTTAGGGTTAGGGTTAGGGATTTCTGTCGGCGGCGGGGATGGCAACTCTGTGGCCGTGCAGAGGCGGAGGGGGCCGGGGGCACGCGGCGAGGCGGTGGCCGGGGCTCCCGGCAGCGTTGGAGGCGGCGCGGCGGCGCGGGGAGCTGCTGCTGCTGTGGAGAAGAGGAGGCGGCGGCGTCCGGCGGGCTGGGCTGCGGCGCTGCGGGCGGAGCAGGGTGGCGGCGCCGGTGGTGGCGAATCCGGGCGGAGGTGTCGACGGTGGTGGAGCGAGGTGGCGGAGTGGGGTCGACGGTCTGGGGAACGGGGGGGATTTAAAGGCGCTGGGGGAGGGTCGCGGCCGAGGAGGTGGCCGGGTCTGGCAGAGAGGGGTGGACGTGGCGGTGGTGGCCGGGCGCGGCGGACGGCGCAGGCGGCGGAGGCGGCGGGAAACGCGGGGAGGGGGAACTGGTCAGGGAGAGGGGACCGGGTCGGGTCTGGCTAGCGGGCGGGTCTGACAGATCCGACCCGACCCGCTAGCGAATGCGGGCTGGACCGGTTGGGGCTGGGCCCGATGGGCCGGGTCCAGTGGGCCGGTTTTATAATAATAATAATAATAATAATAATAATAATTTAATAAATAATTAAATAAATAGTTTTTAGGTGATTAAAAATAGTTCCGGGGCCCAATAAATTCCAGAAAAATTGCCCTAAGTCCAGTTTTTTATTTTACACCAAAAAATATTATTTTCATAATATTTTAATATTATTTATTATCAATATAAAAATCATTTAATAATTAAACCCTGTTTTTAAATTATAGAAAAATCCCAGAAAATTCCAGAAAATTGTGAAAAATTCAGTTTAATTTTTTTTAAAAAATCAGGGAGTTTACAATCTATCCCCCCTTAAGAGGATTGCGTCCTCGCAATCAAAGAATAAACAGTCAACAGAGATGACACGATCGCAAGCATCGTTGAAAACATATCACAAGATACTTAGGGAAATACCGTTTCCCTAAAAATGAAAGTTATACACTTTCCTGAAAAATCTAGTTAAAGCAAAAAAACTACAACTTTTATGAAAACCAGGTTATTATTAACAAGTTATAAATTACTAGGTTGGGGCTGAGGTCACGAACCAAATAGGCACGAGATACAACAAGACTAGAAACGGATAACTACGAATCACTTACTCGCATCAGCATCCTGCACAGTCATCGCGTAAGCTTGCCCTCGTCCTTGAGGTAGATTCCTCTGCTGCTGCTGAGCTTGCTGGTAGGGTGCTGCTCGAGGCGCTGGTGGAGTTTGCTTGTTCGCCCTTGGTGCTCCTTCTCTACGCTCAGGACAGTCTCTTACTGCATGCTGTCTGGATCCACAGCCTAAGCATAGTCCGAGTTTACGTCTACACTCCTTCTCGACATGGCCTATCTTGCCGCAGTGGTAACAAGTAGGAAGGTAGAAGGCTTTTGGTGCTGCTCTTGGTGGCGGGCTTATTTGTTGACGCTTTGCAGACTCCTCTGGTACTGATCTGGTTGGTGCGGATATGGAGGGCCGCTTCAGACTGGTCTCTCTCTTGGTGACGCGCTCCATGCGTCGAGCCGCAGCAAGTACGTCCGAGTATGATGTTGGTGCGACGGACCCAATTAGTTTCTGCAGCTCAATATTCAGTCCGTCGAAGAATTTTTCTGCCTTCTCTTCCTTTGTCGGGATCAGGGTGGGGGCGAAGTGGCTCAGACGAATAAATTCTGCATTGTATTCTTCCACCGTCATAGAGTCCTGAGTGAGGCGATTGAACCTGTCCCGCAGTTCTGATCGAGCGATGGCAAGAATATACATCTCTTGGAAGAGCCTGGAGAACTCCTCCCAAGTGACTCGGTCTGGTCCGAGTCGCGTCTCCTCGGATAGCCACCAGTGATGAGCATTGTCCGTCAATTGCATTCGGACGGCAGTCATCCAGCGTTCCCGTGGAAGCTCAGCTGCTTCAAGTTGATGCCGAATGTTGGTGAGCCACTCATGAACTTCTGTGGGTTCCTCTTTTCCAGAAAAAGTGCGGGGCTTCAGTTAGCGGAAATCAGTGATTGAGCCTGTCGATGGCCGTCGAGCTGGTAGGTTGGCCTGCTCCAGTGCAGTTACGATGCTGCTCCTCAAGAATTCAACCTCACGACGCTGAGCCTCGTGTTGGACTTGTTGCTGGGCTTGCAACATCGCGTAGATCAGTTGGAATATCTGTTGCCCGTCAATCAACTGTCCTTGTGGGAATACATGCGCTGGTAGAACAAACTGCGGCGGAGGTGGGATGTCATCACGCCGAAATCTGGAGGTAGGTTGACCTGTCTGCTGGCTCTGTTGAGTTGATGGAACTCCTCCGACTGGTGTCACTTCGTCGTCATAGGTGACACCTGTAGCTTGTGGTGTTCCAGCGGGAGTCTCGTTGCATTCTTGTGGGTCCATTTCCCTGTATCCAAAATAAATAATAAGAGGCGCACAGGAATCAAGGCAGGATGCAAGTCAAAATTAGTTCGAATACGATACAGATATCAAAAATGATTCAAGCAAGTAGATGAGATCCTAAAACTTATCCTAGCTTATTGCAGGCCTGTTCGGTCCCTAAATTGAAACCGAACAATTTAGTCGTAGACCTGCATGGGCCACCACAAAAACCATGTCACGCCCCAGTCCCAAAATGCCAAGGGACTGGACACGCGGCAATGGCCAGCAGCACGCACCGATGGACAACCCAATTTAATGGATCCATCAGGGCATGCTTAAGCTGTATTCTGACAGTAAAATATTACAGGTCACAGGTGTTTCTAATCTCATCTACAGAATAGCACAGATTAATTACCAGAAATAATACAATAGAAATAAATAAGCAATACCAAATAAGATTATCTCGGGAAACAATCCGAGAATTAGTCTATTACATTCAGAGGAAATAGACAGGAAATAAAATACTGGAAATGGAAATACTGAGTAGATGAAGCCGGTACTCAGGAGAAGTCTTCTACCACTATCTCGTCCTCGGTTCCTGGTTCTGTTCCAAGGAGTGCTCCTGTACCGTACACCTCGTGGTAGATCTCTGCGGCTGTACCTGGGGACATAGTCCATTCCAGGTCCTCAGGGGACATAACAAGGTACAGATAATACAAGCCAAAATAATGTAGTGCAGCAATAATGAAACAGCAGGGTAAATATGTAAACCAGCTAAGTGATATGCAAGTGAGAGTTTTAGTCATACTCAGGCTGAGACTACTACAGGATCAGTGTCGAAGAAACCATAGCAGTATTTTCTCGAAGGGCCAGTAAGGTACCAAAGCTCTGTATCAGAGTCTAAGGCACCGCCAGATAATAGTATTTATATTATATTATATTATATTCAGCCTTGATATGATATTACTCTCCCCACCCCATGTAATCTCACGTCACAGTTCCAAAAAATATCAGGTACAAGTCACGCAAGTTTGAACTAATGCAATGAGTCAGGATAGAATCTACCCATGTAAACTGTAAATAACATGAATATGTATCCTATATGGAATCACCAGGTATATCTCAGGCAATTGCGTCACATGAATAGTATCAGGTGTCCTGGGTAGAGCAGTGAACAAGTTTACATATGAATCTACAAGAAATCAAGTAAAATATTATAACCAGAAATATCTGAGAATTGGCAAGCTTTACTTGCCCACTGATGTATAACTAAGTCCAGGAAATAGGTAGCAAAGCTGCAAGTTTTGGCAAGGTACACTTGCCCACTGATGTATAAACAAGCCAAGGAAAATAAGTAGCAAGCTGCAGGGTTTGGCAAGGTACACTTGCCTGCAGCTCCGGTTCCAATTGCTGCTCTGTCTTCAGCTGGAATTACAGGCGGCACTCCGGTTGCTGAAATAAACATCACCATCAGATCCAGAAAATATCAATCAGCTAGAAATGCCTGTCCTTGAGTCCAATTTGGAGACAAGGACAAAAATGGCAGTTTCGGGTCAAAACGGGGTCCGCATGTGGGCCCGCTTTGCACCGAAAAATGTGTCAGGGTCAAAGGTCTCCAAATTCACCAAACTTAGTATCAACAGGTCAGGAACGATGATACGAACCCAACGGAACTTCCAGAATTGGATTCCGATGAGCCGAACACAAAATCGCCCGTCGAGCGGGGCCTATGGGGCCCATGACACGCGATTTCGTCAACGTTCTCAGAATTGAACCAAACTTGGCTCACAGGACCAGCGTATCGCTACGAGTCCGATGGCGTAAGTTTCGTTTCGATCCGACGTGTGTACACAAAGTTAGGGTAAAATGCAAAAAAGTCGGATACCGGGCGATGTCCGCGGATACGCGTTGATTCCGGTGTGCACGCACACCCGAATCAGCTTCTGCGAAATTTCACACGTCCGTATCGACGACGCGCACAAATCTGTGAAGACCGCACGCGACCAAGTCGTCCCGTTTGGCGGAGCGTACTCAGTTCCGGGGTGAAACAGGGTCTGGTTTTTCCTGTTTTTTGGATCGCGGCGTGCGATCACCACAGGACGCGATGCCCCGAACGGTTTATCCGTGCACCGAGAGGGTCATACAGGCTTCGCAACGCAATTTACGGAATCGAAATCCGAGCTACGAGCAAGAAGATACACGCACCTGAACGGGACCCGAAAATCGGGGTCCGAATCGTGTCCGACACGACACGGACACTGTGTCCCGTGTCCGTGTCCGACGCAAAGGGGATTTAGGGTTAGGGTTAGGGCTTTCTGCCGACGGCGGGGGACGGCAACTCTGCGGCCGTGCAGAGGCGGAGGGGGCCGGGGGCACGAGGCGAGGCGGTGGCCGGGGCTCGCGGCGGCGCTGGAGGCGGCGCGGCGGCGCGGGGAGCTGCCCGAGCTGCTGCTGCTGTGGAGAAGAGGAGGCGGCGGCGTCCGACGGGCTGGGCAGCGGCGCTGCGGGCGGAGAAGGGTGGCTGCGCCGGTGGTGGCGAATCCGGGCGGAGGTGTCGACGGTGGTGGAGCGAGGTGGCGGAGTGGGGTCGACGGTCTGGGGAACGGAGGGGATTTAAAGGCGCTGGGGGAGGGTCGCGGCCGAGGGGGTGGCCGGGTCTGGCGGAGAGGGGTGGACGTGGCGGTGGTGGCCGGGCGCGGCGGACGGCGCAGGCGGCGGAGGCGGCGGGAAACGCGGGGAGGGGGAACGGGTCAGGGAGAGGGGACCGGGTCGGGTCTGGCTAGCGGGCAGGTCTGACCGATCCGACCCGACCCGCTAGCGAATGCGGGCTGGGCCGGTTGGGGCTGGGCCCGGTGGGCCGGGTCCAGTGGGCCGAAAAATGGGTTTTATAATAATAATAATAATAATAATAATAATAATAATAATAATAATAATAATAATAATAATAATTTAATAAATAATTAAATAAATAGTTTTTAGGTGATTAAAAATAGTTCCGGGGCCCAATAAATTCCAGAAAAATTGCCCTAAGTCCAGTTTTTCATTTTAAACCCAAAAATATTATTTTTATAATATTTTAATATTGTTTATTATCAATATAAAAATTATTTAATAATTAAACCCTGTTTTTAAATTATAGAAAAATCCCAGAAAATTCCAGAAAATTGTGAAAAATCCAGTTTAATTTTTTTTGAAAAATCAGGGGATTTACAGGTAACACCGAGATACCTCCTGATTAGATCATATCCCCTTAAGTGCGGATCAAAATATATAGCGTCACCTTTAATAGGTAACCCTAGTATATTTGCCACATCAAATAGGGTATCGTCATCTCGCCGAATGTGAGTTGAAAAGTGTTGCGTTCAGCCCACCAACGCTCCACAAGAGTTACAACTATATGAAGATCGTAGATTAAATATCTAACCCGATCTATATAGTGGAATCCAAAGGATTCCACCAAAGCCTTTTGGGCAGAATTTAGCTCCCACGTACGATAGTTTCTTTCGGTCCGCCAATGTACATGGATCCGGGTTCATAAACCAAGATCATGATCGTATAACTATAAAAAAATATATGTTTATGTGAAAATTTGTAAATTCCCTCGACCAGATTTCACTATTTTAAAATTATTTTTAGCAAATTAGAATTTATTACAATATTTTATTTATTTATATCCTATTAATTGTGCACCTGTCCATTACACAATTAATTAGAGCATTGCACTAGCTGTAATTCCCAAACAAAGTTCACATACCTGTCCTAGACATGTTAGACTATTTTCCTTAATTTTGTGCAACTCCCAGATGCTTTATTTTGAGCCTCGTTTGAGACGCACAAATATCGTTACAAAAGTTCGTATTTAATTCCTATTTAATTTTCTGCTCTTTACCCATCTCTGTACCCCTAGAGATTTGAGAACCAGTAGGCACCTGTTTTGCCCAAACAAAAATACGATAATATTCTAGACTGAATATACTACAATTACTGTATTGACACCGTAGAAAAATTATGACCCTACCTGCCTCTAAATAATTAGTAAACTCCGTGTGCAGTATTTATTAAATAATAAATACGGTGACCCGTATCACCCAAAGAACTAGACCCTGCCCCTGCCCAGACTCACCCCCACACATCCCAAAGCACTCCCCCAGCTGTCCCCCTCTTTTCTGTGCAATTTGGTATTTCTAGGAACCAGGTGTTTTTTCAGACAAATTGCGTATTTACGCAAAATACCAGTTTTAGGACTTTTATGCAAATTATGAAAGTTTAAGGATTTTTATGCAAAATGCATGTGAGGTGGCATAACCTCATTGGCCATTAACCCTAATCCTTACATGTGTCCCTAGGCATACAGAAAAATCAGTCAAAAATATCAAAAATACAAAATTACCCAAAACCCCTGAAAGTTCTACTTATATACCAAACTGCCATTAGGCTAAACCCTATTTAAACCCCCCCCCACACCCGAGTTTCTCTCACCGCCACCGCCCCTCCGGCCAACTCCGACCACCGGACCGCCGCCAACCCCTTCGCCTCTCCCCTGCCCTTCCCTCCGACCACCGCCACCACCCTTCGGCCGTCGACTCCGCCGCCCTGAGCCACCGCAGCACCCCTCCCTTCTCTGCTTCACAGCAGCTCCTCCCCTCCCCGACGCTCCTCACCGCCACCCCGAACACCGTGGACCACCGCCACCACCACCAAAGGCCTCGCCGTCACCTCCTCCATCGACCTGACCATCTTCCACCGCCCCACGACGCCCTCCTCCGCCGGCAGCTCCCCCGCAAGTCTCCTCCCTCACCGCACAGCAACTCTCTTCCCCCACTCCGACAGTCCCCCACCGCCCCTCCGGCAGCCTCCGACCTCCGCCACCGCCCCAGACCTCTCCGCCCCGACCTCCTCCTCCGCCCTGACCGCCTGCACCGCCGCCCCCCGCCCCAGACCTCTCCGCCCCGACCTCCTCCTCCGCCCTGACCGCCTGCACCGCCGCCCCCGCCACCGCACGCGACGCTGCGGCTGCTGCAAACTGCCACTGTTGTAGCTGCTGTTAACAGCAGCTGCCGTTGCAGCCACCGCCACGGCCAGCCATCGCCTTCTCCGCCGCCGTGCTTCCACCGGCGGCAAGCCCAGTGGGCCCCTGTCTGACAGGTATACCCCCCCAATTTTTAATACGTAAATACGTATATAAGTATTAATGTATGTATATATATTTATATATATGTATATATATCTATATATATTAACATATGTTAAAATATTTATATATATTATATCATTTATATTACTGTATATATATACAGTATAATTATACTGTATACATATTTTATTTAATATATATTTATGTATATATATATATTTCTATGTATATTTATACATATATATATTATAATTAAGATATTATATATTTATGTATATATTGTATGTATATTTACTATTATATTTACATTAAATATATATACAGTATATATATATTCATTATGTATTTTCATTATTTAAAATATACTTATTTCATTTATTTATATATATATATATATGTATATATTTATGTTTATACTTAAACAGATAATATATTACTATATATTATTATATACATACTATATTACAGTATATAATATGTATTATACTTTATATATATATTTATATATAACACATATATGTATTTACATACATATTATAATTATTATCTTTATGGTATATATATATGTATATATGTATATATGCCTTGTTATTTCTGTTATTATATATATATATTATATATATATATATATATATGTAGTATATATAAATATATGTATATATATATTTATATATATTCTATATGTATATTATATCATAGTACTGGTTATACAGTACATATATATTATATTATATTTAATATAATGATATACAGTATATATACGTATTTAAATTCGTACATTTTTCTTTCTTTTATATATATGTAAATATATGTATTTATATATATATTTAATTTTTGCACTGTCTTTTATTTATATTATATTACTATATATCAGTGGATATATCCTGCTAAAATATACTACTATATATAACAGTGGTCACATATAGACCCTGATAATATTTATATTATAATTGCTGAATAGTACAGCATTTATATATGTATTTAAATTTCTGCACTGTCTTTTCATTTATTTATATATATATCTCAGTGGATATACCCTGACTACTATATTATTATATATCAGTGGATACACCCTGATAATATTATTATTTATTATATATATATAGCAGTGGATATAACCTGCTACTATTAAAATTATATATATACCTGCATTTGTCTGCTCTTTATATACTATATATACTGCTATATATATATATATATATATATATATATATATATATATATATATACATACTATATATATATATCTATATTATATATGTGTTTATAAGTATATATATATATACTTTATATTACAGCCATGATATTCACGAACCCTGTCTGTTTTAACAGAAACCACCTTCAGCACAGCCAGTGACCCCCTGTCATCAGCACCCCCAAACCTGACTGTGAGATCAGGTTATCAACACTATCAGGGAGTAGGCAAGTATATCTTGCCAATTTTACTGGTTAATTTCAAATATTAATATATGTTCTTGAATTCCTGAATTTTCTATAATTGTATGTATCTGAAATTGCCTTGGGTACAGCCAACAGATACGTTGGCACGTAGTATAATTAACTTAGTTTACAGGCTTACCAAACAACTGCGAGGTTATCATAATATCCTCCTAGACCCTATCACGGGTACACGCAACAAGGTTGCACTTCATTTTGGGATGCAAGTTTACGTAGTTGATTAGCTACCAGTACGTACGACGTGCATCACGGCTTAGCTTAAAATTATGAAGGTTACGACTTGACATTAGATACATTGGGCGGGGAGAACGACTAAAATACGTATGGGACACCCACCTCTTTATCATGTGCCGCACTCAACGGAGTGATACGGATGTTATATATATGTTCATGTGACCATACTCATCGTAGATGGAAAATTGTATAGTGCCCTTGAACGGGGGCATATGTGGCATATACTAGCCAGTCACTACAGATTGGTAAATTACGTCAGCATATGTCTAGCCACACTTTCTCATACGTACTAGGTTGTCTCAATTTGCATTCACTTAGCTGGTTAGCACCCTGTATTTATTTATTCAGTATTTACATACATGGCATGTTATTTTTCTGTATCTTGTTACGTCCCTCTGAGGACCTGGTTCCCTGCCAGGTTTAGCTGAGACATTCTACCCCACAGTACCTGGACCTGGACAGGAGTTTGGACATGCCCTTGAGATGGAGTTAGAGGAGATGCCATCAGAGTCTGCCTGAGTACATCTGGAGTTGGAGCTATATATTTTGAGGATGATGCGCTAGTTTATCTTATTTCACTTTCTGCTTATCTTTTTGTAGTGGGTTTGTTCCCACATGAATTTATCTGATTTGTATATGACATTTCAGAGTTAGCATCTATATATTCAGCACTTTTCTTGATATTTTTTTGGATGAGATAGATTTACCTGTATTTAGACTTGTAGTATTTAGGACAGCGTAGCACATCACTTTGGGTCCATTAAATTGGGTGATCCCTTAGTGACGTGTCAGCTGGCTAGTGCTACGTGGCCTAGTTCCGTATATTTTTGGGACTGGGGCGTGACACGGTTTTAGTGGTGGCCCATGCAGGTCTAGTTAATTGCTAGTGGTGTGATTACATGCCCAGCAAGCCTGCACTAGGATAGGAACACTAGGTCTCATCCACTCTGACTTCATCCATAAATTCTTGTATCCTGCTTGATTATCATTTATTATTTCTTTCGTACTTTTCTAAATTATTCTATCTTCTTCAGAAAATGGACATACCCAGTGGACACGCGATTGATGGGGTTGACCAAGCAACATACCCATCGCTAGATGTCCCAGGAACCCCGACTGCCCCGAGTGACCAATCCCCAAGAACGATGCTGGTCAATCCAACAACCCCGTACCTTCCCCAGGAGACAACACCAGCTCAGCTAGAAGGGCAAACTTCTCAGGCACCAACACCGCAGGCGGAGACACCTTCGCCTCTACCTCCAGCCCTTGCAGCCCTGATGCCACAGCTTGAGGAACAAACCCAGATGTTCCAATATTTCCAAACCCTGTTGCAGGCTCAGTGGCAACAGACTGAATCCCTGAGACAGGCTCAGTGGCAAGAAACTGAAGCCCTGAGACAGACCTTGATAACAGCTCTGGATATGACAACTGCCCCGGCACTAGCACCTGTCCAACCCCCTAACACTGTTCAAGGCTTTCGTCGAATGAGCCCGAGAACCTTTTCTGGCAGCGAAACTCCTGAAGAGATCTCAGACTGGATCTCCAACACAGAAATACTGCTAGAAGGTTCACAACTTCACCCCGATCTATAGATGACCGCAGTAAGGGCCCAACTAAAAGGCAACGCCCATCACTGGTGGGACGCCATCGAGCGCAAGCACCGGCAAGAACCATACTTGGGAGCAATTCCTGGAATATTTCAATGCAAACTACTTTCCAGCCACGGTCAAAGATGATCTGTACTCCCAGTTCCTGTATTTGGAACAAAGAAATATGACCGTCGACGCCTATGACGCAGAATTCATTCGACTAAGTCAATTCGGTGCCATCCTAATACCCAACGAGCTGGAGAAGGCCCTAAAATTTCATCACGGCCTTACCCTCGAGCTCCAAGGGCATACCACGGCACAGTCGAGGATTTCCTACAAGGAAGTTCTTTCAGAGGCAAGGATACAAGAAGCCATTGGCAGAGAAGCAAGACCCTCAAATCCAACCATATCAGCCAGAGACCAGACTGGAGCAAGAGGACCAATCCGTCACCAGGGAAATCAGACACAACACAAGACGGGGCCATATCAACACAAGAAACTTTTGACTTGTCACCATTGTGGCAGGCAGGGACATTATGCTAAAAACTGCCGAAGAAAGAATAGACTATGCCTGATATGTGGAGACAATCAACATCGGGCCAGAGATTGCCCACAACACAGAGAAGCAGCACTCCAGAATGGGCAAGAACCAGCAGCACCAGCCCAGAGAATGCAACCCCTACTAGAGGTCAGCATTCTCCAGCATCTGGATGATTTCAGAGGGGACCACCCTTGGCCACCCAAGACACGCAGTACTACCTAGCCAGACAACAAACCGAAAGACAAAGGCACGAGCAGGCCTTTGCACTAGCTGCAGTTGTAGAAGAACCAGAAGGTGAAACCATTTCAGGTACCATTATAGTTACATTATTACCTACAAAAACGCATTAATTGATTCTAGAGCTACACTGTCATCATATCTAGTAGTATCGTAGCCATGCAAATAGCCACTTTTATCAGAGGAGGCATTGTTCCAGTTACCAAAATTACTAAAGCATGCTAGTAGTCATGTATAATAGAGTATGAGGACGCGATTCTTGGTACTTCCAATACCAAACTCCAACGTTGTCTTAGACATGGACTGGTTAAGCTAGTCCAAATGCTATACTAGACTACGGGAAGAGAAACGTCATCTTTAGACTACCAAGTTACCCATCCAGATATAGATAATACCTAGGATAGCAAATCATAGTAGTTAAACCCTAGTCACCTGATGACTTATAGTATCCAACCTAAATTATTTTTCCACCCTTAGATCATGATCAGGACTAAGCCAAACTGACAGATCGATTGCTAGACATTGATTGCTAGGCTCAATCATATAAATAAAATGTATCTGAGTACTATAGCTAGTATTGGGAATAGAACCATTAGGTTAAAGGAGAGAAGGTAGGCAGATGTTAACCTTGAGAAAAACATCATGAACTACTAATAATATACGACCTGTTGTAAACCGGATGATACCCCTATGATTTGGATGAAGGGTATACATAGAGTAAAATAGGAGATCATGTAGATCCCACCTACCCGAGGAACTATCAGACTTGGAGGATGAGAAAAACTAAGCCCGAGGGGCATCAAACCCTTAGATGTGATGGAACACATCGGAGAAATGAATTACAAGATAAACTCTTCCTTAGACATTGGAAAGTACATAACGTCTCTCACGTATCCCAATTAAGATGATACACTCTAAACCCAAGTCATGTGCTAGACCATTCAGAGATCACCATCGGTCCAAGCTTATCATACCAGGAGGAGTCGTAGAAATCCTAGATCGAAGCGAGAAGATGTTGCAAGGCCAGACTATCCTTTAATTCGTATTGCATGAAAACATCATGCATCAGGCAAATCAACCTGGAAACGAGAAGAGGATATTCGATAATGTTTCCCCCAACTATTTCCAGACTTGGGTATGTCCAAATATTTTAAATCAATCAAATCTTCAGCTATGACTATGTCTTAATATTTCAAATTAATCAATCTTTCATTCTCATTATATGTCTGTTTTTATTTCGAGGACGAAATATTCTAAGGAGGGTAGATTGTAAACTCCCTCGACCAGATTTCACTATTTTAAAATTATTTTTAGCAAATTAGAATTTATTGCAATATTTTATTTATTTATATCCTATTGATTGTGCACCTGTCCATTACACAATTAATTAGAGCATTGCACTAGCTGTAATTCCCAAACAAAGTTCACATACCTGTCCTAGACATGTTAGACTATTTTTCTTAATTTTGTGCAACTCCCAGATGCTTTATTTTGAGCCTCGTTTGAGACGCACAAATATCGTTACAAAAGTTCGTATTTAATTTCTATTTAATTTTCTGTTCTTTACCCATCTCTGTACCCCAAGAGATTTGAGGACCAGTAGGCATCTGTTTTGCCCAAACAAAAATACGATAATATTCTAGACTGAATATACTACAATTAGTGTATTGACACCGTAGAAAAATTATGACCCTACCTGTCTCTAAATAATTAGTGAACTCCGTGCGCAGTATTTATTAAATAATAAATACGGTGACCCGTATCACCCAAAGAACTAGACCCTGCCCCTGCCCAGACTCACCCCCACACATCCCAAAGCACTCCCCCAGCTGTCCCCCTCTTTTTTGTGCAATTTGGTATTTCTAGGAACCAGGTGTTTTTTTCAGACAAATTGCGTATTTACGGAAAATACCAGTTTTAGGACTTTTATGCAAATTATGAAAGTTTAAGGGTTTTTATGCAAAATGCATGTGAGGTGGCATAACCTCATTGGCCATTAACCCTAATCCTTACATGTGTCCCTAGGCATGCAGAAAAATCAGTCAAAAATATCAAAAATACAAAATTACCCAAAACCCCTGAAAGTTCTACTTATTTACCAAACTGCCATTAGGCTAAACCCTATTTAACCCCCCCCCCCCACACCCGAGTTTCTCTCACCGCCACCGCCCCTCCGGCCAACTCCGACCACCGGACCGCCGCCAACCCCTTCGCCTCTCCCCTGCCCTTCCCTCCGACCACCGCCACCACCCTCCGGCCGTCGACTCCGCCGCCCTGAGCCACCGCAGCACCCCTCCCTTCTCTGCTTCACAGCAGCTCCTCCCCTCCCCGACGCTCCTCACCGCCACCCCCGACCACCGTGGACCACCGCCACCACCACCAAAGGCCTCGCTGTCACCTCCTCCATCGACCTGACCATCTCCCACCGCCCAACGACGCCCTCCTCCGCCGGCAGCTCCCCCGCAAGTCTCCTCCCTCACCGCACAGCAACTCTCTTCCCCCACTCCGACAGTCCCCCACCGCCCCTCCGGCAGCCTCCAACCTCCGCCACCGCCCCAAACCTCTCCGCCCCGACCTCCTTCTCTGCCCTGACCGCCTGCACCGCCGCCCTCGCCACCGCACGCGACGCTGCGGCTGCTGCAAACTGCCACTGCTGTAGCTGTTGTTAACAGCAGCTGCCGTTGCAGCCACCGCCAAGGCCAGCCACCGCCTTCTCCGCCGCCGTGCTTCCACCGGCGGCAAGCCCAGTAGGCCCCTGTCTGACAGGTATACCCTCCCAATTTTAAATACGTAAATACGTATATAAGTATTAATGTATGTATATATATTTATATATATAGGTATATATATATATCTATATATTTATATATATTAACATATGTTAAAATATTTATATATATTATATCATTTATATTACTGTATATATATACAGTATAATTATACTGTATACATATTTTATTTAATATATATTTATGTATATATATATATCTCTATGTATATTTATACATATATATATTATAATTAAGATATTATATATTTATGTATATATTGTATGTATATTTACTATTATATTTACATTAAATATATATACAGTATATATATATTCATTATGTATTTTTATTATTTAAAATATACTTATTTTATTTATTTATATATATATATGTATATATTTATGTTTATACTTAAACATATAATATATTACTATATATTATTATATACATACTATATTACAGTATATAATATGTATTATACTTTATATATATATTTATATATAACACATATATGTATTTACATACATATTATAATTATTATCTTTATGGTATATATATATGTATATATGTATATATGCCTTGTTATTTCTGTTATTATATATATATTATATATATATATATATATATATATGTTGTATATATAAATATATGTATATATATATTTATATATATTCTATATGTATATTATATCATAGTACTGGTTATACAGTACATATATATTATATTATATTTAATATAATAATATACAGTATATATACGTATTTAAATTCCTATATTTTTCTTTCTTTTATATATATGTAAATATATGTATTTATATATATATATTTAATTTCTGCACTGTCTTTTATTTATATTATATTACTATATATCAGTGGATATACCCTGCTAAAATATACTACTATATATAACAGTGGTCACATATAGACCCTGATAATATTTATATTATAATTGCTGAATAGTACAGCATTTATATATGTATTTAAATTTTTGCACTGTCTTTTCCTTTATTTATATATATATCTCAGTGGATATACCCTGACTACTATATTATTATATATCAGTGGATACACCCTGATAATATTATTATTTATTATATATATATAGCAGTGGATATACCCTGCTACTATTAAAATTATATATATACCTACATTTGTCTGTTCTTTATATACTATATATACTGCTATATATATATTATATATATATATATATATATATATATATATATATATATATATATATATATATATATATATATATACATACTATATATATATATCTATATTATATATGTGTTTATAAGTGTATATATATATATATACTTTATATTACAGCCATGATATTCACGAACCCTGTCTGTTTTAACAGAAATCACCTTCAGCACAGCTAGTGACCCCCTGTCATCAGCACCCCCAAACCTGACTGTGAGATCAGGTTATCAACACTATCAGGGAGTAGGCAAGTTTACCTTGCCAAGTTTACTGGTTAATTTCAAATATTAATATATGTTCTTGAATTCCTGAATTTCCTATAATTGTATGTATCTGAAATTGCCTTGGGTACAGCCAACAGATATCTTGGCACGTAGTGTAATTAACTTAGTTTACAGGCTTACCAAACAACTGCGAGGTTATCATAATATCCTCCTAGACCCTATCACGGGTACACGCAACAAGGTTGCACTTCATTTTGGGATGCAAGTTTACGTAGTTGATTAGCTACCAGTACGTACGACGTGCATCACGGCTTAGCTTAAAATCATGAAGGTTACGACTTGACATTAGTTACATTGGGCGGGGAGAACGACTAAAATACGTATGGGACACCCACCTCTTTATCATGTGCCGCACTCGACGGAGTGATACGGATGTTATATATATATTCATGTGACCATACTCATCGTAGATGGAAAATTGTATAGTGCCCTTGAACGGGGGCATATGTGGCATTTACTAGCCAGTCACTACAGATTGGTGAATTACGTCAGCATATGTCTAGCCACACTTTCTCATACGTACTAGGTTGTCTCAATTTGCATTCACTTAGCTGGTTAGCACCCTGTATTTATTTATTCAGTATTTACATACATGGCATGTTATTTTTCTGTATCTTGTTACGTCCCTCTGAGGACCTGGTTCCCTTCCAGGTTTAGCTGAAACATTCCACCCCACAGTACCTGGACCTGGACAGAAGTCTGGACATGCCCTTGAGATGGAGTTAGAGGAGATGCCATCAGAGTCTGCCTGAGTACATCTGGAGTTGGAGCTATATATTTTGAGGATGATGCGCTAGTTTATCTTATTTCACTTTCTGCTTATCTTTTTGTAGTGGGTTTGTTTCCACATGAATTTATCTGATTTGTATATGACATTTCAGAGTTAGCATCTATATATTCAGCACTTTTCTTGATATTTTTGTGGATGAGATAGATTTACCTATATTTAGACTTGTAGTATTTAGGACAGCGTAGCACATCACTTTGGGTCCATTAAATTGGGTGATCCCTTAGTGACGTGTCAGCTGGCCAGTGCCACGTGGCCTAGTTCCGTATATTTTTGGGACTGGGGCGTGACAAAATTACTTAACTTGCAAACTTATAATTTAAAAAATTACCTCTTCAGTAAATATCCGACTAAATATGTGGTCTTCACGTTGCTTAATAATAATGTCGGTAGTCGGTCCACCAGGAATACGACCGTCATTTTGGTTAGCCATTTACAAAAAAAACTATGACCATTTACGACTAAAATATAATAAGTCTGTCAACGATTTAAAAAACTAACTATGATCATTTACGACTTAAATATAATAATTTTACTTACATTAGATTTTTGGGTTCTTTTCCTCCCGGTTGATTTTGTTGCTTGTAGAAAAGTGAATATAGAATATTGTATATATAGAGAAGAGTTTGATATTGTTGTGAGGAGAGGAGAGTGCTGTGGAGGGCTGATTTATAGAGGGAGGGGGTAGGTTTTGGGGGGGGGGGGGGTCTTCGAGGTGGAAGGGAGGGTCTTCGAGGGGGCAGAGGAGGGGGGTTCTCGGGTCAGCAGTTATGATTCTCTCCTCCCCGCCAACTTAATTGACTAGCGCTGCCCCCCACGTCATAGTCCGACAACTGAGTTGGCGAGCGCTGCTCCCAACGTCCCTAGCTCACCAACTGAGTTGGCGAGACCTCCTTTTTCGTTTGATCCCGCCAACTGAGTTGGCAAAATATTTCTTTGTTTGTAATTTCTCCAAATATTTTTCTTCAGACGCGATTTGGCAAAATTACGTCTCTTTAAACGAAAAAATTCGTATAACAAGAAGTGCAACTTTTAAGAGAGAGAGAGAGAGAGAGAGAGAAAGAAATGAAGGAGACTGTGGAGAGAGCAAGCAGTTAATTTGGAGGAGATCTTTCAAAAAAATCCATGTTTTGACTTTTGAGTGTTGATAAAGCGAATCGTCTGTGTTCTTGGTCTCCACTTTGCTAAGTTCTCTATTTCTAATATGTTTTCCGTTTTAGTAGTTGTTATTTGTTTTCGAATCGACACAAGAAGTTTGATAGGCGACGGTGTAAGTTTATTTTTTTTTAGTGGAGACTCTTTTGGAATGGTTTCTGATCAGTCGGTGGTTTTCTTCCGCTTTGGATTTTTTACGTTAAAAGTAGTGTGCTTATGATTATTGATTGTGTCTGTGTAATTTTGTGTTAGTTACTTTAGTTTGTCCTTCACTTCTCAATGGAATACTTTCAATTAAAAGACAAATTCGTTACGCACTCCATTTCCGACATCAGTAGTATTAGAGCATGAGGTGAGGTTCGATAGTCAGGTATTTGACAAATCGACTGAAAGAAAAGAGGGAGGTTAGTCCTGTTTGAATGGTTAATCTGAATCACACAAACTATCATGCGTGGTGTAACAAGATAAAAGATTTTTTCTACGTCAAAAAAATATATCTGTCCGTGTTTGTGTCTGAGAAGTTCAAAAATAACCTAAGGAGATTGAAAGTTCAAGCATGTCCAGATCTGCAAATACATCTAATTATTTGTAGATGACAATGTGTACAATTATACATATTGTAAATTTAGAAGATGCAGTTGTCCTACAGAAGACGATAGGGTCCTTATGTGCCAAGAAGTTTGATATCAATAAGTTATCTTTGATCCCACAAATAATAAATCGGTGGTACATGAATAACAACACTAATTATGAAAACTATTTTTTTCCCTCCTTTTAGGAACTCATAAAGAAACTACCTTGTAAATGGACAAACTGGCCTTAATGTTGCACGAAACCATGAAACAATTAAATGGCAAAAATTGTTTGAAACTTGTGAGACATTTGTTCAGTAATTGGCACTAGAGCAAGGTTTAAACATCATGGTCATTTTGAATGAGAAAACAAATAATTAAAAAATTGGATCTCTCTTTTTTGTTACCATTGAAGATATGTTTCAACAAGTTTTTAATTTAGTTTTTATATGTCCTTTCCATAGAACTAAGTTTTCAATAAAGAATTCAAACTGTATTTATTTTCACGAAGGTCTCTATCATAGCCAACAACTACGATTCCTCGGACATGTTTCATCAAAGTTTTAAGTTTCCAAACAACACAAGGCTTCATTCTCCTGATCTGAAGGTCTCTCACATTGGATTTCAATTTCAATTTCCCATGTACATGTAAGGTCAAATCCATATTCTCCTTAAGTTAATTCCTGTCCAGACCAAACGAACGTAAGAGTTGCACATGACCGAGCATACAAAGTGGGAGATGGTATACGTCTTTTCTCTCATCTCTACTATTATAATACAATTTAAAAACGACTCAAAAAATAAACCGGCCAAATCAAATATATATCATTAATTATTAATATTAAAATTTTAAAACAAATAACTACCTCGCGTGTTATCTTCTCGCATAGTTAAAAAAAAAAATTCACTGAAACATACAACAAATAATAAAATATATTCAAAATTTAAATTATATTTAAATTAACTATATATTATAATTTAATTAAACACATATTAAAAAAATATTTTTATAACAAATTATAATTAGAATATATTCAAATAATATTTTAAATATTCTAATATCTCTACTATTATAATTGGCTTGGAAACGAATAAAAAATGAGCCTTCCAAGTCATATGTATATCATCCACAAATTAATAAAGAAAAATTCTTATATTTAACTACCATCGTATGTGTTGTATATATATTCTCACATTAATTCTTTTTTAAAATTCTTATAACTAACTACATATGCATATTCCTCACGTAAAGAAACTTAAAATTCTTATAAATAGGTAAACATATATTAAAAAATCTATATATATAACAAATTCAAATTAAAATATATTTAATATTCAAATTATATTTAAAATATTTATATGATATTATCTAAACATATATCCAAAGTTCTATAAATAAAATTTTTTAATTAAAATATATTCAAATCATAATTAAAATATTTTAATATAATTTAAATTTCTATATATTTTCTAATAATATTAACCTGTATTTTTTTCCTACGTGTACTGAATATGGATAGTAATAAATAAACAAACCACTAGTTCATTGTGATTGGTCAAACATACGTTTAGTTGAAATATGTTGTGTGAATAATTAGAAAAAATGACTATGTTTGACTCAAATAACCAGGAAACTTATTCTTTCTTAAACAATCTCTCTTTGTGAAAAATAAATGTGTTTGCCTAGAACTCTTTTTAACTATATTTTGATATATCTTGCAAGTAGTGTTTTGTAAAACCCATTGTTGTCAACTAGCCCAGGCCAGTGGGATATGAAAATGTCCCTTTGTGCTTCTAGGCCTTTACTTATTTGTAGGCTTCACTGTGGACCAAAGTTGGAGCTTTCTACAAATTAATTTAAGAAGATATGTAAAAAAATAGATAAAATATAGGATCAATAATATGTAAAAAGATTGCAATCGAGTACAAGGCATTTCTTTCTTTCTTTCTTTCTAATACTATGTCCATTACTTTTTCTTTTAATCCACAGGGGAGAGAATTGAGTTTCAACCATCAAAACAGAACATTTGTATGCTAAATTGGACTATGCAAATTTTATTTGCAAGAGCACAATGAACGATCGGCCTACCCATATTATCAATTCTGATCTATTCTTGTTTCTGTTTGTGATTTTGCGGGAATAGTTATGGGATCATATTAGATCGTAGATCGTGTGTATATTAGATCGTGTGTATATTAGATCGTAGATCGTGTGTATATTAGATCGTGTGTATATTAGATCGTAGATTGTGGGTATCGTAGATCGTGTTATTCAACTGCCATGCCACTAGTAAGTACTTGTTAAATTAAATGTTATTATGTGTATTTATTGTATATTGTTGTTATTAATCTATTCATGAATATCTTTCAGTGTCATGACTTGTATTATGTTATGGTTGCGTTTCATTAGTGATATCGTGACAATGTGTTATTGATTGTGAGATTGGGGATTATGACAATGGAGTGGATAGAATAGGGATGAAACTGAACTCTTGATGGTCGCTTCCACCGGAATTTATATATATATTGTGCACCTACATTGCACGCTCATAAAAAAAAAATATTAAAAAAAATTAATATAAAAAAATATTATTTCTAGGAATTGAACTCAAAAAGTCAAAAAAAAATACATCCTACCTTAAACACTTGAGTTAGAGATATTTAGTTATAAATATATCATATTAGGTAGTTATATGCTTGGTTAAATTTTTTTTAAATTTACTTAAATGATGATATACTTACGACTTAAATGGTTTATTTTTGAACCATTTCTAAATTTTATATATATATATATATATATATATATATATATATATATATATATATGACTCAGAAAATGTTTCGACAAGCAGAGAGGGCCTCAACTACTTTTGTTACCATCTGACTACTTGACAAATAATAATAATAATAATAATAATAATAATAATAAGATCCTTCCATAACTGACTACTTGGCAAAAAAATTACGACTGGACAAACGGGTTCATAATCGGTAGTTTTGATCCGGTCCGAACCGTATATTGTCCAAACAAGTATTTTACATTTAACGGATAGGGACGGGTCGTGTAAAATAAACGGGACGGGACGGATTGTGTTTCCCAAATAAACGGGCCCCGATTCAACCCTTTTATTTTGAAAAATCTTAAAATTCTATAATTATTTCTTTGGAAAATTTCATACAGAGCAACAGAATTATAACAAATACCACACAAAGCATAAAAAATTATAAATAAATCATCATAACGCCTATCCGAAGGGCGTTTAAGAAGTTTCCAATTTTTTTTCCGTTTGGGCCGTCTGCTGTCGTTACAGCGCAAAAAAAAAGAAGAAGAAAAGAAAACACCCTTTGGAATGGCATTTTCCCTAGAGAAAATGCTCTTCCAAAGGGCGTTTTCTAATTTTTTTTGGCTCTCTCTCTCTCTCTCTCTCTCTCTCACGTTCCCTCTCTACTCTTGCTCTCTCTCTCACTCCCTAACACTCTCTCTCTCTCTCTCTCTCTCTCACGTTCCCTCTCTCTCTCCCTAACACTCTCCCTCACATCTCTCATACTCTCTCTCAACTGTCCCTCTCTCTCTCTGTCTCTCTCAACTCTCTCTCTAACAACTCTTTCTCTCTCTCTATGTCAATTCCCTCTCTCTCAACCCTCTCTCTCTCTCTCTCTCTCTCTCTCTCTCTCCTCCCTCATTTCCTCTGCCACTCTCATCCCTCTCTCCCTTTCTCCCTCTTTTAACTCTCTCTCTCCCTATCACTCTTTTCTCTGTCACTCTTCCTCTCTCTTTTCTGTACGCTATCTACACTAAAGCTAATACATGCACACGCATACTAGGTAACATTTATCTGTACGCTAGGTAACATTCAATTTTGTAATATTTAAATTTAATCGGTTAAATTTATCTAATACTCTCCCTCTAACTCTCATTCTCTTTTCTCTCTCTCTCTCTCTCCCCTCTCCCTCTCTCAACCTGTAAACACACTATTTTTTAGAATTTACTTTTAGAATTTTTAATTATAGATATTATGAATTACTGAGATTAAGGCAGATTTTTCTGTAATTTTTAGCTAATTATAATAAATGTTCGTTCTTGGATTTATATTTTGTGTATTAAATTAATTATTAAAATAGTAAAAAAAATATTTTTGGGTGTAAAACAAATATAAGAGTATTCTGTAATTTTTTTGGAATTTATTGAAGTCCAAAACTATTTTTAATGGCCATATATGCATATATATATTTATTGTTTTAAATAAACTAACCTAAACCGAACTAACCCAAACCAAACTAAATCGAACCAGACCCATACCCGAACACACAACCCGATAACTCGACCCGGACCCGAAACCCCACCCATTCTCCTCCCAGTAACAGAAACCAACACCCCCCCCCGCGCGACCCCTCGATTCCCCGAAACCTCCCCGATCGCTCCTCTTCAGCTCCTGGTAACTCCCTCCCTGTCACCCTATTTAGACCCTAGCCTAACCGACCACCATCACCATCATCTCCTCTACCACCTCAACCAACCCCGGCCACTGACGACCGCTGGACAGTCGCCGCCGCACGCTGCAAGACGCCTCCGCACAGCCTCCAGAATCCCGAGCACAATACACAGCGAGGTACACTACTTCTATCCCCCATATCTCTCTGCACAGTTAACTATATATTGACCCGTCAAATCCTATACGAAGACCACATAACCCTCTTAAACCGTGTATAATTAGTTCGGTGTATCGTGTTCTGTGTCGGTCGCAATTCGTGACGCAAAACAGAAAAAATGACCCAATTTATAGTTCAAAAACTATTTCAACCACCCATGTTCATGTTTGATTTTCTTCCAACCTAGTTAATATTTATAAATTCTACTTTAACAGTAATTTAGACAACATAACCGAGTTTTAATATCTTTAATTATTTTATTTTAATTTATTGTATGTTGTATTTTATTTGTTGTTGAATTTGACAAAAAACTTAGTTTTCTAAATCCAATTTTTTTTGAAATATGGTACGTCCCGCTAAACGAGGCAACTTCGTCGTATTCAAATTACATCGAAAGGCACGTATCATCAACACGAATATGTGAGATTTCACAGAAGTTGATTTGGATGTGCGCGAACACCGGAATCAACGGGTATCCGTCAAAAAGTCCCGTATCGACATATTTTGACACTCGTCATAATTTTGTGTATGCTTGTCATTTCATAACAAAACTTATGCCATTAGATTTGTAGCGTTACGCTGGTCCTGTGATCCAAGTTTGGTTCGATTATGAGAACGTTGACGAAATACCATTTCGTGGGCCCTACGATTGTATTTGATGGGCGATTTCGTGACCGGCTCATCGGAATCCAGTTCTGGATGTTCTGTTGGATTCGTATTATCGTTTTAGACTTGTAAACACTAAGTTTGATAAAATTGGAAAACTTTATCTCTGGCATATTTTTTGGTACGAAGTGGGCCACATGTGGACCCCGCTTTGACCAGAAACTGTTAATTCTGCCCTTGTGTCCAAATTAGAATTATGGGTAGTCAATCCTTACTATTTTAAGTATTCTGAGAGCAATGGTGATGTTTGTTTCAGCATCCGGAGGCGTACCTGGAGATTTTACTTATATCGGAGCAACTAACGACGCTCAGAACCCAGACAAGTGTACGTTGCCAACTTGCAGTAGATCTTGTGATATTATTTGCTTGAGTTATTTCTATATACTTCTATGTTATACATGTTCAACATAGGACCGTGAGACGTTGCTTAATGTCAAAACAAGATTCAGGTGTCGACGCCGTACGCAGAGTCGTGTAACGTCACTTAGAGAGTTGATACCACGATCCTATATATATTTACGTGATTGTTTTATCAAGTACGTCATACCATAGGACACTTAACACTATTCATGTGACAAAATCTTTTTGAATTATTCGTGGTGATTTTGTATAGGCTTACATGATTCATGACATAAGACTTGCATATACATAGATATTATTATGACTCGATGTACTAGCTAGAGGTCATGATCTTGCGTGTTATGGACATGAGACCTTATGGACATGAGACGTGAGATTACATTGGATGGGGGAGAGACATACATGCTACATGCTGATTATATACCTATATACTTTATTATTGAGGTACTTTAGTCTTTGTTCCAGAGCTTGGACCATTACGTAATATTACTGCTACCGGCTCCCCGACACAGAGCTTGTAGTAGTCTCAGCCTGAGTACTAGCGATGGTCTCATTTGTATTTCACATAGCTGGTTACATAGCTTGTCTTGAGGATCTATTTTTATTTACTACATTTTATTTGGCTTGAGTTATTCTTGTACATTGCTATGTCCCCTGAGGACCTGGATCTGGATTATGTCCCCAGGTACAGTAGATGAGGAATACCCCGAGATATACGGGACATGAGCTGACTCTGGAGCAGTACTGGCATCAGAAGACGAGGTTGTGCCAAAGGATTTCTTCTGAGTATTCTGTTAAATACACAGTTATTTATGCTTTTAGTTATTTCATATCTTGACTCATAGACTTATATATTGACTTATTTCCTTTTTTTATTTTATCGGATTATTCCCGGAGACACTGCATATGTTGACTTAATGATGGACTATGTTTTTTATCTATTATCTTGATTAGTCTATCATATTTAGTTATGTTTCTTTCTGTGGATGAGATTAGAATTATTCTGTGATAGATGGTGTAGACTGCAATTATATTTAGTACAACTTAAGTGCACTCTAACGGGTCTATTAAATTGGGTTTGTCCATTGGAGTTGTGCTGCTGGCCATTGCCTCATGGCTAGTCCCTCGGTATTTTGGGACTGGGGCGTGACACAACCTGTCACTCTCACCCTCTCTCCCTCTTTTTACTCTCTCTCTTTACTCTCTGTGTCACTCCCATCCCTCTCTTTTCTCTCTTTCTGTCACTCTTTCTTTTGTCATCTATTTTTTTCTTTATGCTACTATACTAGGTAATACCAGTCCATGTATAATAGGTAACGTTAAATTTGGAACGTTTAATTTATAATATTTATATTTTAATGGTTAAATTTAGCTTATATATATGTTTCATGCGTGTTTTGTATATCTCATTCACTCTTACTCTCTTTACCATAATTTTCTCATACAGGAAATAGCTTACAATCGATGAATTCAGAAGGCAAATTCAAGTCAGAATATACTTTCGTCCATTATCTCCTACCATTTTTGCTTCAGCTATTTCATGACATGCCTCTGTAAGTCTCAATTCAGACGAAAATTTGTGACTATGGATTAAAATTTAGTAATAATTTGCTACCATAGAGGTATACTAGATGGATTATCTTACCATGGGGGTAATACTCATCTTATAACCACTTACAAAAATATGACTTTAGCTAGTTTGCGTAGTATTATTTCTGATCAATTTTTCATAAGTTATGAATTTATAATAAGGTAGTTTTATGAAGATGCGTTGATAATAGTAGATTGTGAAGAAACATAAAATTTTATTGTTCAAAGTAATTTAGTTTCATCTTGTATTAAAATTTACATCATTCCATCACTAGCAAATATAGACACAACTATCATTTCAAGTGGTGAACATTTTTATGATTTCAATGTTGGTCCTAGTTGTATAAATCACACTGAAATTAACTTTGATACTGAAAACAATGATATTGACGATGAAAACATTGATGATTTGGTTAAAAATTTAGATTACTATTTAGATGATAATGATGCTAATGTAGCTGCTAATGTAGCTGGTTGCATTTCTGGGTTAATTGTTGGCAGATAATTTAATTCTCCTTAGGATTTTTGAAATTTTATTAGTGATCTAGCAATTACATATAAATTTGGTTGTTCATCTAAACAAAACAATCATCAAAGAATAGTGTATACTTGCAATTCTCCAAACTGTTATTGGAGAGTATACGCTAAAGCTAATGGTGATGGTAGAATATTTGAAATTCGTACATTTAAAGGTAGACATTCATGTTTAGATGGATTTACAGGAGGGCATCATCCACTAGCCACAACTACAAGGGTAAAAAATAAAATAATTGGTAAAATTAGAGATAACAACTCGTATAGTTCGGCACACATTGTACACGATATACTTAGAGAACATTGGATATATATTACATATTTCAAAGCTTGGAGATCTAGGGAACTTGCATTATCTGATATTAACGACAATTACTGTAATGTCCCGCCCCGTGTCGACATTATGTATCAAGGTGAGTGAGTGGGCATAACTTCATTCTCTGATTCTTGCATGCCTTAATAATGAATATGAGTATTTTGAATGCTTGTTTACTTGAAGAGAAAGATAGAACCTGCCTTGCATGCTAATAAGTGAACTCACCTAGCTTGTCTTTGAAACGAACATGTCTGCTTAACTAAGAGACCCTAAAACGGTTATCTAAAAGTATGTGTTTGCATGAACATGTTCCACTATCGCCTATGCTTCGAGAGAACCATATCGTGTGCTTGAATATGTTCAAAGATAAGGCGGCTTGCCCGCAACAAAGATAAATGGTCTGATGGTTCATCTCATCTGCATCTTAGAGTTTATTTGATAGTGTTTCATGCATTCGCATCGGTCAGACAATAGGTATTGGTGGAGAGCTGAACCATGTGTCACAACTTCTACAGAGATAGTAAAAAGCAACCATGTGTCACAACTGCCAATAGCATCAGATAAATGAGTCAAAGGTTAGCTGGATCAACCACTGCCGATCCTGAGATACTTGGGGACCGTACTGCATATAAGCTAGTTTATTGTGTTGGCTTGGATAGAGGACTGCCCTTAGATATGCATTAGTGTCTAGATGTACATTTGTGTCTAGATGTACATTTGTCCCTAGAGTCCTTGAGTATAGCTCACGTGACATGCTGCGCACACCCTGATAACAGAATAATCTGCTTGTCTTGCTTATATCGAATATGAAACTCTATTTAGAAAGATGTTTTATAAAGGAAGTAATATGCCTCGCTATCAAACTGCATGAAATAAACATAAGTAAAACTAGAAAGATTACTAGTAATATAATATTTTATAACATGATTACTTAGTATTGGTTTTGTCACGCCCAAGTCCCAAATTATCGAGGGACTAGACACGTGGCAATGGCCAGCAACACATACCGATGGATAAACCTAATTTAATGGATCCATCGGGGCATACTTAAGCTGTATTACAACAATCAGGATTTACTAATCTCATCCACAGAATAAATACAACAATATCATCAAAAGAAAATAAAACATCATCCAGTCACAAGTAAATAAAATCGGGGAACAACCCGATATTAAGTCTGTTATAATTGTTCACTTAAACAAGAATTTAAAAGAGTTTAATTGCCATTTAAAACTGAGCATAGAAGAAGCAGATGTTCAGGAGAAATCTTCAGCGATCACCTCGTCCTCAGGTTCTGGTACTGCTCCGAGAAGTGCTCATGTTCCGTACACCCCAGGATAGATATCCTCTGCTAATCCTGGGAACATAATCCAGATCCAGGTCCTCAGGGGACATAGCAAGGTATAAAATAACTCATGCCAAAATAAATATAGTACAGCAATAAATGAAATAATAGGGTAAATAAATAAACCAGCTAAGTGATATGCAAGTGAGAGTTTTAGTCATACTCGGGCTGAGACTACTATAGGATCAGTGTCAGTGAAACCCATAGCAGTATTCTCTCGAAGGGCCAGAACTTGCGCGAAAGCTCTGTATCAGAGACTAAGACACCTCCAGATGACAATATTTATAATATAATCAGCTTTTGATATGGTAATACTCTCCCCACCCAATGTAATCTTACGTCACAGTTCACGATGTACATGTTACGCAAGATCAAAACTAATGCAACAAGTCAGGATAAAATCTAAGCATGTAAAGATGTATATGTCATAAACCTGTATCCTATACAGAATCACCTTGAATATTTCAGGAAGATTATGTCTCATGATTCGTGTCAGGTGTCCTGGGTATAATGTACTTGATATGGCAAGTACGAGAATGTAAATGTCACGATATCCACCTCTAGTTTGACCTTACACAACCCCGCGTACGGTGTTGGCACCCGACTATTAATCAGACGCTAAGTAAGTCACATGGTCCTAGGTTTAAGCATGTACAACAACGTATAAATAAGTCAAGAAAATAAGTAGCAAAAACTGCAGGATTTGGCAAGGCACACTTGCCTGTGGTTCTGTCTCCAACTGTAGCTCTGACCTCAGTGAAAATTGCAGGTACTGCTCTGGTTGCTGAAATAAATATCACCATCAGATTCAGAAAATATCAAATAGCTAGAAACGCCTGTCCTTGAGTCCAATTTGGACACAAGGGCAAAATTGACAGTTTTTGGTCAAAGCGGGGTCCACATGTGGGCCGCTTTGCACCAAAAAATGTGTCAGAAACAAAGGTCTCCAAATCTGTCAAAATTAGTGTCAACAGGTCCAGAATAATGATACGAACCCAACAAAACTTCCAGAATTGGATTCCGATGAGCCGATCACAAAATCGCCCGTCAAGTGGAGCCGTGGGGCCCACGATACGCAATTTTGTCAACGTTTTCAGAATCAAACCAAACTTGGGTCACAGGACCAACGTATTGCTACGAGTCTGATGGCGCAAGTTTTGTTTCGATATAACGTGTGTACACAAAGTTACATCAAGATTCAGAACAGGTGGATACGGGGCGTTGTCGGCGGATACGCGTTGATTCCGGTGTGCACGCACATCCAAATCAACTTCTGCAAATTTTTGTACGTCCGTATCAACGGCACGCACCTTTCGATGAAGACCGCACGCGACCAAGTCGTCCCATTTGGCGGGGCGCACTCAGTTCCGGGGTGAAACAGGGCGTTAGTTTTCTTGTTTTTGGATCGCGATTTGCGATCACCACAGGATGCGACGTACCGAGCGGGTTGCACGGGCATCGAGAGGGTCATGCAGGGTTCGTGTCACAACAGACGGAACAGAAAATGGAGCAACAAGGAGAGAGAACGGGTTACCTGAACAGGGCTCCGTGAACCGAGGATTTCACGTGTCCGCGTGTCGTCTCGACACTGTGTTGTGTCGTGTCAGCCGTGTCCGGTCACTATTTAGTTCTAGGGCTTCGATGTTGGGGTCTTCACCGGAGGTGCTCAGGGTGAGCTCGGGCTGCTGCTGGATAGGAGAGGCGGCTGCGGGCGGCCGGGGCTGCGGGTTGATGGTGATGGAGCGTGGAGAGGGTCGAGGTCGGGGACGACGACGACTAGGGCGGCATGGGGTTTAGGGTTATGAAGGAGGAAGGCGGCTATGGACGGCGGTGGCAGAGGAGAGCAGAAGGAGGGAGGCGAGCGTCGGGCAGCGGCGGTCGCCGGAGAAGCGGAGCGGAGGCAGCGGAGACGAAGGCTGGGGCGGGTTTTATCGGGGACCGAGGGAGAGGGAGAGGCCGCTGGTGCGGGGAGGGGAACGGGAGCGGCGGGCGGTTACGGGGAGCTGAAGCGGAGCGGCGGGGATGCGAGGCGGCGGCCAGCGGCGTAACGGCCGGCGACGGGGAGACGAGGGGTTGGGGAAGAGAGAGGGGCTGGGGCACTGTAGCTAGCGGGTCGGGTCGACGGGTCGGGCGGCAGATCCGGCCCGATCCACTAAAGCTTGGAAGCGGGTTCGGGTATACGGGTTTCGGGTCGCGGGTTTGACCCGGATCCGACCCGTAGGGTTGAGTTGGGTTGGGTTTGCTAAACCGGTCAAGTTTGGGTTGGTTTGGTTCAATTGACCCGAGTTTATTTCAGGGTTCATTGTGGTTTAATTATTAATTAGTTTTTAGGACTTTAAAAATATTTTCGGGGTCCAATAAATTCCCGGAAAATTATCCTAAGTCTAGTTTTTCATTTTACACCAGAAAATATTATTTCCATAATATTTTAATATTATTTAATAATATTTAAAAATTATTTAAATTCAAAATACCTTAGTTTTATTTAGAGAAAAATTCCAAAAAATTACAGAAAATTGTAAAAAATCTATTTTAAAAATCCTAAAAAATCAGGGGATTTACGATCTACCCCCCTTAAGAGGATTGCGTCCTCGCAATTAAGAATAATCGGTCAACAGAGATGACACGGTTGCAACATTATTCGAAGCACATCACTATCAAGAAGAATCAAGGTTGAGGGTTTTAAAACACATAGGGAAAATTATTTCCCTAAGCAATGAAAGTTATGAAATTTTCCGAATGAAGAAAATCTAGAAAATTATAGTTTTTAGAAAACCAGTTTATTATTTATGAAAATATATTAGGTTAACATTTATAAAATATTCTAGGTTATCAATAGGTTATCTATTATTAGCAAGTTAAAACTGTCAGGTTAAGTCTAAGGTCACGAACCAGCAGACACGAACTATAGCAAATCTAGAAGCAGATAACTATGAAAAAAAACTTACGCGCATTAGCTACTCCAAGAGTCTGAGCATCCTCCAAAGTCATCGCGAAAGCTTGTCCGCGTCCTTGAGGTGGTGCCCTCTGCTGTTGCTGGGCTTGCTGGAAAGGTGCTGCTCGAGGTACCAAGGGTGGCCTTGGTTGATACCCTCTTGGTGCTGGTAGTGCTTGTTGGTTTGCCCTTGGTGCTTCTTCTCCACGTTCAGGGAAATCCCTTACCGAATGCTGACGGGATCCGCATGCTAAACACAATCCTAATCTGCGTCGGCAATCCTTGGCGAGATGGCCTGCTTTGCCATAGTAGTAACAAGTAGAAAGTATTATTACTTGTGGTGTAGATGCTTTCTGTTGTTGGTATAGGTGAGGTCTCTTTGCAGCTTCTTCTTGTGGTGATCTGGCTGTTGCTTATGTGGAAGGCCGCTTCAGACTGGTCTCTCTCCTGGTGATGCGCTCCATGCGTTGGGCTGCAGCAAGGACGTTCGAGTAAGATGTAGGTGCCACAGATCCAATTAGTTTCTGTAGCTCGAAGTTTAGTCCGTCGAAGAACTTCTCAGCCTTCTCTTCTTCTGTCGGGATCAAGGTTGGGGCGAAGCGACTTAGACGAATGAACTCAGCGTTATAATCTTCCAACGTCATAGTATCCGGAGTGAGGCGATTGAACTTGTCCCAAAGTTCTGATCGAGCGATAGCCGGAATGTACATCTCCTGAAAGAGTCTGGAGAACTCCTCCCAAGTAACTCGGTTTGGTACAAGTCGTGTCTCCTCAGATAGCCACCAGTGATGAGCATTGTCCGTCAATTGCATTCTGACGACAGTCATCCAACGTTCCCGTGGAAGCTCAGTTGCTTCTAATTGATGCTGAATGTTGGTGAGCCATTCATGAACTTCTGTGGGCTCCTCCTTGCCTGAGAAGGTACGAGGCTTCAACTGGCGGAAATCGGTGATAGAGCCCGTCGTTGGCCGTCGAGCCGGTAGGTTGGCCTGCTCCAGTGCAGTTACTATGCTGTTCCTCAAGTAATCCGCATCACGACGCTGAGCATCGTGTTGGACTTGTTGCTGGGCTTGCATCATTGCGTAGATCATTTGGAATATCTGTTGTCCATCAATAGGCTGCCCTTGTAGGAATACAGGCATTGGTGGAACGAACTGCGGCGGAGGTGGGATGTCATCACGCCGGAACCTTGGATTATGCTGGGCTGCTTGATCGCTTTGAGAAGATTGTCCTCTATTCTCCGGTGTTACTCCTTCATCGTAGGTGACCACAGCATCGTGCGGTGTACCTAAGGGATTCTCATCGCAGGTTCTCGGATCTATTGCTCTTCATCAAAAATAAACTATAAGAGGCGCCCAGGAATCAAGGCAAGATACAAGTCAAAATTTTAATTTGAATCCGATATAGATATCAAAAATGATTCAAGCAAGTGGATGAGGTCCTAAAAACTTATCCTATTCTTATTGCAGGCCTGTTCGGTCCCTAAGTTGAAATCGAAAAATTTAGTCGATGACCTTCATGGGCTACCACAAAAACTATGTCACGTCCCAGTCCCAAATTATCGAGGGACTAGACACGTGGCAATGGCCAGCAGCACACACCAATGGATAAACCCAATTTAATGGATCCATCGAGACATACTTAAGCTGTATTACAACAATCAGGGTTTACTAATCTCATCCACAGAATAAATACAACAATATCATCAAAAGGAAATAAAATATCATCCAGTCACAAGTAAATAAAATCGGGAAACAACCCGATATTAAGTCTGTTATAATTATTCACTTAAATAAGAATTTAAAAGAGTTTAATTGCCATTTAAAACTAAGCATAGAAGAAGCAGATGTTCAGGAGAAATCCTCAGCGATCACCTCGTCCTCAGGTTCTGGTACTGCTCTGAGAAGTGCTCATGTTCCGTACACCTCAGGATAGATATCCTCTGCTAATCCTGGGGACATAATCCAGATCCAGGTCCTCAGGGGACATAGCAAGGTACAAAATAACTCATGCCAAAATAAATACAGTATAGCAATAAATGAAATAATAGGGTAAATAAATAAACCAGCTAAGTGATATGCAAGTGAGAGTTTTAGTCATACTCGGGCTGAGACTACTATAGGATCAGTGTCAGTGAAACCCATAGCAGTATTCTCTCGAAGGGCCAGAACTTGCGCGAAAGCTCTGTATCAGAGACTAAGACACCTCCAGAAGACAATATTTATAATATAATCAGCCTTTGATATGGTAATACTCTCCCCACCTAATGTAATCTCACGTCACAGTTCACGATGTACATGTTACGCAAGATCAAAACTAATGCAACAAGTCAGGATAAAATCTAAGTATGTAAAGATGTATATGTCATAAACCTGTATCCTATACAGAATCACCTTGAATATTTCAGGAAGATTATGTCTCATGATTCGTGTCAGGTGTCCTGGGTATAATATACTTGATATGGCAAGTACGAGAATGTAAATGTCACGATATCCACCTCTAGTTTGACCTTACACAACCCCGCATACGGTGTTGGCACCCGACTATTAATCGGACACTAAGTAAGTCACACGATCCTAGGATTAAGCATGTACAACAATGTATAAATAAGTCAAGGAAATAAGTAGCAAAAATTGCAGGATTTGGCAAGGTACACTTGCCTGTAGTTCTGGCTCCAACTGTAGCTCTGACCTTAGTAGGAATTGCAGGTACTGCTCCGGTTGCTGAAATAAATATCACCATCAGGTTCAGAAAATATCAAATAGCTAGAAACGCCTGTCTTTGAGTCCAATTTGGACACAAAGGCAAAAATGACAGTTTCTGGTCAAAGTGAGGTCCACATGTGGGCCGCTTTGTACCGAAAAATGTGTCAGGAACAAAGGTATTCAAATCTGTCAAACTTACTGTCAACAGGTCCAGAACGATGATACGAACCCAACGGAACTTCCAGAATTGGATTCCGATGAGCCGATCACAAAATCGCCCGTCTAGTGGAGCCGTGGGACCCACGATACGCGATTTTGTCAACATTCTCAGAATCGAACCAAACTTTGGTCACAGGACCAACGTATTGCTACGAGTCCGATGGCGCAAGTTTTGTTTTGATCCGACATGTGTACACAAAGTTACATCGAGATTCAGAACAGGCGGATACGGGACGTTGTCGGCGGATACGCGTTGATTTCGGTGTGCACGCACATCCAAATCAACTTCTACAAAATTTTGTACATCCGAATCAACGGTACGCACCTTTCGATGAAGACCGCAAGCGACCAAGTCGTCCCGTTAGGCGGGGACACTCAGTTCCGGGGTAAAACAGGGCGTTGGTTTTCCTATTTTTGGATCGCGGTTTGCGATCACCACAGGACGCGACGCACCGAGCGGGTTGCACGAGCATCGAGAGGGTCATGCAGGGTTCGCGTCACAATAGACGGGACAGAAAATGGAGCAACGAGGAGAGAGAATGGGTTACCTGAACAGGGCTCCGTGAACCGAGGATTTTACGTGTTCGCGTGTCATCTTGACACTGTGCTGTGTCGTGTCAGCCGTGTCCGGTCACTGTTTAGTTCTAGGGCTTCGATGCTGGGGTCTTCGCCGGAGGCGCTCAGGTGGAGCTCGTGGTCAGCGGGGCGGCCGGAGAAGCGGCGCTGAGCTCGGGCTGCTGCTGGAGGGGAGAGGCGGCTGCGGGCGGCCGGGGCTGCGGGTTGATGGTGATGGAGCGGGGAGAGGGTCGAGGTTGGGGACGACGACGGCTAGGGCGGTGTGGGGTTTAGGGTTCTGGAGAAGGAAGGCGGCTATGGGCGGCGGTGGCAGAGGAGAGCAGGAGGAGGGAGGCGAGCGTCGGGCAGCGGCGGTCGCCGGAGAAGCGGAGCGGAGGCAGGGGAGACGGAGGCGGGGGCGAGTTTTATAGGGGACCGAGGGAGAGGGAGAGGCTGCCGGTGCGAGGAGGGGAACCGGAGCGGCGGGCGGTTGCGGGGAGCTGAAGCGGAGCGGTGGGGACGCGAGGCTGCGGCCAACGGCGTAACGGCCGACGACGGGGAGACAAGGGGTCGGGGAAGAGAGAGGGGCTGGGGCACTGTAGCTAGCCGGTCGGGTCGACGGGTCGGGCGGCGGATCCGGCCCGATCCACTAAAGCTTGGAAGCGGGTTCGGGTATGCGGGTTTCGGGTCGCGAGTTTGACCCGGATCCGACCTGCAGGGTTGAGTTGGGTTGGGTTTGCTAAACCGGTCCGGTTTTGGTTGGTTTGGTTCAATTGAACCGGATTTATTTCAGGGTTCATTTTGGTTTAATTATTAATTAGTTTTTAGGGCTTTAAAAATATTTTTGGGGTCCAATAAATTTCCAAAAAATTATCCTATGTCTAGTTTTTTATTTTACACCAGAAAATATTAATTTCATAATATTTTAATATTATTTAATAATATTTAAAAATTATTTAAATTTAAAATACCTTAGTTTTAATTAGAAAAAATTCCAGAAAATTATAGAAAATTATGAAAAATCTATTTTAAAAATCCTGAAAAATCAGTGGTTTTACAGGTTTTAGTGAATGTTTGCTTCTGTTCAGTTGTTTATTCTCACCCGTACTTATAAAAGTGCTGACCCACCAACAGTTTACTTGCTTGCAGGTACTAGATCATCCGAGGGAGGGATAAGCGTGCCTCATCCCCAAGACCCGGAATCTGTGTTTCGATTGCCTCAAGTTTCTATCGTATAAAGGGGCATAATGTATGGAACGATGCCTTAAAATGAGAATCGAGTCCCTCGATTTGTCCCGAATACTCAGTTGGCTAAATGTATTGCTTTGCAACAATGTTCCTCCGCTGCTTACTCGATTGATACGATAATAGCCAAACTCTAATGATACTGCCTTGTGCGGGGGCAACCCCAGGCTTGCACGGTATCACGTTCCGGTATCAAACGACCATACGCGCCCCGTCGGGAGCGCCGAGGCACGGTGATTCACGTTTGGTGCATCGAGGTACGGTGATTCGCGTCCGATCTCCGGCGGTGTCACGCCCTAGTCCCAAAATACCGAGGGACTAGCCACGTGACAATGGCCTGCAGCACACAATAATGGGCAAACCCAATTTAATGGACCCATCAATATGTACTTAAGCTGTAAAACAACAATCAGGGTCTGCTAATCTCATCTACAGAAATGAATACAACAATATCAGAATTATAAAGCAATAACAAGTCTTGATTAAAACATAAGTCGTGGAACAACCCTACAATGAGTTTGATACATCAACTCAATAAACTGAAAATAAAGAGTCTAACAATAGAAATAACTGAGTATAGAATGCACATATACTCAGGAGAAATCCTCAGCTATCACCTCATCCTCGGTCCCTGGTACTGCTCCGAGTAGTGCTCCTGTTCCGGACACCTCAGGATAGATATCTTCTGCTAACCCTGGGGACATAATCCAGATCCAGGTCCTCAGGGGACATAGCAAGGTACAGATAATATAAGCCAAAATAAATGCAGTACAGCAATAAATAAAATAATAGGGTAAATATAAACCAGCTAAGTGATATGCAAGTGAGAGTTTTAGTCATACTCGGGCTGAGACTACTATAGGATCGGTGTTGGAGAAACCCATAGCAGTATTCTCTCGAAGGGCCAGTAATGTACCAAAGCTCTGTGTCAGAGTCTAAGGCACTTCAAGTAAAGTAATATATATATATATATAATCAGCCTTTTGTATGGTAAATCTCTCCCCACCCAATGTGATCACATGTCACAGGTTCACGATGTCTCATGTCCATGTCACGCAAGATCATATCTAATGCAACAAGTCATAATGAAATCTAAGCATGTACAATGTATATGTCCAAATCCTGTATCCTATACAGAATCACCATGAATATCTCAGGAAGATTCTGTCTCATGAATAGTATCAGGTGTCCTGGGTTATAACGTACTTGATAATGCAAGTACGAGAATGTAAATGGTCACGATAGCCATCTCTAGTTGACATTACACAACTTCGCGTACGGTGTTGGCACCCGACTATTAATCGGATGCTAAGTAAGTTACACGGTCCTAGGTTTAAGCATGTATAACAGATAAATAAGTCAAAGAAATATGTAACAAGAACTGCAATGTTTGGCAAGGTACACTTGCCTGGGTTTTGGTTACCAACTGCGGCTCTGGTTTCAGTGGGCTCTGCAGGCACTTCTCCGGTTGCTGAAATAGATATCACCATCAAATTCAGAAGACATCAAATAGCTAGAAACGCCTGTCCTTGAGTCCAATTTGGACACAGGGGCAAAAATGACAGTTTCTGGTCAAAGCGGGGTCCACATGTGGGCCACTTTGTACCGAAAAATGTGTCAGAACCAAAGGTCTCCAAATCTGTTAAACTTAGTGTCAACAAGTCCAGAACGATGATACGAACCCAACGGAACTTCCAAAATTGAATTTCGATGAGCCGGTCACAAAATCGCCCGTCAAGTGGAGCCGCGGGGCCTACGATACGCAATTTTGTCAACGTTCTCAGAATCGAACCAAACTTGGGTCACAGGACCAGCGTATTACTACGAGTCCGATGGCGCAAGTTTCGATTCAATTCGACGTGTGTACACGAAGTTACAACGAGATTCAGAATAGGCGGATACGGGGCGTTGTCGGCGGATACGCGTTGATTCCGGTGTGCACGCACATCCAAATCAATATCTGCGAAATCCCACACGTCCGTATCAACGGCGCGCACCTTTTGGTGAAGACCGCACGCGACCAAGTCATCCCGTTTGGCGGAGCGTACTCAGTTCCGGGTAAAAATGGGATGTTATTTTTCCTGTTTTTGGATCGCGGTTTGCGATCGCCACAGGATGCGACGCACCGAGCGGGTTGCACGGGCATCGAGAGGGTTACACAGTCTATGCGTCACAACTGACGGAACGGAAAATGGAGCAACGAGGAGAGAGAACGGATTACCTGAACGGGGCTCCGTGGAACTGGGTTCTTCGTGTCCGCGAGGAGTTGCGACACGACACAAATTGTGTCCGGGTACTGTGTTGATCTAGGGTTAGGGTTAAGGTTCTGGTGCTGCTGGGGGAGACTCACCGGAGGAAGGCGGCTCGGGGCGGGGTGTTCAGCTGGAGGCGGAGGGGTTGGTGCTCAGGCGGCCGGGCAGAGGCGGGGGCTCGGGGCTTAGGGCGGAGAGGTGGTGGAGATGGGGGATGAGGTCCTGGAGGAGGAAGGCGGTGGCAGTGATGGATTCGAGCGGCGGAGCTAGGTTAGGCGGCTGGGGACGGGGAGTGAGGCAGAGACGGGCGGCTAGGGGTCTGGGCTAGGGCGGAGCGGGGCTGGGCTCGGGGAGTGGAGGCTGTGGAGAGAGGGAAGGAGGTGGCGCTGGGGCTGAGGAGGCTGGGCTCGGGGCTGCACTAGCAGAGGAGAGCAGCGAGGTGGCGACGGTGGCTAGGCGAGGGGTTAGGGTTCAGGCGAGGGGGAGATAGGTGGTGGTGCTGGTGGTGGAGACGGCGGGCTGGACGGGGGCTTTATAGGACGAGGTCAGACGGTTACGGCCGGAGAAGGCGAGGCGGTTATGAGCGGAGCTGAGGGTAAAACGGCCGCGGAGAGGCGGCCGAATTCCGCAACGGCCGGCGCTGTCGGGGGAAAGACGGTTACTGTAGCGGTAACCGTAGAGGGTCGGGTTTTGGGCGGGTCGGGTTTCAGATCCGACCCGACCCGAAGGGGTTTGGGTTCAGATTTAAACCGGGTCGGGTTCAGCGGGTTGGTTTGGTTTGATTTGGTTTAATAATAAACTGGGTTTAATTAGGGTTTTTATTAAAAAATTTATTTTTAGGTCTTTAAAAAAATGCTTTCGGGGTCCAATAAAATCCAGAAAAATTATCCTATGTCTAGTTTTTCATTTTACACCAGAAAATATTATTTTCATAATATTTTAATATTTAATAAACACATTTAAAAATTATTTTATTACAAAATACCTTGATTTAATTAGTAAAATAATCACCAAAAGTTCTAAAAAAATTATTTTTAAAAATCTAAAAATTTCTGGGGGTTTACAATCTACCCCCTTAAGAGGATTGCGTCCTCGCAATCAAAGAATAACCGGTCAACAGAGATAACACGGTTGTAAAACGTTATTCGAAGCACCTTACTGTCAAGAATCATATTTCAGGAGAATCAAAGGATGAGGTTTAAAACACATAGGGAATGAAAACATCATTTCCCCAGAAAACTACATTTTAGAAAAACTAGGTTATCATTTATTAGCAAGTTGAAAAAAACTACTAGGTCAAGGCTAAGGTCACGAACCAGCAGGCACGAACTAAAGCAATACGAAACGAGATAACTACAAAAACTTACGCGCATTAGCTACTCCATGAATCTGTGCGTCCTCCAAAGTCATCGCGAAAGCTTGTCCGCGTCCTTGAGGTGGTGCCCTCTGCTGTTGGTGGGCCTGCTGGAAGAGTGCTGGTCGAGGTGCCAAAGGTGGCCTCGGTTGATATCCTTCTGGTGCTGGTAGAGCTTGTTGGTTTGCCCTTGGTGTTCCTTCTCTACGCTCAGGGCAGTCCCTTACTGCATGCTGTCTGGATCCGCAACCTAAGCATAGTCCAAATTTACGTCTACACTCCTTCTCAATATGGCCTATCTTGCCGCAGTAGTGACACGTAGGGAGAGTTAGTGATCTGGATACAGCTCCTTGTGGTGCTTGATGCAGATAAGGTTTCTTTGCATCTTCTCCATGCGGTGCTCGGGCCGGTGCTGATGTGGAAGGTCGCTTCAGACTGGTCTCTCTCCTGGTGACGCGCTCCATGCGTCGGACTGCAGCAAGGACGTCTGAGTAGGATGTAGGTGCAACAGATCCAATTAGTTTCTGTAGCTCGAAGTTTAGTCCGTCGAAAAACTTCTCAACCTTCTCTTCTTCTGTCGGAATCAAGGTAGGGGCGAAGCGACTTAGACGAATGAATTCTGCGTTGTATTCTTCCACTGTCATAGTATCCTGAGTGAGGCGATTGAACTTGGCCCAAAGTTCTGATCGAGCGGTAGCCGGAATGTACATCTCCTGAAAGAGTCTGGAGAACTCCTCCCAGGTGACTCGGTCTGGTCCGAGCCGGGTCTCCTCAGATAGCCACCAGTGATGTGCATTGTCCGTCAATTGCATTCTGACGATAGTCATCCAACGTTCCCTTGGAAGCTCAGCTGCTTCTAATTGATGTCGTATGTTGGTGAGCCACTCATGAACTTCTGTGGGCTCCTCCTTGCCTGAGAAGGTACGGGGCTTCAGCTGGCGGAAATCGGTGATAGAGCCCGTCGGTTGCCGTCGAGTTGGTAGGTTGGCCTGCTCCAGTGCATTTACTAGGCTGTTCCTCAAGTAATCTGCTTCACGACACTGAGCTTCTTGATGAATTTGCTGTTGGGCTTGCATCATTGCGTAGATCATTTGGAATATTTGTTGCCCATCCATGACTTGTCCTGGTGGGAAAACAGGCATCGGGGGAACAAACTACGGAGGCGGCGGGATGTCATCACGCCGAAATCTAGAAGCGTGCTGATCTGCTTGGCTGCTTCGGTGAGTAGAGGGATCTCCACTCAATAGCGTCACTTCATCTTCTCCGTAGGTGGCTACAACACCTATTGGTGTGCTTGCTGGAGTTTTATCGTTTGCTCTTGAATCCATTACTCTGCAACCAAAATAAACAATAAGAGGCGTACAGGAATCAAGGCAGGATACAAGTCAAGAAATAAATTCGAGTCTGATATAGATATCAAGAACGTTTTAAGCAAGTGGATGAGATCCTAAAACTTATCTTATTCTTATTGCAGGCTTGTTCGATCCCTAAGTTGAAACAGAAAAATTTAGTCGTTGACCTGCATGGGCCACCACAAAAACCATGTCACGCCCCAGTCCCAAAATACCGAGGAACTAGACACGTGATAATGGCCAGCAGCACACACCGATGGACAAACCCAATTTAATGGATCCATCGGGGCATACTTAAGCTGTAATACAACAATAAGTAGGTCCAATGATATAAGTCACAGTCTAATCTAATCTCATCCACAACAGATAATCACAGATCAAATGCCAGAATAAATGCAATAAAATAAACTAACATATCTCAATAAAAGTGTCTCGAAGAACAATCCGAGAACAAGTCTGATACATCAATGCAATAGATTGGAAATAAAATAACTAGAAACAGAAATAAATGAGTATCTGACGCCAATACTCAGAAGAAGTCCTCTGGCACGATCTCGTCCTCAGATCCTGGTTCTGCTCCAATGTATGCACCTGCTTCTGCTAATGTAATGCTCCGGTCCCGTATACCTCGGGATAGATATCTTCTGCTAACCCTAGAGACATAATCCAAATCCAGGTCCTCAGGGGACATAGCAAGGTACAGATAATACAAGCCAAAATAAATGCAGTGCAGCAATAAATAAAATAATAGGGTAAATATAAACCAGCTAAGTGATATGCAAGTGAGAGTTTTAGTCATACTCGGGCTGAGACTACTATAGGATCGGTGTTGGAGAAACCCATAGCAGTATTCTCTCGAAGGGCCAGTAATGTACCAAAGCTCTGTGTCAGAGTCTAAGGCACTTCAAGTAAAGTAATATATATATATATAATCAGCCTTTTATATGGTAAATCTCTTCCCACCCAATGTAATCACATATCACAGGTTCACGATGTCTCATGTCCATGTCATGTAAGATCATATCTAATGCAACAAGTTATAATAAAATCTAAGCATGTACAATGTATATGTCCAAATCCTGTATCCTATACAGAATCATCATGAATATCTCAGAAAGATTCTGTCTCATAAATAGTGTCAGGTGTCCTGGTTATAACGTACTTGATAATGCAAGTACGAGAATGTAAAGGGTCACGATAGCCATCTCTAGTTGACATTACACAACTTCGCGTACGGTGTTGGCACCCGACTATTAATTGGATGCTAAGTAAGTCACACAGTCCTAGGTTTAAGCATGTACAACAGATAAATAAGTCAAAGAAATATGTAACAAGAACTACAATATTTGGCAAGGTACACTTGCCTGGGTTTTGGTTACCAACTGCGGCTCTGGTTTCAGCGGGTTCTGCAGGTACTTCTCCGGTTGCTGAAATAGACATCACCATCAAATTCATAAGACATTAAATAGCTAGAAACGCCTATCCTTGAGTCCAATTTGGACACAGGAACAAAAATGACAGTTTCTGGTCAAAGCGGGGTCCACATGTGGGCCACTTTGCACCGAAAAACGTATCAGAACCAAAGGTCTCCAAATCTGTCAAACTTAGTGTCAACAAGTCCAGAACGATGATACGAACCCAACAGAACTTCCAGAATTGGATTCCGATGAGCCGGTCACAAAATTGCCCGTCAAGTGGAGCCGCGGGGCCCACGATACACGATTTTGTCAACGTTCTCAGAATCGAACCAAACTTGGATCATAGGACCAGCGTATTGCTACGAGTCCGATGGCATAAGTTTCATTTCGATCCGACGTGTGCACACGAAGTTACAGCGAGATTCAGAACAGGCGAATACGGGGCGTTGTCGGCAGATACGCGTTGATTTCGGTGTGCACGCACATCCAAATCAACTTCTGCGAAATCCCACACGTCCATATCAACGGTGCGCACCTTTCGGTGAAGATCGCACTCGACCAAGTCATCCCGTTTGGCGGGGCGTACTCAGTTCCGGGTAAAAATGGGGTATTATTTTTCCTGTTTTTGGATCGCGGTTTGCGATCGCTACAGGATGCGACGCACCGAGCGGATTACATGGGCATCGAGAAGGTTACACAGTCTATGCGACACAACTGACGGAACAAAAAATGGAGCAACAAGGAGAGAGAACGGGTTACCTGAATGGGGCTCCGTGGAACTGGGTTCTTCGTGTCCGCGAGGAGTTGCGACACGACACAAATTGTGTCTGGGTACTGTGTTGATCTAGGATTAGGGTTAAGGTTCTGGTGCTGCTGGGGGAGACTCGCCGGAGGAAGGCGGCTCGGGGCGGGGTGTTCAGCCGGAGGCGGAGGGGTTGGTGCTCAGGCGGCCGGGCAGAGGCGGGGGCTCGGGGCTTAGGGCGGAGAGGTGGTGGAGATGGGGGAGGAGGTCCTGGAGGAGGAAGGCGGTGGCAGTGATGGATTCGAGCGGCGGAGCTAGGTTAGGTGGCTGGGGACGGGGAGTGAGGCAGAGACGGGCGGCTAGGGGTCTGGGCTAGGGCGGAGCGGGGCTGGGCTCGGGGAGCGGAGGCTGTGGAGAGAGGGAAGGAGGTGGCGCTGGGGCTGAGGAGGCTGGGCTCGGGGCTGCACTGGCGGAGGAGAGCAGCGAGGTGGCGACGGTGGCTAGGCGAGGGGTTAGGGTTCAGGCGAGGGTGAGATAGGTGGTGGTGCTGGTGGTGGAGACGGCGGGCTGGACGGGGGCTTTATAGGACGAGGTCGGGCGGTTACGGCCGGAGAAGGCGGGGCGGTTATGGGCGGAGCTGAGGGTGAAACGGCCACGGGGAGGCGGTCAGATTCCGCAACGGCCAGCGCTGTCGGGGGAAAGACGGTTACTGTAGCGGTAACCGTAGAGGGTCGGGTTTCGGGCGGGTCGGGTTTCAGATCCGACCCGACCCGAAGGGGTTTGGGTTCAGATTTAAACCTGGTCGGGTTCAGCGGGTTTGTTTGGTTTGATTTGGTTTAATAATAAACCAGGTTTAATTAGGGTTTTTATTAAATTTTTATTTTTAGGTCTTTAAAAAAATGCTTCCGGAGTCCAATAAAATCCAAAAAAATTACCCTATGTCTAGTATTTTATTTTACACAAGAAAATATTATTTTTATAATATTTTAATATTTAATAAACACATTTAAAAATCATTTAATTACAAAATACCTTGATTTAATTAGTAAAAAAAATCACCGAAAATTCTAGAAAATTTATTTTTAAAAATCTAAAATTTTTTGGGGGTTTACAGGCGGGGGCAGGCGGTGGTTGGGCGACCTTCTGGGCCGGGGCATGACAGAATGGTATCAAAGCGAATTCGATTCTTTGCCCAATCCGTTGCTATGACTATGAGATTTGCTCGATATGGTATTGCAATAGAGCGTTCCATACAATAAGTCCATAGATATTCTCAAAGTTGTGCAAAAGTTTTCTGGAATTGATTTGTTGCTCGAGAGTTGTGCTTGCTTGTGTTTCAATTGAGTACGACGAGGGATGAGGACTATCGCTGCTCGGAATATCGAGAAGTTTATCCTTAAAGTTTTGAGGACGAAACTTTTTGTTAGTGGGTAAGTATGTAATGCCCTACTCCGCATCGGCATTATGTATTAAGGTGAGTGGGAAGAACTTCGTTCTCTAATTCTTGCATGCCTTAATAATGAATCTGAGTATTTTGAATGCTTGTTTGCTTAAAGAGAATGATAGAACCTGCCTTGCATGCTAATAAGTGAACTCACCTAGCTTGTCTTTGAAATGAACATGTCTGCTTAACTAAGAGACCCTAAAACGCTTGTCTAAAAGTATGTATTTGCATGAACATGTTCCACTATCGCCTGTTCTCCGAGAGAACCAGATCGTGTGCTTGAATTTGTTCAAAGATAAGTCGGCTTGCCCCGCAACAAAGATAAATGGTCTGATGGTTCGTCTCGTCTGCATCCTAGAGTTTATTTGATAGTGTTTCATGCATTCGCATCGGTCGGACAATGACTATAGGTGGAGAGCTGAACCATGTGTCACGACTGCTACAGAGATAGTGGAAAGCAACCATGTGTCACAGCTGCCAATAATATCAGATAAATGAGTCATTGGTTAGCTGGGCCAACCGCTGCCGATCCTGAGATACTCGGGGACCGCACTGCATATAAGCTAGTTCGTTATGTTAGCTTGGATAGAGGACTTCCCCTAGATATGCATTGGTGTCTAGATATGCATTTGTGTCTAGATGTGCATTTGTCCCTAGAGTCCTTGTGTATAGCTCACGAGACACGCTGCGCACACCCTGATAACAGAACAATCGGCTTATCTTGCTTATATCAAATATGGAACTCTGTTTACAAAGATGTTTTATAAAGGAAGTAATATGACTCTGCTATCAAATTACATGAAATAAATATAGGTAAAACTAGAAAGATCACTAGTAATGTAATATTTTATAACATGATTATTTAGTGTTGGTTTTAGTGAATTTTTGCTTTTGTTCAGTTGTTTATTCTCACCAGTACTTATAAAAGTACTGACCCACAATAGTTTACTTGCTTGCAGGTACTGGATCGTCCGAGGGAGCGATAAGCGTACCTCATCCCCATGACCCATAATCTGTGTTTCGATTGCCTCGAGTTGCTATCGTATAAAGGGGTATAATGTATGGAACGATGCCTTAAAAAGAGAACCCAGTCCCTCAATTTGCCCCGAATACTCAGTTGGCTAAATGCATTGCATTACAATAATGTCCCTCCGCTGCTTACTCGATTGATGCGATGATAGCCAAACTCTAATAATGCTGCCTTGTGCGGACGCAACCCCATGCTCGTACAATATCACATCCGGGTATCAAACGGCCATATGCTCCCTGTCGGGAGCGCCGAGGCGAGGTGATTCGTGCCGGTGCGTCGAGGCGCGATGATTCGCGTCCGGTCTCCGGCGGGGGCATGCGGTGGTCGGGCGACTTTCGGGGCCAGGACGTGATAGTTACGTTGATGCAATGGTAGTCTTGAGAAATATTGTTTTACAATTAGGGAAAGAAATTCTGGTAGCAAATATTTTTTTAAAAACAGTAGAAAATAATATCTTCCAAAGAATATTTATTTGTTTCAAGGCTTGTATGGATGGTTTCTTAAGTGGTTGTTTACCTGTTATTAGTATTGATTCTACTTTTCTTACATCTAGATTCCGAGGTAATTTATTTGTTGTTTGTGCTCACGATCCAAACTATCAACTATATTCTATTGCTTATTATGTTGCTGAGAATGAAAAAAATGTGTCGTGGACATAGTTTTTAAACTGTTTGAAAATATCTTTCAAAATTTATTTTGAATGGTGGGATAGTATTTTATTTATATCTGATAAGTAGAAATGATTAATTCGTGGAATGCAAACAATTTTTCCAAACTCTTCCCACTTTTTTGTATTTAATATTTTAAACAAAATTTAAAAAATCAGTGTCCTCGTACACCGACATATCTACAATGGTTATAAAAACTTGCCCGATCTTATAATGAGGTTGATGCGAATGGTTGATTGGAAACAATAAAATCTGCTGATATAAATATTTTTAATTGGATTGTAGGGTCAAATGATAAAAATAGTGATTTTCTTACTAGATAACATCTTATTCACTGTGCCCATGATTATATATTAATACTTCAAACATTGATGAATGTTTTAACAATTGGATTAAAATTTTGCGTGATAAACCAATATCAACATTGCTTGATGGTATTAGAGCAAAAATAATAACACTTCACGACAAGCATCGAACAAATGCTGAAAAGATGGAAACATAATTTTGTCCAAGGATGATGAACACTATGGCACGTATTAGGTGAGAGTCACACCAATTTCAGTTATTGCATTTTAATAACAATAAATTTGAAATATGGGATCATGAAATAAGTAGATGTTATATGGTTGAACTAGACCGTAAATGTTGTACATGTGGTCGGTGGCAACATACTCTACTATCATGTGAACATGCTTGCTTTACATGTCATCCTTCTAACGTACCAGCTGAAAGTTATTATCCTATTGAATTTTCTGTTGCAATACTTTGAGCTCTATACATGCCATGTATAGAACCAATTCCAGTCCGCTATACTCCTCAAAGTGAACCGGTAAGAGGTCAAATTGGAGTACCACTTCTTGGGCGTAGAGCTGGAAGACCAAAAAAGAATCGTATAATGACAAGAGAACCGTCGACAAGAGATCTTTGTTGTAGTAATTGTGGCAGGCTGGGATACAACAAAAGGAGTTATAGAAATCAACCGAGGCAGTGAATATTATGATTGTATCTTTTTTGAGTAATTATGATTCCAATTTTACGTTGTTATAACGTTGTAATTGAAGTTGCTAAACTTTCGAATAAAATAAACATCATATTATTGAAATTTAAAGACCAACAAAATATTATCATACATTTATTTATGGAGACCAACAAAATTACTAGCCCCCTCTGTCATCCCTTCTATAATCTCTACGATTTACTCGCCTAAGACCTAGCCTATATCTCCTTTCCTCTGTACCCTCCGATGGTGGCAAATATAAATGAGAGTCTGGATCAAGACTGGCTGAGCCAAACAATGAAGTGCCAGTCTCCTACAGGTAATAATTCCAATCCCAATCATGAGAAGCAGCCTGTGGCGTGGCATCGTAACTCTTTTATGTGCCCTTGTTGCTCTGGGATGTGCTCTCGTAACTCTGGGATGTGTCATTGTCATGGTGTGGCCTACCCTCGAAAGGTTGTGACATGCTAGCATAAGGTTGGGAATATCCCTCGTAATATTGTGGCATGCCAACGTAAGGCTGTGACGTGCCGTAATGCCGTGGCATGCCAATATAAGGCTGTGACATGCCAGCTTAAGGCTGCGAAGTGCCCTCGTAAGCTTGGGATATTCCCTCACCAACCTGTTGTGCCTCTGCATTGTTCGAACCAGCTCCTCGATCACGTGTCCTACGAGGACGTGCCTTTCTTTGTCTCACGAAGCCTACCGGATGGCTGTTTGGTATATCGAGTGGAGTAAAATGGGGACTCAGTGGTGCGCGTAGATATTATACAGTGATCCCTAAATTCTCTTCTAGATCTCTTTCGTGGTCCTCAGCTATATAAGCTAGTGTCTCCGCCTGAATATTTAAATCCATACTAAATGAATATAAAAGTAACATATATAAAGATGATAGTTTATGTAAAAAAGAACACATACGACTAGAGCATCGTGTGCCCTCCTATCACATAAGCTCAGATCGTCTAAAGCTCATAGCTGGAACCGAGGTTCTTCAAATTTATATATCCTATTTTGCACTAGCGGGCATCCATACAAACGTAAAAAATCGGCACTACCCTCCACTGTAAAATTTTAACATAAAAGGATATGTAAGATCTAATACCGTATAATTTATTTAAAATACCCCTTAACTTACAATCTGCCGTCGATGTCATCAATTCGGATATGTGTTCCACGCCATGCGTGGTAAATCTGGAATGCCAACCAAGCATATATGTACGAACCTGCTCTTCCATATTTGATTTGGTACTGCTATAAGCCAAAGACTCCAGGGGTATCATATATTTCAGTCCGAACTGTCGCATAACACGATCAGCTGGATGAAACATGATAGATCCATTGTGCAAGATATAATACCTATGGAGACTGCGGATACGTTCACCATCTCTCACTTCTTATGGCACACTTAGTGGTTGCCAAACAACCTATTTGACATTCAACAAGTAATAAATGGTAGGCACGGAAATAACATCTAAAAGTTTAATTTAATAATACAAACTTACCTCATAGGCGGTTAATGTGTCAAATCGATGCCGATAAAGAGATACCACTTTTGTCATATAATGCACATAATCTGTATTTCTAGTAATCCAGCGAATGCTTACTGGCCATACTGTTTGTTCAGCTCTATATTTACTACTGGTCTACCAATCTCGAAGTGATCGTAATACCAGAACTACAAAGATGAACACAAATAAGATCCAAATAAATATAGTAGATATTATTTATTTTTATTCATACCTGTATAAGTGTTAGACATCAACTTATATTTTTTGCTATTCTACCCTTTCATACCTTGCTTACAAAAGACGTAATAGAACGGTATAAATATGGTAACACTGCTTCACTCCATGCATGTTTTGTGTTGGAATGGATGTCCGCAAGAAATGGTAGCAGTCGTACGTTGATCATATTTTTTGTAGCATCGGAGAATAAAAAAGCACCGCATAGACACAGTAAGTAAGCTCTAGTGCAACATATCACCTGAAAACATAATTGAATATTGATACCATTTATATTAAATAAATATTAATAATAATTAATACATGTAAATAAATATTCACGAATAATCGATATGAACTGTTGTAGAGCCGATATGATTAACATGCATGAAAGTAGACTGGAGCCAAGTGAGTTTGACAGTACTGGTTTCTCCTATGTGAGAGAGGGGCTCCACATCGAGGTATTCTCTAACGAGATGTTTTTCTTCCAACTTTTTGTCAAAATATATAGGATTACCCTCGATAGGTGATCTCAAAATCTATGCCACATCCGCTAATGTGATCGTCATCTCACCGAAGGATAGCTGAAATATGTTGCGTGTTGGCCACTATCGCTCAATGATACTTAATATCAGGTCTCTATCGTGACGTTATAGCGTCAACAAAGTGAAAACCAAACGCCTCCACCAAGACCTTTTGGCCTTCAGTCAACTCTCATGATGACCGCCACTCACCATGCTATCGTAATTTTATATCTGGATAATCATAGCGCTACATAATATATGTATAGATATTGTTAGTACAATATAATATACTTAAAAACAATAATATCAATTATCTAAAAATTATATTACCGGTCATGCGAAAACCAGACTAAAAATGTGAGACTCTCGCTCACGTTCAATGGCCGGAGATATAGGTCCACCGGGTATGCGTCCGTTATTTTGAAAATCCATCTGTATTTATGATTAGGACATATAAAAAAAATATAATTAAATTGCTATTGAACTCTTTTCAAACTCTTGAACTCTTAAACTCTTTTACCTGTTTTTCCTTTTGTATCTTCTTCCTCTTGAACTCTTTTCTAACTCTTGCAGCCTCCAGCTTCTGCTATCGAACTCTCTTCCTGGAGAAACTCTCACGAATGCTTTCTTCTTCTCCTTCTATAAATTTATAACTGAAATCCTCATTCTTATAAATACTTTCTTCTACTACCTACTTTATTTTTGGTTAAAAGCTGTATCATGGCATGCATGCACCATACTTTTTATCTTCCTAAAATTTTTATATCATTTCCCAATGCATTCAAACAAAGTATGCTCACGGACTCCCATGCACATGCATGTCATTATGTAGAAAAATAAAAAAGTGAGAGAAGAGTTTAATGAAGAGAGAGAGAGAGAGAGAGGGGGGGGGGAGAGGAGAGGGCCAAAGAGAGAGAAGAAAGAAACATGCGAGAGAGTTCACAGTGAGAGAGGCGAGAGAGTGAGACAGAGAGGAACAGTGAGAGAGACAAGAGACAGAGAGGGATAGAGTGACGAGCATGAATGAAAGAGTAAGAGAGATAGAGAAAGAGAGAGAGCACACACACACACACACACACACACACACACACACACAGAGAGAGAGAGAGAGCAGATAGTGAGTGAGAGAGAGCGTAGAGAGATAAAGAGAGGGGGAGAGAGAAAGAGCAGAGAGTGAGTGGGAGAGAGAGAGATAGAGAGATCACAGAGAGTAGAGAGAGAGCAAGGGTGAGAGAGAAAGAGAGAGAGAGAGAGAGAGCCAAAAAAATAGAAAATGCCCTTTGGAAGGACATTTTCTCTAGGGAAAACGCCCTTCCAAAGGACGTTTTCTAATTTTTTTTTGCGCTGTAACGGCAGCAGGCGGCCCAAACGGGAAAACAAATTGGAAACTAGTGAAACGCCCTTTGGATAGGCGTTATGATGCTTTATTTGTAAATTTGTAAATTTTTGTGCTTTGAGTGGGATTTGTTATAATTTTGTTGCTCTGTATGAAATTTTTCGTTATTTCTTCTGTACCCATAGTCTAGTCCTAAAATTATGACACATCTCTCTCTCTCTCTCTCACCTCTCCTCTACATCTATGTTCATGGTTTTCACTATGTTGATGCTTATATGTAGGCTATCATATATCGACAGAGGTTTCTCTTGGTGTCGTTTCCACAAGACTTAGTCCTAGAGTGCTATTGAGTCCTTTGAAAAGATCCAACGTAGTTGAAGCACAAAATGTTCAAATAAATTGAAACGTGAAAGTATCCAAAGTCTATCCGAAAAGCAACTTAAGTCCTAGCTCTCAAGACCAGATCAGCTGTCTGGGAAAATCAGTCCCCAAATCCTGTCTCCCCACCTAAGTGCTTGGGGGTCCAACCGGCATTTAAAAAAACTTTCAGAGAGGGGACAGAGGTTTGGAGACTGAATACCGGACAACACATCCAGCCTCCTAGCTCTCAATACTCAATAAAACCATCCATTTGTACTTTATCTTATAATTTGCATCAAATTGATCGTTTGTCCAGATAGAGAATTCAGTAGGTAAAAAATATTTATGAAAAATAATATCCTTGGGTAAAAAAAGTCCAAAGGAAGCAAACCGAAAAGAACCCAAAACTTTTAAATGATAACAAGTTAATGACTTGAGGGGGTATTTGAAAAGGGGTTAGGTTTGAGAGCGAATAAGATCCTAGCTAGGTGGCAGAAGATCAGTGGATCGAGCCATAGGGGCGTATTATTCCTTCAATTTATAAATTATGGGAGTTTGGGACAGTGGGACCAAAGGCATGCAATACAGTGTGCAAAAAGTCCTGAATATTACGTCGGACCCCGAGCGTTATTCCAAAAATTCAAAGAAGAAGAAGAAGAAGAAGATTTGAGAGAATAGAATAACCTCATTTTAGAAGTTTAGTTATAAGGGAAGCAAGAAAACGTAAGAAAAAAATATGAGAAGTAGAGAAGATATAGGGGGAGAGGTGATCAACCTAAATGTGTCCTCACTTTTTATAGCCATCCAAATTTTTGTACTTCAATTATTCATTCAAATCCATTGCATGCAAATATCATTAATTTTTAGGAGTAATAAAATATTTTTTTTTGGAGTATTATTTTGTCCCCTACAATTATCGAACATTACACCATCATGCCAATCTCAAGTGTTTGTTTGCAACTGAAAAGTTGGATGAATGTCCAATCCCTTTTTAAGAGTATTTATCGGGGTACTACAAAACTTATTTGGGGCTAATCCAGTATCGAGGATAGTCTAGTTTTGTGAAACTTTTACTTAGGATAGCACATTACTTACTAGGGGCTGTCCACCCCCTAATCCCTTCAAAATCCAAACATTCTAACTCTCTCTCTCTCTCTCTTCAAAATATTTTCCCTCATTCCTTAACTTTAAAATCCTAAACTTCTTCCTTCTCCATATCGAACTTGGACTAAGACAAGATAGAAAGACCACCACTACCAAAATAAGACATATTGCGATGCCTAAAAATGTCGCTAATATGCCAAAAAATGTCGCTAAGTAAGAATAGCGACGCTTTTTTGATGTCACGTATTTTATGGTCACAGATACACAAAACATCGCTATTCATCGCTATAATAACGTATTTTAGCGACGAGGTCACGTCGCAGATTATTCTGTAATCGATGACGTTTAGTTGTGTCGTTACTAATTAGCGACATGCACTTTCGTTGCTAAACGTCGCTGGTTATTTTCTAAATAGCAAAAACATTAGTGACAACTTGCTACGAAAATGGTGACGCGTCAAACTTTGCCATGTCAGCTTATTAGCGACCTTTAGCGACATTCTAAAGATAGTAGCGACGTTGTTGATACAAGTTAGCGACGTTATGATACATCTAAGCTCGACGTCACAGAACTTTGATAGACGTCGCTAAGTTACAAATTTTCTTTGAAAAAACATAAAACAACTTTCTTGTAAATAGTACCATCACAGTTTATAAAATCTGCATATTATTATCATGCCCCAGAACCAGAATACTGGAGAGCGGGGGCAGATAAAGCCAGCTTCATACACCAGAATACTCTATATTTCGAGATACGGTCACGACTGTCTCTACATATAAGGATTTTACTCTACAATCCAACAATCATTACTGGGTCAAGAATCCTAGTCTCAATCTCAAGCAAGCAACAAGTTACAAGATGTATGATCACCAAACATATAATGGTAAGACATCCCAAACTATACATACACCGATGATCATGAAGCTAGTTACAAAATAAAGAACTAACAAAAGTACCATATTATATGATTAGCTCTAGCTATAGTCTAGAATATACTTTACATATAGGCCCGCAGGCTATAATATCAAGACCCAAAATACGAGCTAAACACGTGCTCGGTGGCTACAATGCCTTAAAAGAATAATTATACAAGATCAAGTAGCTGATGAAAGAGGAACCCACTCATGGCCCCGGGTGCTCCTGGTGTTCACTATCTTGAGGCAAAAAGTATGAAAGATCATGCGGTCCTGCTCCGATATCTGGCCATATAAAACCAGTGGGAGTCAGACCCCAAAATAACAAGTACCACAAGGGAGCCAATCTTAGGAATTAAAAACCAATATGTAGACAAATTAATAAGAAATAGCATAAGGAACATTTAAATAAGTACAGCAGATAAAATAATAGTTAAACAGTTATGGAGTATTTAAACAATGATATTTGGAATCAGTACTCAGGTTACAATTTTTGGATCAGTTGTTAAATAAATCAGGACGAGACTAGACTAAAAATTAAGCAATCGCAGTCAATCATGCCCTACGACTTTGCTATTATTAGTTAACTAGGGTTATCACAGTCTTAGTTACTAATACATAGAGTTTGAAAATTTTATACAACCACATACCCTGTAGTCTATCCGGATCATCTAGACGTACGAGATACATAATATAATTAAATTGTATAGATATTTTACTTGTAATGCAACACTCGATGGAGTGCTGGAAGTGTTCCCCTCACGACTGAGAACTCCAAATCAAATGGTGTCGTTGGGATGTCGGGATTGCACGTAGCCAAAAAAATTTCCTAAATGATTCTAGTTATCAATCTAGTTTATTAGCCTAGACAACTTATTCAAAATTTTAGACAGTGGTGCTCAAAAATTTGCCTTATATATAATGCAAGACTGGACAATAGTTTGACAAGCATAATCAAAATCAACCATGGGAACAATAGGATATGTAATACATGTGCTACTCATGGCCTTGATCAGGACAATACAAGAATTCTCGAGTCAGAAGTGCGCTACATCGAGCCACTATCAGGATTATTAGTACAATCTTAGGATTATCAGTTTCATATCATGATTCAGGAGTTCATTTATAGTGTACAATCATGAGAACATGTCAGAAAATCAAGATTAATATCAATAATGTTACGGGATAAAAGAGAACCAGAGAATCATCAAGAGTTAAGCATATTAAAGAGAATACCGGCATACATGCACATAAAATATCAATTCAGGGTTGGCATATAACATCAGGCAAAAAATAACACCCGTGTATAATAGACCAAAATTACTATGGGCGTACAATCACTAGTCCGGACAGTTCTAGCACATTTTGATACCAAAAGTGCTAAGAGAAAAATATGGCGCACAATTGATACTAGCTAAAATGCACTCTAGAACCTTGGCACACAATGATAGAAGTGCGCGAGTCAGGAGCTTGGCGCACTTCTTCAAGTATGCCCAAAAGGAGGGTTGGCGCACAAAGAGCATGGGAAGGTCTACTAAAAGATAAAATGCTAGTTTCTATGCATGACACAGCTGTCGAGACAACCCTGCAGTCGAAAACACAATTCTCGAGAATGGTCAGAAATTATTGCTTAGTTTTTAAGTAATTACGAAGGGCTACAAAGTGCACCGCCTCTGGAGAATGCCATATAGTGCACCAATACAGCAAAATATGCCATTCTCTTGAAGCAACAAAGTACGCCAGTATAAAAAGTTTTACCAAAGTACGTCAACTCTGCAATATCTGCAAAGTACGTCATCTTGGCTATTTAAGCAGTGGCGTACATTCTTGATGACTCTTAGACCAATTCAAAAGTGCACCAAGTAGGATTTGTGTACTTTTAGAGGAATTGCCATAGTACAAAACATACGTATGAGTAGAGAAGTGCACCCAGAGTACTCATCATATCTTGGCGCACTTTCTAAGAAATTTGTGAAACACACACAAGTGCGCTCACTGGAACTTTGTTTTATGCGACAAGGGTTCCCTCCGTACTTTTTGTATGCATTCTCAGGCAAACTTTGCATTCTCCGACTTGTTGTTCTCGGGTTCCATGAGAAATCAAATTCAAAGAAAATAAAATCATTAATGAGTCAAGTTTTAAGTATTACCCAAAAATAAAATTGATCAAATGATTAAAGCAAGTTATACTAAGAATCAAAGCAAGATCCATGGTTGTTCCTTCGGTTGGCAAGATGTACTTGCCTACGGTCAAGTTCTAGCATAATACTACCAAGGTCACCCACGGCCAAGGCCAAGCTTGTCTGCTCTCGATGAAGGCTGAAGAAGTGAATAAGGAAAGATAAATAAAAGAAAAAGATAAGTGAAGGTGTAAACCCCCTCATCTTAAATGTAGGATTTAATTGATTATTTTAACTTGAAAACAACCACAACCCAAATCCCAAGTACCCAAATTAGGGTATCAGTCTACCCCAAACCTGTTATACCCTGACTCCTGTGTACCACTCAAAAATCTAGTTCCTAATATTTTAAATACATTATGAATTACCTAGTTAAGTTGTTAGTTTAATTTTAATTAAGGCTAATTTTACCTCAAGCAAACACTTAAACCAGCCCACCTATACTCCTTCTCATTAGACCAGCCCATCTCAATGAGACCAGACAGGCCAAGCCGAGGCTAGCCCACAACTTCCTCATATATATATATATATGAAGTCCCTCCCCTTGAAACCCTAAACCAATACCACCCTCTCCAAACCCTAGCTGACCTCCCATCCAAACCAATCTCCCTGTCGGCCGGACCCCCCTACCCCGACTACCCCTCGCCGACTGCTCCGGACAGCCCGTTTCCGACCACCTCACCCGACCGACCCCCCTATAGCCACCCGCGCCGACTGCTCCAGCCGCTCTCGCTTCCCCGACCGGCTGCTACACCCTAGCCGCTCCCTGATCGGCCGTTCACCCCAACCCAGCCTTCCCTGACCGGTTGCTCCAGCCCCCAGCCGCTTTCCCGATCGGCTGCACACCTCCAACCGCTTCCCCGATCGGCTGCACACCCCTAGCCGCTCCCCGATCGGTGCACCCCACAGCCCGACCGGAGTACTGCCGATCCCGACTGCCCTTCACAGCTGGACGGATCTGCCCACACTGCCGGAGCCACCCTCGTCGAAGGAAGAGACGCCCCCTCGTCCTATTGATCAGGTACTCGTCCTCCAGGAGTTCCTTTTCTTGTGTCCCAATCATATCCCCTCATATCGTGTCCATGCATGATTATTGTGTCTTAGTATCGATAATCATAGTTGGAACACAACCCTTCTAACCCTAATTAATTAAAAGATGGCTTAATGATTAACCAGATTAAGAAATTATTAAATAGAAAATTCCTTAACCACGATACCTGTCGTCAAGGACCTTAGTCATTTGAACGTCTGGACTTAAACCACGTGCAATGAGCATAGAAACCAAAGACAGGTGTTCGTATAGAACAGAAATCATGGATAACCATAACTGGATAATTATTGTCTCGAGACGCCTGTTAACCGAAGACAACACCCGTGTACACCCTAGCTAAGTGCGCACATGATGCTGTACTCGAGCAACAGTGAAAGATTGCGAGGCCTTTTGAGGCTATTAGAGTTCTACCAGAAAAAACTAAGAACGAAAGATTGCGAGGCCTTTCTTACCACAAGTCTTTTTAGATATTTAGGTCATTTTGTTCTTAGCCATTTCCGGTAGAACTGTAATAACGTCAAAATGCTTGTAGAAATAATTTTTTTCAGAGATATGACTCATAAGGAACACGTGGAAACTCATATACTCAAGATAATTACTTGTATCTTGACACTATACTAATATGTCACCCTCACTTTTCCAACTAGAGGTAGTTTGGTAATTTGGCATGGGTATTTAATTTTAGGAATAAATATTAATATTAGTGTGCTATAAATATTTAATTGATGCTTGTATTAATTATTTATTAATTAGTAGACTAGCCTATTAGTTAGACTTGATACTTGTGAACCAATTAGACTTGTCATGACAAATTAGTGAGCCTAACATGGACCAAGCCCAATAGACCCATTCCTATTAATTAATTAGAAAGATTAGACTAATTTGTATTAGTGTATAAGTTTTTAAAAATATCCATCCTTAATTATTTCTCATAATTCATCATGTAGGAGCAAATTAGACATTTGTGAGTGACTTGGAGACGGGGAAAGCTTGGGGACGGCCACATATAGCCCTTCCTCTCTTTCCTCCTCATTTGCACTCTCATTTTAGATCTCTAATTTTATAGATCCCCAATTCTCTCATTCCTCCATCAAATCCATCTCAATTTATTTGTATTTTTCTCTCATTTTCATCCCTCAAGGAGCTTTGGAGCTTGAATTTGGTAGGAGCACTTGGAGAAGGAGCTTATGGCAAAAAGCTTGTGTCCGGATCATCTCCATTATTTATTTTATTGGGAATCCATCTCCCAATTAATATTATGAATTTTTTTTATTCTAACTCCCAAATTATGCATTTGACCATTATGAATGACCCCATGACATAAGGCTACCAATAGGAAAAAGTGTTAGGCCAATTGGTTGTGTATAGAGATTTCTACATAGATTTTTGTCTGTGTTTTAGAAAAATTATGAGATTGACACATCAATTGTGTGTCATGAGACCAATTAGATCTAATTAGACTTAGATCAGGGTTATGCGACTAGGTACATGTCCATAATTGGACACGAGTTGGCCGTATCACGATACGGTATGATACATGACTCATTTTGTGTGTTTTGTGCAATTCCTCTTTATTTCTATTGTAACTAGTTACATTAGATATTATTACGAGTAACTAATATGTGGGAATATTTGTTAATGGAGAAATTAGGTTTTGGCATTCCATGGAGATGAGAAGCATAAGTATTTCAATATGTACTCTATGTGTTTGATCTAATGATTATAGTGTGTATGTATATATGTATATAGCTATATGTATATACATATCTATACTTATATTATAATTTCTATTGTGTATGTTTGTATGTGGTTAAGAGGGGAACTCACTGTGTGTGTGTGTGCACTGTGACTTGCACAATAGCTGTGGAGTGTGTGAGGGGGTGGTGTACACTAAAGTATGAATCAGTGATCACACTGATGTGTGCATCAGTGAAGGATCAATAAAAGGTGTGCTAGAGTATCAGTCCCTAATGTATGTATTAGTTCAGACTAGTAACTATAGTAGCTATGACAGTAAGAGGGGTATCAGATGAATAGAAAAAGTCTGCTCAGTGAAATACACTCGAGGCAATATAAGTTTTGACCTGTGCAGAAGTGTGCACATGCAGTGTGAGGACTGGAGTTGAATGTATACAAGTAGAAGGGAAAGGGGTGCAGTGTAGATATGCACATATGTGCATTTTGTGCACAGACCTGGACTAAGTGAGGTGGGAGACTTGGTTGTGCTGTGCATCTCAGTGCACAACAAAGGGAAGCAAACCAGATCCAAGAGAGAAAAGTTTTTGGGACTGATGGCTTTGGCATTTATTGAGATCAGTGGTGCTAAGTGTGTTATTGGGGGCATTGTGCTATGTGTTTGTAGTAGTAGGTTGAGATTAGTTATAGGCTTGGAGCACGGGCAAGGTAGAGTTCATAGGTTGGCATTTACCTTGGGGAACTACCAATAGATGCACAATGTGTGTCCAGTTGGTTTCGGATGAGATCTGAAGGATGGATATGCAGGTGAAGGAAGACATTATCTGGTAGCAATAAATGAGAAACAATAGCAGTAATCTGATACACTATAGTGTATCAGATTTTAGGTAGAGTTTTGGGTCAGTCTTAGACCTATGTTCAGTTGGTCTTGGAACTGCAAGTAGCAATTAGTTGATTATAAGTTAGTATCCGTAGCAGTTTTAGTTAGAATTATAGTTGGTATGATTAGTATAGTTAGAAGACCAACTGAACATAGGTCACTGATTCATAGTTTAGTGTACACCACTTAGTATAGTTAGAAGACCAACTGAACATCATTGAACTATCCAAGTAGCAATTAGTTTTAGTTAGGATTATAGCTAGATAATACGGACTAGTTACCTTAGTTTTGACTTAGAATTGACCTAGAAAGCATTCTGGTGTATTTGTTTTACCTATTTTTCTTTTATTGCACCATTTAACTTAATATTTCCTAAATAAGATTATGTGATATCAGCTTGGACATCGAGAGACATATTTTACTCAATACCAGAGACGGGTACATTTCTCTGTTAGTTTCTATTTCATGATAGTGTATATATTACTTGCTTTAGAACTGTATACTTGTTTCCGACACAGTGGATATACAGACTGATACTGGATGGATCATGTCATGAGATGTTATTCCCTACCGTGTTCAGCGGGTACTCCTTCACATATATTTTATCGTGTGTATCGGGTATTGATTTTAGTGTACTTCGTGTACTTAGTGTTCACACACTTCTCGTGTTCAGTGTGCCCATATTAGTGTTCGTAACGTGTCATAATTGGATCCATAAGTATTGGTTGGGGATGGGGGAGTAGGAGTTGGTTATGTAATCAAGCCCCAGTGTATTAGTGTACATGTTGATTACATATCACACATGTAATCGAGTTACCGTTTTATATTAGTATTCAACCCAAATCGACCACATAACAAACTTGCATTCCAAAGCACATTAGTTAGTGTTATCTATTTCATTACTTACAGTCATTCCATATTATGTTCTTTATTTTCCAGTTCATTACATGTTTGTTTTAGTTCATTTCCATTTCCTATTGTAGTTATCTTGTATTCTTTTCTATTACTTGTCATATATGCTTTACCATATTTTGGAACTAATTTCAGAGTTTTGTACTTCGATCCTTTCCTGATTGGATATATTTTTTAGATGACTGGCTAGTGGAGCAGTGCCCCACTTATTATGGGCCGCATGATGGCGTACCATTAAAGGATACTTCCTTAGAGCAGGAGGACCTAGTGCCAGATACTGAGGAGGCTTAGACTTATTGCTTAGACTTGTATCAGATTTTTATTGAGACTTTTGGCATGTATATTATTTTGGAGTTGTTTTGTGCCTAGACTCTATTGTGGACTTGTGAATGTATTGTGATTCTTATTTTATCTTTCTTATTCCATATCGTGCATATTCTTCTTTAGTTTGATATTGTGATTGAGTATGGATATCATTATCATGTCATTATATATGTTCCTCTGTTTGGAGTTGAGATGACATTGGCAGGTACCATATATATATTGTATGAGATGTTTAGATAGTATAGTTGACCCAAACAACGTTCTATATAGTATACACCCGGACACTACACTAGGATACCTAGGATACCCAAATCAAGTCTATTACCTTAATACTACATATGATACCTACACATCATTTGACACTTCTCAATTTACATGCACTCATTCAATTGGACATACACATTCCCAAGTTTTGATACCAACTTGGTATCCTATGATACACAAGTACACACATCTCTATATAGATGCATATGATACCTTTTTATTGTCATTTGTATGATACACCTCAATTGGACATATGAGTATAAAGCATACACCCGGACACACACTTGAACAAAATTACTACGAACGAAATGATCACAATGGTATAACCTAAATCTATAAACAAAAAATTTGTTGTACAAAAAATATTTTTAAACAAATTAACTAAAACAAAATAATTTTTAAAAAATTTGAAATCACGAAAGGTTTCGCCATCTCTGATGGTGAAAATTTAATTTTTTTTTTATATTTGTCAAATAAATTTGGCTTTGTCAAATTTTTGCCAACCAAGTTGGCAAAAATCCGACAGTGGGTTTTTTTGTTTGGTTTTTTATGTTTTTTTTGTTGATTTTTTTGGGATAATTGGATTTGGTATATTTTTCTGGTATTTTTTTTCTTTTTTTTTTAAATTGCTTTTGTTTAGTTTTATTTAGTTTTAGTTCTTTTAAAAAAAAGTTATTGTAGCAATAATTTTTTTAAATAAATTAGAAAAAAATAAAATTTAACATCCAAAATAAAATATGCTATCATTGAACAAAAAAAAATTATGCCGTAAGAATATTACGTCTGTCGTCGAGCAGACTTCGAGCGGCCATAACTATTTGTCTGGAAATTATTTTTCGTCAAACAATAGGTTGATTTATATATTTTCGACGAGAGTAACACAATTCATGTATAAAGAATTTTCATCTGAAGCAAGACGCACATGTTACAGGTAAAAATATAAAATTTAAAACTTTAAAGTATCATAACTTTTGACTGAGAGATCGAAACAAGGTCCACTTTATGCCAAAATGGCCGTATTGAAAAGTACTACGAGATAAACTGTTTTACCGTTTGACAAACTTTGAAAATTTTTAGAATTGCAAAAAAAAAAATAATGTTTTGACCTCCAAATTTTACTTTCGGTAATTTTATTTTTAATTTTTTTATTATCAATATTAATTTGTTATTATCTATACTAATATGAATGACAACAAAATCTATTGATTAATATTATTATCAATATTATATTTTTCTTTCATATCACTAAAAGATAATTTATTATTATTTGTACACAAAATTTATTTAAAATAATTAATTATATAGATAATAAATAATTACTTGTTATTTGTTAAATTATGATATCTATTTTAATTATAATTTCTCATAACTATATGTTTTAAATTTTGAATATGTGTTTAGTTAGATAATAACAAATTACTATAGATAATAATCATATTTTCAAAATTATATTAGTAAACATAATAAGAAATTAGTATAGATAATAATCAAACAGTTGCTATTTCTAAAATTATATTTTGAAGGATAATAGATATGGTATCTAATATTTAAAAAAATTAGTTAATTTTAAATTATGTTTAGAAATTCTATTGGTTAATTATTTATAAAACCAACAAAAAAAAAACTTATCCAACTATCCAAAAAAACTAACACAAAAAACCAACCTAAAAAACCAACCAAAACAAACCGAAAAAAAAACCATTGTCAGAGTTTTGCCAACTTTGTTGGCAAAAATTTGGTTGGCAAAAATTTGGCAATCCCAAATTTTCGCCAAGTTGGCAAAAATTTGACAAATAAAAAAAAATATAATTTAATATTTTTGAGCTTTCGTGATTGCAAATTTTTTATAAATTGTTTCGTTTTAGTTAATTTATTTAAAAATATTTTCTGTACAACAATTTTTTTGATTTATAAATTATAGTTTATAAAATATCAACAACCTGCGTTGCACCCATCACCAACTCATAACTTAATTCCCTCAAAGAAAAATTAAATGGCGCACATGAGGCTCAAAACCACATCCTCCTAGGTAATATACATCGGTCTTGACCACTAGGCTAGACGTTATATATATATATATATATATATATATATATATATATATATATATATATACCGCTTTATACCTATTTAAAAATATCCAAATCACGTATCTGTATCATGTCCATACTTGTACCTATGCACGTATTCATTCAACATAGAGGCCAGACAATTGAAAGATTTATATTGGTCATTATACCCTTAAGGGTGTGTTTGGTACGCAAAATATTATATAGTCAGGTCTGCATTTTCGAAAATCAAATGAAGAAAAGAAGAATAAGAAGAAGAAGAAATAACCCTCTACATGTATTCAATACTCTGTAAATGATGTTCATTATTAATAAAGAGAACTTTTATTTCGTACAATTATGTTATTAAATATTCTGCGTACTCTGTATTATGCTCGTTGTAATTCAATACCTTTGCCTTGTGCACGCGCAACTTTGGCGCGCACGACATCATGCCCAAGGACGACTATCGATTCATTGGAATCGAGGCGTAACATATTGGTATCGGAGCACGACTTCAGTTCCTTTGACCCTCGTGTCGAATTTTTTTTCATAGAGTTGCTGTCCCTCCCAAAGAAACTCTTGAACATCGTATGGTTAAAATAAGATACGGCCCACACAATTAGTCCATAATACGTTATGAGACTGATACTACAATAGATTGTACGCACGTTAGTCGCCAATAATCATTCTGTATCAACGACCGCTACAACCATGCCAATTATAGTCGAGACCGCGGGACCTCAAGAGCCTCCATCATCAAAGGAGAGAAGCCTCACCCTTGACATTTTAAATTTTAAGAAGATATGAAATTCGACCTTCCGAGGGAGCGGGGACCCCTCTGTGGCTTTAGATTGGCTGACCGAGATAGAGGACAACTTCGAATTGCTGGGAATGGACGTGATGAAGAGAGTCACTTGCGCCCAACTTCATCTCCATTTGAATGTACATGATTAGTGGGACGTGCATAAGCGGTCTATTCTAAGCGAAGATGACATATCAACTATCTCCTGGGCTATTTTTCGCAAAGCATTAATAAAAAAAGGAGTACCTTCCCCTGACCGTCTGACGTTAGAAGAAAAATAAATTCGTGCATCTTTAACAGGGAAGCATCACTGTGTGGCAGTATGTCGCAGAATTCAACCAGCTAAAAAAATTTGACAGGTCTCACATTCTAAATGCCATGAGCCGAGTCTGAAGGTTCGAGGAAGGATTGCAACCTTCCATCCAAGCATATATCGTCGAACCGCAATGTAGAACCATATAGGAGTCTTTCAACCACGCCCTCTCCCTAGAGCCGCAGTACCCTCCGGTTCATACTGGCGTTGTGCAAAATTTTAACCCTAAGCTCCTTAGCAACATGAGAGGTAATAACGCACCCAAGTGTCCCAACAATGGTGGTTATCAGGTTCTAAACCAAGGGAGGAACAACAGGCTCCACTATACCAAGTACAACTATGAAGGACACCTCGCTCGAGACTGTCGCGTGCCAAATGGAGGATGCTACAAATATGGTATTCCTGGCCACATCCGAACGTAGGACCGAACCCGTGCCCTCCATAATACCGTCCATAACAGCAGAATTAAGCCTAGATGCCCCAAGCTAATCGGGCTGTACCATAGCAGAAGCGTTGTCCCAACGCTTAAGATCGGGTATATGCCATGACGGGAGATGAGGCGTTCATATTGGACACCGTAGAGTATATTAATCCTCAATAATTTTCCTGCTCAAGTATTATTTAATTTTGGTTCCACATATAGTTTTATATCGACGGACTTCGCCATGGAACACAAGTTGCCTATGATACCGCTAGTACTAAATCTTAGCATTAGCACCCGTCAGACATGGATTTGTATGCTCGCTTAATCTGTAGAGACGGCTGCATTTGCATCAGAGGTAGAAAATTTTTTCTCGATACAATAGTCCTAGACATCATGGACTACACATCAACTTGGCAATGGATTGGCTCAATACTTGCTCTGCCACCATTGATTGTCCAGGAAGGAAAGTTATGTTCCGTCTACCCGGGGAGACTGAATTCTGCTACTCGTGTGGTCTAGCATCAAATGCTTGTATGGTGATTTCTGTAATGTCTGTCCGATAGATTTTAAATTCTGGCTCTGAAGGGTACTTAACGTCCATTTGAGATACTCGGCAAGATGGTGCAAACGTAGAACATATTAACGTTATAGAAAAATTCTTCAACGTGTTTCCAAACAAGTTTCCCGATATGCCACCCTATCGGGAGATTGAATTCACCATTGACACATTCCCAGATACTCGACCAATCTCCAAAATCATATACAGAATGGACCCTATAAAATTGAAAGAGCTAAAGTTCCAGTTACACTAGCTGCTTGATCGTGGGTATATCCTCCTAGTGTGTCCCCGTGGGGTACGTCGGTACTGTTTATGAAGAAGAAGGATGGGATGATACGACTCTGTATAGATTATCGAGAGCTGAATAAAGTCACAATCCGAAATAAGTATCCACTACCAAGAATCAACGATCTCTTTCACTAGTTGCAAGTCGCGTCAGTAGTTTCCAAAATAGACCTTCGTTCGGGATACCAGCAACTCAAGATTAAGTAAGATAACGTGCTGAAGTCAGCATTCCATACTCGCTACGACCACTATGAGTATTTGGTAATGTCGTTCGGACTGATGATCGCACCCAGCACTTTCATGGATCTAATAAATCGAGTATTTCGATCATTCCTTGACAACTTCATAGTGGTATTTATCGACGACATCCTTGTCTACTCTAAAGCAAGGAAGAGCATACGGAACATTTATGGATCGTGCTTCAGATCTTTCGAGAGAATAAGCTTTACGTGAAACTGAGAAAATATGAATTTTGGACGAACAATTTATCCTTCCTCGGGCACGTCATCTTTGCGGAAGGCGTCATCGTCAATCCGAAGAAGATAGAAGCTGTTGTCGATTGGAAGTGACCTGCGTCAGCCAGTGATATCCAAAGTTTTCTCGGTTTGGCGGGCTATTACAGACGATTCGTAATAGAATTTTCCAATATCGTTGTATAAGCATAAAAATTATGCAGGCCGCATAGAGCTCATACCCCTTCAAATTGACAGCAGGCTACATAGGAGTCACATAAAGCCCTATGCGGCCCGAATAGCCAAGGAGTGTCACACCCCGATCTCCCGCAGGTAATCGTCAGTCCCCGCTAGGCGCGAATTACCGTGCCAGCGCTCCCGGGGGACTATCTTTCCCATCTTGACGTGATGTTGCATGAGCACAAGCTGCGCCCGTGCAAGGCCATGATCCGAACATGCGATAAAATATCTAAGCCACGGAGTCACATAGATAGTTCGAGTGCAGTAGAATATGAATGAACAGATGATTGTAACAAGTTCACAGAGTTGTCAATAGAGAAAGCATTGAATAACACAAGTATAGAAGTAAAACAAGCTCTTTATTGATATTGAACAAGTATTACAAGCAGCGCCAGGCCGAGATTACAAATCTCTCAAGTCCTCTCTCTTAAAACAGTAAAAGCGTGCCAAGTGGCTACATTTGTGGAATGATACATAGGCGATATTCTAACATTATGTCTTATATATGTACTTCAGTTCCGGCCGTAACATTCCAAGACTTCAGAGCGAACTCCACGCCTTAGCTCGCGTGAAGGATTCCCGCACCGAACGAGGTTCTTACGCACCCTCCAAGCAATATGGTGGGTTATCAGTACATGAATGCACTGGTGGGGAGGCTTCTCGCCCGCTAGAAAAATCTAAACATGTTATATAGGTTATGTGCACCATCTATTAAGTTATCTTTCTAGTCTTGCCTTAGGATCAGTTTTATGGCATAATAAAAATTTAACTCGTGTTGCAGTGCACCATGTAATATAAGAAGGATCACAACGATACTTACCAACTTACCATTCTTTCTTCCCTGTCCAAGGCAAAAAAAGTTAAACCAATCACGAGAATATATAATAAAATCCAGGGGCAATAGCATAAGCAAATACAAGTGTCATGAGCGAGGTTCTGTTTCAGGTGTACAAGTTACACGGATTACTCAGGTGTGTTGTACTAGATCTCAGGTATTCAGATACAGAAGTAGATACAAATGTGTTACACAGAGCAGTCACCTATAATGCAATAACTCGCACGCGGGTTTGTCACACCCCAGTCCCAAAATACGTAGGACTAGGACACGTAATAATGTCAGCCGCATGTATATGGCAACTCCAATATATGGAAACCATAACACATGCATACGCTGTAATATAAATAACAATTCACAAGTGGTAAAAACTATCACAAGTCACATGACATAATCTAAATCTCATCCACAGAAAACATAAATAAATAAATAAATAACCAATATCTATATAGCTAGATCTCAATATGAAGTATCTAAGGATGGAAGTCAGATGGAAACAAATCCACTGCCGAACTAGAATATAAAAGCAAACACAATATAAGTACAACAACAACTAACAATCACTGAGACTCGAAGAGAAGACCTCCTCGAAAATATAAGTAACCAGTCCGGATCTGCGCTTCTGTGAATACTCATGAACATCTATACTTGGAAAGGGACCAAGTCCTCAGAGGAACATAACAAGATATATAGAAATATGCCAATAAAGTACTAAAATAAATATCCAATGGGTCGCCTAACCATCTATGTGAATGCAGTTTGTGAATAACTTTCTTACAAGTAGGCTATCTGGCTATAAAATAGAATTGGCATGATTCTCTCGGAGAATCAGGGGCCTACAAAGTATGTCATCTTTTGAACGGCAGAGGCCGCCAAGTAATATAGGGCTCATCACGACCGCGTATCTCCAGCGGAGCGTACGGGTTACATAAAAGAAAAGTGCAAAGGAGCCCAAATGTCTTACTTGTTATTTTTTCTACCCCATGCTCTAAGCATGTCACATCCATGACACGATAATACCTCTAATAACTGTCAAGTCTCCTAGCATGCAAAGTTTCTATCGACAGTTATTTCCTATCGCTCGTCCCATACGTACAGAAGGCCAGCCTGTCACGCAAGTCCGTGTCCTACACGAGACTCACACTTGTGTAACAGCTGTGTCACGGCCAACGAAATCTAAGAATACCTTATGATAATGGGGGTGGTCTCATAAACTAGGTCACATGCATATACATAATAAAAACAAAATACGACGACACCGTCGTTGCACCCAAGTTTTTTTGGACGCACAGTTTATATATCAGTTTAAAATATATGAACTAAATAAGCAGAAATAAGATGCATGCAATATATGAAATATAAATTACAGCACAATGGCAAGGTATACTTGCCTGGCAAGAAAGCTGCATAGTACCAATAACCTGCTCCAGAAGTCGCGCAGAACGATCCAATATCCTATATACTTATAATATAGTATAATACAACATCAGCCATTACACTAGCACATACACAACCATAATACACTGGACTCAGAGGGTACGCTAGGGTGACACTAGTCAACTAACAGGGTCAAATGCTCGTCTAATTACGCGGGTGTCACCTCTTTAAATGCTGTACACAATCAGACAGTCAACTAACACTTGTCTAGCCAGTATGTCGGTGTACACAAGGCAGACAATTCTCTAAATTCAGGTCACAAAGTCAAGGCAAATATGCTGGCAAAATCCACGGTATCCTAGGGTCGTACAGTCTAAACAAAAATATAGTCATAATTATTATTTAGCATTTAATTAATTATACAATACATATATATATACCAAATTGAATAATATACGCATACGCGTATGTATACGTATACGAGTTGGGTTCACCGACTCAGGGTCTGATGTCAACTAAATATGGTAAAGCAATACTAATGTCCTACTGGCATACACACAAGCACATATAAAAAGGAGAAGAGGGACATGTTCGAACCTCGGGATACGCTCACGGGGACGATGATGACGATGATGAGGTTGACGACGATGATGATGATGGTGATAATGATTGAGGTTATGATGATGATGATGTAGGTAATGATAATGGTGATTAGAGTGGATGATGATAGGGATGATGGTGATGATGTGGATGATGATAGGGATGATGGTGATGGTGTGGATGATGACAGGGATGATGGTGATGATATGGATGATGATAGGGATAATGCTGATGGTAATGGGGATGATGATAGGTCTGCCGAAGTCTGACGGGGAGGAGGAGGCTGAACAGGGAGAGGAAGAAGTATATGGAGCATGAGAGGTGGTGGTGATGGCAACTGTGCTCACCAGAGAAAGAAGTCGGGGATGGTGCTGCTCCGTCGAGGAGAAGGAGGACGGCTCGGGCTGGCAGTGGTGAGGGTGAATGGAGAAGGAGGTGGAGGAGGTCGACTCAGACGGAGGCGGGGTCGTGCTGTGTTCGTGGTGTCGACTGAAGATGGGAGGAAGGTTGTCGAGGAGTCCAGCGGGATTGGGTAGGCTCTGGCGTCGTGGCGAGGAGGGCCGGTCGGGTCAGGCGAATGACAGCAGTCGGGTCATGGCGTTCGGTCGCGTGTACATCGGGTTGGCAGCGGCTCGCTGATGGTTCAGTTGAGCGCAGGGAGGTCGGCTGTGAGGGATGGTCAAGGAAGAGGAGTCGGGGACGATGGTGGTGCTGGCGGAGGGTGGTGTTAATGGTGGTGTTCAGGGGAGAGGTGGTCATGCTCGGCGGACTGTGGAAGGAGGAAGGCCGACGGGATGGAAGTCCGACGAGGCACTGCTCCGGTGGCTCGAGAGGAAGGAGATGATGAATAGGAGGTGGGGAGATGGTTCGGCTAGGAATAGGTTTTGGTGGTGAATAAAAAAGGAAAAAGAAAAGAAAAAGTTTTATAAATACATGTAGCATTTGGATTGGGTGTTGACCTAAAAAATTTGGGCTTGGTCAACATCCTCTTGGGATGGGCTTGGCCTCACATGGGGATGTTTGGAGGGCTAGGATTTGCATTGTTTAGAATGCAAGGCTATGATTAGAGGAGGGGGTGATGTTTGTGTGTTTGCACATTCCAAAAATTATAAAAAAAATTATTTGAAGGAAAATAGGTTTCTTCATATACTGTGTCCAATGGTGTGGACTCCTTAATACAATTTTGCATAAAAGCGCCCAACAATTGAAAAATTGCCCAAAGATGAAAATTGGATTAAATTAATTAAAATTAATTAAAATTAATATAAAAGGTGTTCTAAAATTAATTAGAAGTACATGGGGCTCAAATTAGGTGGGACACAAGTGTCATGGACGTAGATGACTCATGATATAATATTATAATAAATTGGGGTGCACAAAATGGGTCAAGATTGTGTCTGCAATTTTGATTGGAACGCACAAGGATACAAATTCATATTTATTTAGAATTAAATATAAACGTCCGCGACGAATATTGTGAGACTAAAATGTAGCACAAGAGAGCATAATTATAAGTTACACAGAGCTCAAAATGGAAGACTGGCATTTCTAGGATAAGGATATAAAATTTATAGGAAGGCAATGGCTAGTGTAGCGCTCCAATTATCGAAGCAACGGTAAGGTGCACTAAGTGATATAATTATTGCAAAATCATCTGAAATAAAATGTTCTATTTCAAATTGGATTCAAACTAGCCCTAGTCTCTCTATCTAAGCCAAGTAGACCTAATTTTGGGTGAGGGGGTTTACAATCTATCCAACTTAAAATATTTTTGTCCTCGAAATTAAAAAAAGGCATAATTTGTTAAATCCTTCACATTCGTACATAAGGCAAGTCAATCGCAATCTCTTCCAAAAATTTAAAATTTATTCAAATCCATCACAATCACTTTCAAAATTAAGGTAACCTCTGTTTAATCAAAATTTTAATCAATCATAATCTATTCTCGATTTTTAAATAATCAACATCCAAATCTAATTCAAATCCATACACATTTTCAAGATTTAAATAAACCATACCAAATTCTACACTACTATCTCCGACTATCATAATCTCCTCTAGAAAATAGTTCTAATCAAATATTATTTCTATTTTCAACTTAGAAATTTTATACTCTTCAAAATTTTAATTTAATTCCATCCTCATCATTTCAAATAGGTGATCCAACAATCAAAATTTTTTAACTTTTAACTCAAATCATCAAATTGTAAAATTTCAAATCTAATTTACCAATTGATGATTCAACCTTCAATATCAAGGTTGAACCTCTCAATCTTGATGATTCAACCTTCAAATCTAATTTATCCTCAAAATCTAAATTGATGATTCAACCTTCAATATTCAGAATTTAAATCATATGCTCAAGTATAAATATTTGGTTCGCCATATCAAGGTTTTTAAAATTTATTAATTCCTTATCCTCTTTATCCTTCTTTTAAAATTTCTCAAAATTAAAATGACTTGAACCTCTCAATCTAATATTACTTGATCACAATCTAAAAAAAATTTCTCTTAAGTTGACAATGCAACTTCTACCCAACTTAGAATTTGCCTATCTAGCACACAAGGCTATACATTTAAGAAAGATATTCCTCAAATTAATTACTCATGTTATTCAATCCTCAAAACTTTAACACCCAATATATCACATATGATATGCCCTTAATTACAAAAAATGGTCATCAAGTAATATGATTTGCCTATGGGGTATATATAGTACTCTATGTGTATCATACTTATACCAAGCACGAGCGTTCGTCTTTCCGAAATAGGGGAAGACAGAGAGCAATAATAAAGAATTCAAGGTGGAGGTGATAGAATATAAGTACAAAATTCAAAGCGATAAAAAAATTCAAAAGGGAGTTATCAAGGTAGTTGTGGATTGAATCTTATTTTGGTAAATTCCTATTCACATATAATATTAGTACAATTATGTAACTGATATGATGTGCTCCGACATGTCTAGAGGGCAAGTATATTCGTCTAAGAAGCTAAGTCAATTTTATCTCAATCCACATAAGTAGTCATGCGAAGAGCGAACCAAGCGCACTAAGGTTAGCTAGACCTTAATACACTGATTCTGATTAGACAATGTATTAGTGTATGCATCCAATAATACATATATCCTGAACAAGCTTGATAAAGGAATAAGCTTGCAAAATTAGGCTATAATAGCGGCATAAGTCAAGGTAGTACAAAAAATATAAATACACTAGATTATGATGGAATAAGGAACAAAATAATTCAAGTTTACCAAGAAGATAAGACTCTACAATCTCTACAATTGTCGTACTAACTCCTTGTCTAAGTCGCTAGTCGACCAAATAGGGTATGGGCCTCTAAGTTCTACAGTCTGGATAAACACTATCGTCTTATGCTAGTATACAGTTAATGTCATTCAGTTATACTTCATTAATAGGTCAAAAGGACTATGTGTTACTAGGTTGTGAGGCATACTACCCAACTTAAAACAATAAACTAATACTGTAACTGTCTTAAAGGAGATTCTATAAAATAACCTTGTCCATGTAAATGAAGTAGAAACCCTTATTGGGGTATACGAGAAAAATATCTTGGTACTTATTAGGGTATCCTATTTCGTTTTATAGGTAATGGTCATCTTAAGTCTTAATCATAGTGCTTATAGAACAAATGTGTCAATATTAGGAATGAAAAGGTTACTGGCTCTCGAATGAAAAGACATAACTTGTATCGAGGTGGGGGTACAAATTACGTGATTTAAAACTAAGAATAATCAAATCACAATCTAAAGGAACAACTCAAACTATCAAGTTCTAACTACAAGGCACATAATTTCAAAATTTAAGAGTAACAACTATAAGCCTAGCAAACTATATATACTAATATAAAATAAAATCACTTGGCCTACAATCGGTAGGATTAGGTGACACGAATTGAAGGATGAAGAAAACAAAATTAGTCGTCGCACAAATAGCGAGTGCTAAGGTTTCGGAGGAACAAGATATGAAATTAAATATAGATACTCTTGATAAGATCATGGTTTCCGAAGGGGAAGGTGGTATGCTAATATCTGTGTTCGAGATATGATCAAAGGAAATATTATATTCATTGCTCTTGGCTTCCTAAGGCACTGTCTGCTAATATCAAGACAAGGATCTAAATTTATAGTTCTCTAATACTATCTCACTATGAAAGTTAGATTTAGTCCTAATATTCAGCCTTAGATTTCTATTGGTTCCTCAATACTAGGGTCAGACATTATGGTCAAATTTTTAACTAACTCTAGTAGTGTCTATATCACTCTTAAGTCCTCCCTAATTATCAAGGGATAATGGTCAATCCATCTACAGGTAAGGGTGCTAAGGTTCATTAGGTAGTAAGGAATGCTAGGGTTCATTAAGTATTATAACTTAGTGATGTGTCAATATTCTAGTTGTATTCTTAATAGGAATATTACCCTAATTATCATCCTAACAACAAGGATTCCTATATTCTAAAAAAGGCTATACTCAAGGAACTATTAGGGAAGCACATGAATCAGGCAGGATACAATTATTTAAATAGAACAGATTGGAAGAAATGCGAGTCATAGTTAATTATGGATGAGATACTATACTCTAATCCTAGGTGCAGGCTTGCTCGGTATAGTAACATAACCGAGACAATATGCTCTCGACCTGCATGGGCCACCACTAAAAATAAGTCATGTCCCAGTCCCAAAATACGTAGGACTAGGACATGTAAGCATGCCAGCCGCATGTATATAGAAACTCCAATTTACGGAAACCATAACACATGCGTACGCTGTAATATGAATAACAATTCACAAGTGGTAAAAATATCATAAGTCACAGGGCATAATCTAAATCTCATCCACAAAAAACATAAATAAATAAATAACCAATATCTATATAGCTATATCTCAATATGAAGTATCAAAGGATGACAGACGGATGGAAAGAAATTTACTGCCGAACTAGAATATAAAAGTAAACACAATATAAGTACAACAACTAACAATCACTAAGACTCGAAGAGAAGACCTCCTCGAAAATATAAGTAACCAGTCCGGATCTGCGGTCCTGTGAATACTCATGAACATCTACACCTGGAAAGGGACAAGGGTCTCAGAGGGACATAACAAGATACATAGAAGCATGCCAATAAAGTACTGAAATAAATATCTAATGGGTTGCCTAACCATCTATGTGACTGCAGTTTGAGAACAACTTTCTTATAAGTGGGCTATCTGGCCATAAAATAGGATTGGAATGATTCTCTCAGAGAATCAAAGGCCTACAAAGCATTTTATCTTTTGAACAACAGAGGCCGCCAGGTAATATAGGGATCATCACGACCGCGTATCTCCGGCGGAGCGTACAGGTTACATAAAAGAAAAGTACAAAGGAGCCCAAATATCTTACTTGTTGTTCTTTCCACCCCATGCTCTAAGCATGTCACATCTATTACACGATAATACCTCTAATAACTGCCAAGTCTTCTAGCATGCAAAGTTTCTATCGACAGTTATTCTCTATCGCACGTCCCATACATGAGGCCAGCCTGTCACGCAAGTCCGTGTCCTACATGAGACTCACACTCGTGTAACAGCTGTGTCACGGCCAATAAAACCTAAGATGCCTCATGATAATGGGGGTGGTCTCATAAACTAGGTCACATGCATATACATAATAAAAACAGAATACGACGACACCGTCGTTGCACCCAAGTTTCCTTTGACGCACAATTTATATAACAGTTTAAAATATATGAACTAAATAAGCAAAAATAAGATGCATGTAATATATGGAATATAAATGATAGTACAATGGCAAGGTATACTTGCCTGGCAAGAAAGCTGCATGTACCAAAAACCTGCTCCAAAAGTCGCACAAAACGATCCAATATCCTATATACATATAATATAGTATAATACAACATCAACTATTACACTAGCACATACACAACCATAATATATTGGACTCAGAGGGTACGCTAGGGTGACACTAGTCAACTAATAGTGTCAAATGGGCGTCTAATTATGCGGGTGTCACATCTTTAATTGCTGTACACAATCAGACAGTCAACTAACACTTGTCTAACCAGTACATCGATGTACACATGACAGACAATTTCCTAATATTCAGGTCACAAAGTCAAGGCAAATATGTGGGCAAAATCCATGGTGTCCTAGGGTCGTACAGTCTAAACACATATATAGTCATAATTATTATTTAGCATTTACTTAATTATATAATATATATATATATACCAAATTGAATAATATACGCATAAGCCTACGCATACATATACGAGTTGGGTTCACCGACTCAGGGTCTGATGTCAACTAACTATGGTAAAGCAATACTAATGTCCTACTGGCATACACACAAGCACATATAAAAAGGAGAAGAGGGACAGGTTCGAACCTTGGGGTACGCTCACGGGGACGACGATGATGACGATGAGGTTGACGACGATGACGACGATGGTGATGATGATTGAGGTTATGATGATGATGATGTAGGTGATGATAATGGTGATTAGGGTGGATGATGATAGGGATAATGGTGATGATATGGATGATAATAGGGATGATGGTGATGATGTGGATGATGATAGGGATGATGCTGATGATAATGGGGATGATGATAGGTCTGTCAGAGTTTGGCAGGGAGGAGGAGGCTGAACAGGGAGAGAAAGGAGGATAGGGAGCATGAGAGGTGGTGGTGATGGCAACTGTGCTCACCGGAGAAGGAAGTCGGGGATGGTGCTGCTCCATTGAGGAGAAGAAGGACGGCTCGGGCTGGCAGTGGTAAGGGTAAACGAAGAAGGAGGTGGAGGAGGTCGACTCAGGCGGAGGCGGGGTCGTGCTGTGTTCATGGTGTCGACTGGAGATGGGAGAAAGGTTATCGAGGAGTCCAGCAGGGTCGGGTCAGCTCCGGCGTCATGGCGAGGAGGGCCGGTCGGGTCAGGCGACTGACAGCAGTCGGGTCGTGGTGTTCGATCGTGTGTACAACGGGTTGGCAGCGGCTTGCCGATGGTTCAGTCGAGCGCAGGGATGTCGGCTATGGGGGATGGTCAGGGAAGAGGAGTCGGGGATGATGGTGGTGCTGGCGGAGGGTGGTGTTAATGGTGGTGTTCAGGGTAGAGGTGGTCATGCTCGACGGACTGTGGAAGGAGGAAGTCCGGCGGGATGGAAGTCCGGCGAGGCGCTGCTCCGGTAAGGAAGGAGATGATGAATATGAGGTGGGGAGATGGGTCGGCTAGGAATAGGTTTTGGTGGTGAATGAAAAAGGAAAAAGATGTATAAATACATGTAGCATTTGGGTCGGATGTTGACCTAGAAAATTTAGGCTTGGTTAACATCCTCTTGGGATGGGCTTGGCCTCACATGGGGATGTTTGGAGGGCTAGGATTTGCATTGTTTAGAATGCAAGGCTAGAATTAGAGGAGGGGGTGATATTTGTGCGTTTGCACATTCCAAAAATTATGGGAAAAATTCATATAAAAAATAGGTTTCTTCATGTACTGTGTCCAATGGTGTGGACACCTTAATACAATTTTGCATAAAAGCGCCTAACAATTGGAAAATTGTACAAAGATAAAAATTGGATTAAATTAATTAAAATTAATGCAAATGGTGTTCTAAAATTGGTTAGAAATACATGAGGCTCAAATTAGGTGAGACACAAGTGTCATGGACGTAGAGGACTCAGGATAGAATATTATCATAAATTGGGTTGCACAAAACGGGTCAAGATTGTGTCTCCAATTTTGATTGGAACACAAAAGGATACAAAGTCGTATTTATTTAGAATTAAATATAAATATTCGTGAAAAATATTGTGACTAAAATGTAGCACAAGAGTGCATAATTATAAGTTACACAGAGCTCAGAATGGAAGACTGGTATGTCTAGGACAAGGATGTGAAATTTGTAGGAAGGCAATGACTAGTGTAGCGCTCCAATTATCGAAGCAACAGTAAGGTGCACTAAGTGATATAATTATTACAAAATCGTCTGAAATAAAATGTTTTATTTCAAATTGGATTCAAACTAGCCCTAGTCTCTCTATCTAAGCCAAGTATGCCTAATTTTGGGTGAGGGGGTTTACAGGATTGCTGCAATCAAGCCAACTTAATCTATATGACAAAAGGTCACTGACATAACTTCCATTGTGGACGGTATAGTCTCGAGACGAAGATGGTGTGCAAGCAAAATATAATACGGGCGATATTGTACCTATATCGTCGATAACAGATGACTACCAGTTGGTTCCGTCTAGATCGGATCGGCCCCAGTGCCCCGATGACCGTCTGCGAAATTGGATTCAAAAACCCACCTTGTGCACAAGTTGTCCGTGACCATGGGTATCCTCAAGTTTTCTAGATTCTCGCAGGTACAGTTATAGATATAGATTCAGTCATTATAGTATCGACTTCCTGAGCCGTAAGATTCAGTACATGATGAGTATTAATTTTCAGAGATGTCCATTGATACAGTCCCCTAGTTCAAGAAATGCCTTAGTGACCTTACGGTAGCCTTCCTGCCTCAACTGAATGAATCACAGATAGTGAAGTACGATGAATTATGGCATACATATAAGTGACAAGCATTAGAATGAGGCAAACGAGTATAAGTTACAATGTAAGAAGGCAAGCATGCATTTGTTGGAAACATAAGCATACAAAAAATATTGTTTAGTCTACCTTAGAACGTAAGTCTAGCCTTTACGTTTGCATGGGTCTAAGGGGGGGTAATGCTAGGAGTAAAACCGTACATGGACATATCGGGTGACATAATTCATAAAGCGTGTAGTATAAATAAGTGAAGTAGTACACTACAAATAGTATATAACGATCTACTCGAGGCATAGCGGGGTCTACTTGCACGAAGCTAAGTTAGCATACTCGGGTCCAAGTTATAAGCCAAGTTTTATTTACATGTTCCAATACAAGCAATACAAGATGGGTATTATTTCCTTAGCTAGGTGCGTTTTATTTTTTATTAGCATGCAAGGGGTGATTCACCTAGCGACTATCATGTATCGTCCATATTTTAAGTGTGCTGGCTAAGCAAAGACAAGTTTATCGTAGTCACCCACCTTAGCGATGATTCGTCTCGGTCGAGCGATACTCCGAGTGAGCCTTTGAAAGTCTAAGTCTGAACTCCTAAAGGGCCAAGTATAGAATCCTTTGCCTCAAACGAGTCTTCTCGCTGAGCAAAGTGGGTCAGATCGTTGTACTTATGTCGTTTGAATTAGTTGTTCGCTTGAACGAAATGGGTCATTACAAGAAGTAGGAAGCCACATAAGAAGATCCCATGCTGCATGTACAGACCATAAAGTAAGAGGGCCGCATGAGATCCCCTGATATGACATTCAATTTTTGTCAGAAGTTCTGACACACCACTTGTCACCCAGAGCGCTTCGAGAATCGTGAGAGAGAAGACGACTCATAAAATGATAAAAAGTCACATTATTACATTAATAACTTCATCATATGTGTCATTCCACATGTTCTCTCATTTGCGACTATGACCCTATGTGGCCTTGTCATTATGCGGCTAAAGTATCCATTCGACCAAGGCCAGATGAGAGCTCGCATGCGGCCACAACTCCATATAGCCAAACTTTCCATAAGACCAAGGCCAGACGAGAGCTTGCATGTGGCCATAATGCCATATAACCAAAGTGTCCATAAGACGAAGGCCAAAGGAGAGCACATATGCGGCCAAGACGCTATGTGGTCTTGTCATTATGCAGCTAAAGTATCCAATCGACCAAGGCCATACGAGATCTTTCATCATGCGACCAAAGTGTCCATAAGACCAAGGCCAAAAGAGATCACCTATCCGGCCATGACTCTATGCATCCATGATACCATACGGCTCTCAGCTTGCAAGATCTTTCTATTACAACCGAAAGGATCTTCACACAATTAGTGCTGATTACATATCCAGCTGACCGAATCATGCATTCAATGGAGTTAAAAATAATCTTGAGATTATATCAACAACATATCCCAACCGAGGCTACGTGGCAACCTGTCCGTAGTATGCAGCTACAGTTGCAACCATATTCTGTTGAAGGAATCCCATACGGCCATCAGATAAAGGTAATCCGACAACAGGATGGCTATAAATAGCAAGGGTAGCATACCCCACAAAGCCCAGGTGAGCTACGTACGTGCACACAAGCTCAAGAGAGAGAAAAGAGAAGAGAGCATCCTCATTCGCTCATCTGACCGTCAACGAAGTAAATGAGTCGATGTAGTACTCGATCTCCATCGTCACATTCTACAGATAAAAAATATTGTACTTAGATTTTTTTGTTCAAGATTTCTTTGTTCTTTTTTGTTTGTTATTAAACCAAGTGTATTCAAAATTTGTAATGGCGAACAAGATGGCGACTCTGTTGGGGACATCCTTTTCCTCTGATGAGAAGATCGTGATGTTGTCCGATCTGTCGAAGCTGGGTTCGACCTAGAAGATGCTGGTTGTACGCTTGGACCAGCAAGCCTTTGAGAAAATGCTCTCTGAGGGCGGTGCTTCACCGAGGTTGGAAAAGCCTATGAAGAACCGCAGAAGATGGGTTGGAAAGGCCGTTGTGCCTAACCCTACTGCGGAGCATGCACTCACCGTCTCTCTTTATGTTGCTGAAGATGTATATCATGTGTCTACCCAGGCTGCCTCTGGTTATGCTATAACTGTAGCGCCCCGTTCCCCCGGTGCGGGGAGTGCGGCTAAGAAACACAAACGGTATCGTTCGATCGGGATAGATTGAATTAAGAACTCGTCCTTATTATGGATTTGTTTCTTCGAAATCGATTCCCATATTCAGTGGACCGTGCCCCCGGGATCGACTTAGCGGCAGAGTCAGGAGGGACCTCTCCGTTGCTATCTTTTATTGCCTCAGTTTTTGATGTCGCTTGTTACTTTCGTGCCTTGAGTTGGTTTTCGAATTTGCTTGGGTTTTCTTGAACGGTTTCGATGGATTTCATTACTTTCGTTCTTAGGACTGCACTTCAATTCCGATAATGGATAGAGAGGAAGAAGTATTGATCAGCTATTCGTGTTAATACAGGTGATCCAGCAGTAGACGTCGCTCGAGCGGACTCCTAAAGCACTTCTTTCTTCTTTCTTCCAACTACTAAAGTGAGTGGCTACCAACCCGATTAGCTAGCCCTGCTTCCAAGCTTCGCGCCCTAAAAATCTGCATTCTTCTTTACCCCGATCAAACGATACCAACTAATAATAAAAGAAACCAAGATAAAAGAGAATAGACTTGGTTATTATGCTTGTCAATCAAACATGTGAACTGTTATCTTATAGTATGCTTGTTCGTGCAAATATTCTATAAATCGTGCTAAGTATGACATACACCCTGTATTATGCTTAATTATTCAGTGAGGCTCTGAAATATGTAATTCTGCTTGTCTGTATTTGTGTTGCCTCAACAGTATAATCTGCTATAAATCAGTTAATATAACGTGCGATCACGGACAACTTGTGTACAAGGAAATCTGGTTCCTGCGGACGGTCGCTGGGGCACTGGGACCGATCCGGTCTGGACGGAACGTCTGTATAGTCATCTGTATCGTCGGAAATGAGGCGTGCAGCGTGGGCTCGCACCCGCATTGCAAATCCGTCCGTCTTGAGACTATAAATCGTCCTTCGTGGTATTATGCCAGTGATCATCTGTATATTTAAACCTGTTACATACTAACTTGTGTCTTCGTGGCAGGGAAGGCAAGGTAAGTATTGTGCAGGTAATTCAGCGGGCAGGTAAAATCCACCGAACGGTGGCATGTTCATTTCAGTAAATTCTATATGCTGCTTACTTGAAAATGAACTAAGGCAAGATAGAAACCCACAAATATGCATGCTTCATTAAAACAACATGTTGATTGGTATAGTTAGGCTAGCTCGCCTTCACCAGCATGTTTCGATATGCTGACCCTCGTTGAAATAGGTTCTCTGCACCAAGGCGAACCGAGCGAGGAGCCGAAGTCGTCTTCCCGATCCAGTCCAGCTGTTGGCGCATCTTCACCGCGCCCTCGAAGCATTTTGAAGTCCGGAGCTTGCAACTCTTCATACACAAATGCAGCTCCGTGGCAAAGCTATCCTCCAGCCTGGAGGTCTATATATTTTGAGTTTATAAAGGGATGTAATGTACAGGACTGCTATCTCATTTTGAGTCATCTCTTTTGTAAGCCGTTCGGCATATTAGCTAACTCGTTCAAGAGTTTGTAATAGATGTTCATTATCAATAAAGAGAATTTTTCCATGTTTCAAATCTGTGTTTCAATTTATCTGCGTACTCTGAATATGTGCTTGCTATGCAAATCATTAAAGCCTTGTGCGGGCGCAATCCCAGGCCCGCACGGCGGTCACGACTCGGGGGACGCCTCGGGGCATGATATAGTGGTATCAGAGCACAGATTCAAGTTCCTTAGACTTCGTGCTGGAAAAGTTCCTTTAACGATCAATTCCTGTGCAAACTCTTGAACTCGCTAGGCCAAAATGAGATACATTCATGCAATAAGTCCATAATACATTATGATTCTAATATAATTTACCTTCTTTTGAAGGTATGGTACCAGCGCAATCTGCAGCGCAACCACCGAACGAAACATAAGAAAGTAGTTCGGGTACTTCGGGAAGCTCTCGGAGCCAGCGAGGCATGTCTCAAGTTGACCCGCTAGAGCGGGTGATGCAAATGTTAGAATCGCAATGACAAAGAGACGATGCTCGCCAAGCCAGGTTCGAGAGCAATCTAGAGAACCGATTCTCAGTCCAACAGAAGCAGGTAGATACCCTATAACAAATCGTTCAGACTTTGGCTGCCAACCATTCCACCGCAACAGCAACGACTCCGGTGGAACAGCCCGTGCTTGAAGTGGACACGCCTCAAATCCCAAGGCCGAGGGACGTGACTGCCTTCAACTTGGGCCATTTCAAGAAAGTCTGCAACACCCCATTCAACGGGACTGAGGACCCAGTGGTAGCTCTAGATTGGCTAGCCGAGTTAGAAGATCACTTCGCTCTGCTAGAGGTCCCCGAAGACAAGTGCGTCGCCTGCGCCCAACTACAGCTCCGCCTCAACGCACACGATTGGTGGGACGTGCATCGACGATCTCTCCAATTTGATCACGGAGAGGAGGCGATCTCGTGGACGACCTTTTATGCCGCGTTTGAAGAGGAGTTTATACCCCCTCCAGTGCAACGTAAGATGGAAAACGATTTCGTGCAGCTTTGGCAGGACAGTATGACAGTTAAGCAGTACTCCGCCGAATTCAACCGACTCTCCAAATTTGCTAGGACCTATTTACCTGATGCAGCGAGTCGAGCAAGAAGGTTTAAAGGTGGACTACGCCCTGCCATTCATGGGCACGTAGCCAACAATCAGTATGGAATAATGCGTGAAGTCATGAATCACGCCCTATCTCTCGAACCCCAGTATCCTCATGTTGCTGCCGGCGCTGTGCATACATCCAGTCACAAACGCCAAAGCAACGATGGAGGAAATACCGCTGCAAAGTGCCCTAACCACGGCGGTCCCCAAAGGGGAAACCCGAGAGCATTCTGTGAATACTGCAAAAAGTCGGGGCACACCACTGACAATTGTTATCGCCGCAAGGGTCTGTGCTTCAACTGTGGTGCAAGGGACCACGTATCTCGGGATTGTCCACTCCCCTCTAAGCTTCTGCCCTAATAGAATAATCCCTAACGGTAGGTCCTATTCTTAAGTTTCGGGACGAAACTTCCAATTGGTTGGGTAGGATGTAGCGCCCCGTTCCCCCGGTGCGGGGAGCGCGGCTAAGAAACACAAACGGTATCGTTCGATCGGGATAGATTGAATTAAGAACTCGTCCTCGTTATGGATTTGTTTCTTCGGAATCGATTCCCATATTCAGTGGATCGTGCCCTCGGGATCGACTTAGCGGCAGAGTCAGGAGGGACCTCTCCGCTGCTATCTTTTATTGCCTCGGTTTTCGATGTCGCTTGTTGCTTTCGTGCCTTGAGTTGGTTTTCGGATTTGCTTGGGTTTTCTTGAACGGTTTTGATGGATTTCATTGCTTTCGTTCTTAGGACTGTACTTCAATTCCGATAATGGATAGAGAGGAAGAAGTATTGATCAGCTGTTCGTGTCAATACAGGTAATCCAGCAGTAGGCGTCGCTCGAGCGGACTCCTAAAGCACTTCTTTCTTCTTTCTTCCAACTACTAAAGTGAGTGGCTACCAACCCGATTAGCTAGCCCTGCTTCCAAGCTTCGCGCCCTAAAAATCTGCATTCTTCTTTGCCCCGATCAAACGATACCAAGTAATAATAAAAGAAACCAAGATAAAAGAGAATAGACTTGGTTATTATGCTTGTCAATCAAACATGTGAACTGTTATCTTATAGTATGCTTGTTCGTGCAAATATTCTATGAACCGTGCTAAGTATGACACACACCCTGTATTATGCTTAATTATTCAGTGAGGCTCTGAAATATGTAATTCTGCTTGTCTGTATTCGTGTTGCCTCAACAGTATAATCTGCTATAAATTAGTTAATATAACGTGCGATCACGGACAACTTGTGCACAAGGAAATCTGGTTCCTGCGGACGGTCGCTGGGGCACTGGGACCGATCCGGTCCGGACGGAACGTCTGTATAGTCATCTGTATCGTCGGAAATGAGGCGTGCAGCGGGGGCTCGCACCCGCGTTGCACATCCGTCCGTCTTGAGACTATAAATCGTCCTTCGTGGTATTATGCCAGTGATCATCTGTATATTTAAACCTGTTGCATACTAACTTATGTCTTCGTGGCAGGGAAGGCAAGGTAAGTATTGTGCAGGTAATTCAGCGGGCAGGTAAAATCCCCCGAACGGTGGCATGTTCATTTCAGTAAATTCTATATGCTGCTTACTTGAAAATGAACTAAGGCAAGATAGAAACCCACAAATATGCATGCTTCATTAAAACAACATGTTGATTGGTATAGTCAGGCTAGCTCGCCTTCACCAGCATGGGGGAGGAGGTCCTGGAGGAGGAAGGCGGTGGCAGTGATGGATTCGAGCGGCGGAGCTAGGTTAGGTGGCTGGGGACGGGGAGTGAGGCAGAGACGGGCGGCTAGGGGTCTGGGCTAGGGCGGAGCGGGGCTGGGCTCGGGGAGTGGAGGCTGTGGAGAGAGGGAAGGAGGTGGCGCTGGGGCTGAGGAGGCTGGGCTCGGGGCTGTACTGGCGGAGGAGAGCAGCGAGGTGGCGACGGTGGCTAGGCGAGGGGTTAGGGTTCAGGCGAGGGTGAGATAGGTGGTGGTGCTGGTGGTGGAGACGGCGGGCTGGACGGGGGCTTTATAGGAAGAGGTCGGGCGGTTACGGCCGGAGAAGGCGGGGCGGTTATGGGCGGAGCTGAGGGTGAAACGGCCGCGGGGAGGCGGTCAGATTCCGCAACGGCCAGCGCTGTCGGGGGAAAGACGGTTACTGTAGCGGTAACCGTAGAGGGTCGGGTTTCGGGCGGGTCGGGTTTCAGATCTGACCCGACCCGAAGGGGTTTGGGTTCAGATTTAAACCTGGTCGGGTTCAGCGGGTTTGTTTGGTTTGATTTGGTTTAATAATAAACCGGGTTTAATTAGGGTTTTTTTTTTATTAAATTTTTATTTTTAGGTCTTTAAAAAAATGCTTCCGGGGTCCAATAAAATCCAAAAAAATTACCCTATGTCTAGTATTTTATTTTACACCAGAAAATATTATTTTCATAATATTTTGATATTTAATAAACATATTTAAAAATCATTTAATTACAAAATACCTGGATTTAATTAGTAAAAAAAATCACCGAAAATTCTAGAAAATTCATTTTTAAAAATCTAAAATTTTTTGGGGGTTTACAGGCCGGGGCAGGCGGTGGTTGGGCGACCTTCTGGGCCGGGGCATGACAGAATGGTATCAAAGCGAATTCGATTCTTTGCCCAATCCGTTGCTATGACTATGAGATTTGCTCGATATGGTATTGCAATAGAGCGTTCCATACAATAAGTCCATAGATATTCTCAAAGTTGTGCAAAAGTTTTCTGGAATTGATTTGTTGCTCGAGAGTTGTGCTTGCTTGTGTTTCAATTGAGTACGACGAGGGATGAGGACTATCGCTGCTCGGAATATCGAGAAGTTTATCCTTAAAGTTTTGAGGACGAAACTTTTTGTTAGTGGGTAAGTATGTAATGCCCTACTCCGCATCGGCATTATGTATTAAGGTGAGTGGGAAGAACTTCGTTCTCTAATTCTTGCATGCCTTAATAATGAATCTGAGTATTTTGAATGCTTGTTTGCTTAAAGAGAATGATAGAACCTGCCTTGCATGCTAATAAGTGAACTCACCTAGCTTGTCTTTGAAATGAACATGTCTGCTTAACTAAGAGACCCTAAAACGCTTGTCTAAAAGTATGTGTTTGCATGAACATGTTCCACTATCGCCTGTTCTCCGAGAGAACCAGATCGTGTGCTTGAATTTGTTCAAAGATAAGTCGGCTTGCCCCGCAACAAAGATAAATGGTCTGATGGTTCGTCTCGTCTGCATCCTAGAGTTTATTTGATAGTGTTTCATGCATTCGCATCGGTCGGACAATGACTATAGGTGGAGAGCTGAACCATGTGTCACGACTGCTACAGAGATAGTGGAAAGCAACCATGTGTCACAGCTGCCAATAATATCAGATAAATGAGTCATTGGTTAGCTGGGCCAACCGCTGCCGATCCTGAGATACTCGGGGACCGCACTACATATAAGCTAGTTCGTTATGTTGGCTTGGATAGAGGACTTCCCCTAGATATGCATTGGTGTCTAGATATGCATTTGTGTCTAGATGTGCATTTGTCCCTAGAGTCCTTGTGTATAGCTCACGAGACACGCTGCGCACACCCTGATAACAGAACAATCGGCTTATCTTGCTTATATCAAATATGGAACTCTGTTTACAAAGATGTTTTATAAAGGAAGTAATATGACTCTGCTATCAAACTACATGAAATAAATATAGGTAAAACTAGAAAGATCACTAGTAATGTAATATTTTATAACATGATTATTTAGTATTGGTTTTAGTGAATTTTTGCTTCTGTTCAGTTGTTTATTCTCACCAGTACTTATAAAAGTACTGACCCACAATAGTTTACTTGCTTGCAGGTACTGGATCGTCCGAGGGAGCGATAAGCGTACCTCATCCCCATGACCCATAATCTGTGTTTCGATTGCCTCGAGTTGCTATCGTATAAAGGGGCATAATGTATGGAACGATGCCTTAAAAAGAGAACCCAGTCCCTCAATTTGCCCGGAATACTCAGTTGGCTAAATGCATTGCATTACAATAATGTCCCTCCGCTGCTTACTCGATTGATGCGATGATAGCCAAACTCTAATAATGCTGCCTTGTGCGGATGCAACCCCATGCTCGTACAACATCACATCCGGGTATCAAACGGCCATATGCTCCCTGTCGGGAGCGCCGAGGCGAGGTGATTCGTGCCGGTGCGTCGAGGCGCGATGATTCGCGTCCGGTCTCCGGCGGGGGCATGCGGTGGTCGGGCGACCTTCGGGGCCAGGACGTGATAGTTACGTTGATGCAATGGTAGTCTTGAGAAATATTGTTTTACAATTAGGGAAAGAAATTCTGGTAGCAAATATTTTTTTAAAAATAGTAGAAAATAATGTCTTCCAAAGAATATTTATTTGTTTCAAGGCTTGTATGGATGGTTTCTTAAGTGGTTGTTTACCTGTTATTAGTATTGATTCTAATTTTCTTACATCTAGATTCCGAGGTAATTTATTTGTTGTTTGTGCTCACGATCCAAACTATCAACTATATCCTATTGCTTATTATGTTGCTGAGAATGAAAAAAATGTGTCGTGGACATAGTTTTTAAACTGTTTGAAAATATCTTTCAAAATTTATTTTGAATGGTGGGATAGTATTTTATTTATTTCTGATAAGTAGAAATGATTAATTCGTGGAATGCAAACAATTTTTCCAAACTCTTCCCATTTTTTTGTATTTAATATTTTAAACAAAATTTAAAAAATCAGTGTCCTCGTACACCGATATATCTACAATGGTTATAAAAACTTGCCCGATCTTATAATGAGGTTGATGCGAATGGTTGATTGGAAACAATAAAATCTGCTGATATAAATATTTTTAATTGGATTGTAGGGTCAAATGATAAAAATAGTGATTTTCTTACTAGATAACATCTTATTCACTGTGCCCATGATTATATATTAATACTTCAAACATTGATGAATGTTTTAACAATTGAATTAAAATTTTGCGTGATAAACCAATATCAACATTGCTTGATGGTATTAGAGCAAAAATAATAACACTTCACGACAAGCATCGAACAAATGCTGAAAAGATGGAAACATAATTTTGTCCAAGGATGATGAACACTATGGCACGTATTAGGTGAGAGTCACACCATTTTCAGTTATTGCATTTTAATAACAATAAATTTGAAATATGGGATCATGAAATAAGTAGATGTTATATGGTTGAACTAGACCGTAAATGTTGTACATGTGGTCGGTGGCAACATACTCTACTATCATGTGAACATGCTTGCTTTACATGTCATCCTTCTAACGTACCAGCTGAAAGTTATTATCCTATTGAATTTTCTGTTGCAATACTTTGAGCTGTATACATGCCATGTATAGAACCAATTCCAGTCCCCTGTACTCCTCAAAGTGAACCGGTAAGAGGTCAAATTGGAGTACCACTTCTTGGGCGTAGAGCTGGAAGACCAAAAAAGAATCGTATAATGACAAGAGAACAGTCGACAAGAGATCTTTGTTGTAGTAATTATGGCAGGCTGGGATACAACAAAAGGAGTTATAGAAATCAACCGAGGCAGTGAATATTATGATTGTATCTTTTTTGAGTAATTATGATTCCAATTTTACGTTGTTATAACGTTGTAATTGAAGTTGCTAAACTTTCGAATAAAATAAACATCATATTATTAAAATTTAAAGACCAACAAAATATTATCATACATTTATTTATGGAGACCAACAAAATTACTAGCCCCCTCTGTCATCCCTTCTATAATCTCTACGATTTACTCGCCTAAGACCTAGCCTATATCTCCTTTCCTCTGTACCCTCCGATGGTGGCAAATATAAATGGGAGTCTGGATCAAGACTGGCTGAGCCAAACAATGAAGTGCCAGTCTCCTACAGGTAATAATTCCAATCCCAGTCATGAGAAGCAGCCTGTGGCGTGGCATCGTAACTCTTTTATGTGCCCTTGTTGCTCTGGGATGTGCTCTCGTAACTCTGGGATGTGTCATTGTCATGGTGTGGCCTACCCTCGAAAGGTTGTGACATGCTAGCATAAGGTTGGAAATATCCCTCGTAATGTTGTGGCATGCCAACGTAAGGCTGTGACGTGCCGTAATGCCGTGGCATGCCAATATAAGGCTGTGACATGCCAGCTTAAGGCTGCGAAGTGCCCTCGTAAGCTTGGGATATTCCCTCACCAACCTGTTGTGCCTCTGCATTATTCGAACCAGCTCCTCGATCACGTGTCCTACGAGGACGTGCCTTTCTTTGTCTCACGAAGCCTACCGGATGGCTGTTTGGTATATCGAGTGGAGTAAAATGGGGACTCAGTGGTGCGCGTAGATATTATACAGTGATCCCTAAATTCTCTTCTAGATCTCTTTCGTGGTCCTCAGCTATATAAGCTAGTGTCTCCGCCTGAATATTTAAATCCATACTAAATGAATATAAAAGTAACATATATAAAGATGATAGTTTATGTAAAAAAGAACACATACGACTAGAGCATCGTGTGCCCTCCTGTCACACAAGCTCAGATCGTCTAAAGCTCATAGCTGGAACCGAGGTTCTTCAAATTTATACATCCTATTTTGCACTAGCGGGCATCCATACAAACGTAAAAAATCGGCACTACCCTCCACTGTAAAATTTTAACATAAAAGGATATGTAAGATCTAATACCGTATAATTTATTTAAAATACCCCTTAACTTACAATCTGCCGTCGATGTCATCAATTCGGACATGTGTTCCACGCCATGCGTGGTAAATCTGGAATGCCAACCAAGCATATATGTACGAACCTGCTCTTCCATATTTGATTTGGTACTGCTATAAGCCAAAGACTCCAGGGGTATCATATATTTCAGTCCGAACTGTCGCATAACACGATCAGCTGGATGAAACATGATAGATCCATTGTGCAAGATATAATACCTATGGAGACTGCGGATACGTTCACCATCTCTCACTTCTTATGGCACACTTAGTGGTTGCCAAACAACCTATTTGACATTCAACAAGTAATAAATGGTAGGCACGGAAATAACATCTAAACGTTTAATTTAATAATACAAACTTACCTCATAGGCGGTTAATGTGTCAAATCGATACCGATAAAGAGATACCACTTTTGTCATATAATGCACATAATCTGTATTTCTAGTAATCCAGCGAATGCTTACTGGCCATACTGTTTGTTCAGCTCTATATTTACTACTGGTCTACCAATCTCGAAGTGATCGTAATACCAGAACTACAAAGATGAACACAAATAAGATCCAAATAAATATAGTAGATATTATTTATTTTTATTCATACCTGTATAAGTGTTAGACATCAACTTATATTTTTTGCTGTTCTACCCTTTCATACCTTGCTTACAAAAGACGTAATAGAACGGTATAAATATGGTAACACTGCTTCACTCCATGCATGTTTTGTGTTGGAATGGATGTCCACAAGAAATGGTAGCAGTCGTACGTTGATCATATTTTTCGTAGCATCGGAGAATAAAAAAGCACCGCATAGACACAGTAAGTAAGCTCTAGTGCAACATATCACCTGAAAACATAATTGAATATTGATACCATTTATATTAAATAAATATTAATAATAATTAATACATATAAATAAATATTCGCGAATAATCGATATGAACTGTTGTAGAGCCGATATGATTAACATGCATGAAAGTAGACTGGAGCCAAGTGAGTTTGACAGTACTGGTTTCTCCTATGTGAGAGAGGGGCTCCACATCGAGGTATTCTCTAATGAGATGTTTTTCTTCCAACTTTTTGTCAAAATATATAGGATTACCCTCGATAGGTGATCTCAAAATCTATGCCACATCCGCTAATGTGATCGTCATCTCACCGAAGGATAGCTGAAATATGTTGCGTGTTGGCCACTATCGCTCAATGATACTTAATATCAGGTCTCTATCGTGACGTTATAGCGTCAACAAAGTGAAAACCAAACGCCTCCACCAAGACCTTTTGGCCTTCAGTCAACTCTCATGATGACCGCCACTCACCATGCTATCATAATTTTACATCTGGATAATCATAGCGCTACATAATATATGTATAGATATTGTTAGTACAATATAATATACTTAAAAACAATAATATCAATTATCTAGAAATTATATTACCGGTCATGCGAAAACCAGACTAAAAATGTGAGACTCTCGCTCACGTTCAATGGCCGGAGATATAGGTCCACCGGGTATGCGTCCGTTATTTTGAAAATCCATCTGTATTTATGATTAGGAAATATAAAAAAAATATAATTAAATTTCTATTGAACTTTTTTCAAACTCTTGAACTCTTAAACTCTTTTACCTGTTTTTCCTTTTGTATCTTCTTCCTCTTGAACTCTTTTCTAACTCTTGCAGCCTCCAGCTTCTGCTATCGAACTCTCTTCCTGGATAAACTCTCACGAATGCTTTCTTCTTCTCCTTCTATAAATTTATAACTGAAATCCTCATTCTTATAAATACTTTCTTCTACTACCTACTTTATTTTTGGTTAAAAGCTGTATCATGGCATGCATGCACCATACTTTTTATCTTCCCAAAAACTTTATATCATTTCCCAATGCATTCAAACAAAGTATGCTCACGGACTCCCATGCACATGCATGTCATTATGTAGAAAAATAAAAAAGTGAGAGAAGAGTTTCATGAAGAGAGAGAGAGAGAGAGAGGGGGGGGGGGGAGAGGAGAGGGCCAAAGAGAGAGAAGAAAGAAACATGCGAGAGAGTTCACAGTGAGAGAGGCGAGAGAGTGAGACAGAGAGGAACAGTGAGAGAGACAAGAGACAGAGAGGGATAGAGTGACGAGCGTGAATGAAAGAGTAAGAGAGATAGAGAGAGAGAGAGCACACACACACACACACACACACACAGAGAGAGAGAGAGAGAGAGAGAGAGAGAGAGAGAGAGAGAGAGAGAGAGAGAGCAGATAGTGAGTGAGAGAGAGCGTAGAGAGATAAAGAGAGGGGGAGAGAGAAAGAGCAGAGAGTGAGTGGGAGAGAGAGAGATAGAGAGATCACAGAGAGTAGAGAGAGAGCAAGGGTGAGAGAGAAAGAGAGAGAGAGAGAGAGAGCCAAAAAAAATAGAAAATGCCCTTTGGAAGGACATTTTCTCTAGGGAAAACGCCCTTCCAAAGGACGTTTTCTATTTTTTTTTGCGCTGTAACGGCAGCAGGCGGCCCAAACGGGAAAACAAATTGGAAACTAGTGAAACACCCTTTGGATAGGCGTTATGATGCTTTATTTGTAAATTTGTAAATTTTTGTGCTTTGAGTGGGATTTGTTATAATTTTGTTGCTCTGTATGAAATTTTCCGTTATTTCTTCTGTACCCATAGTCTAGTCCTAAAATTATGACACATCTCTCTCTCTCTCTCTCTCTCTCTCTCTCTCTCACCTCTCCTCTACATCTATGTTCATGGTTTTCACTATGTTGATGCTTATATGTAGGCTATCATATATCGACAGAGGTTTCTCTTGGTGTCGTTTCCACAAGACTTAGTCCTAGAGTGCTATTGAGTCCTTTGAAAAGATCCAACGTAGTTGAAGCACAAAATGTTCAAATAAATTGAAACGTGAAAGTATCCAAAGTCTATCCGAAAAGCAACTTAAGTCCTAGCTCTCAAGACCAGATCAGCTGTCTGGGAAAATCAGTCCCCAAATCCTGTCTCCCCACCTAAGTGCTTGGGGGTCCAACCGGCATTTAAAAAAACTTTCAGAGAGGGGACAGAGGTTTGGAGACTGAATACCGGACAACACATCCAGCCTCCTAGCTCTCAATACTCAATAAAACCATCCATTTGTACTTTATCTTATAATTTGCATCAAATTGATCGTTTGTCCAGATAGAGAATTCAGTAGGTAAAAAATATTTATGAAAAATAATATCCTTGGGTAAAAAAAGTCCAAAGGAAGCAAACCGAAAAGAACCCAAAACTTTTAAATGATAACAAGTTAATGACTTGAGGGGGTATTTGAAAAGGGGTTAGGTTTGAGAGCGAATAAGATCCTAGCTAGGTAGCAGAAGATCAGTGGATCGAGCCATAGGGGCGTATTATTCCTTCAATTTATAAATTATGGGAGTTTGGGACAGTGGGACCAAAGGCATGCAATACAGTGTGCAAAAAGTCCTGAATATTACGTCGGACCCCGAGCGTTATTCCAAAAATTCAAAGAAGAAGAAGAAGAAGAAGAAGATTTGAGAGAGAATAGAATAACCTCATTTTAGAAGTTTAGTTATAAGGGAAGCAAGAAAACGTAAGAAAAAAAAATGAGAAGTAGAGAAGATATAGGGGGAGAGGTGATCAACCTAAATGTGTCCTCACTTTTTATAGCCATCCAAATTTTTGTACTTCAATTATTCATTCAAATCCATTGCATGCAAATATCATTAATTTTTAGGAGTAATAAAATTTTTTTTTTGGAGTATTATTTTGTCCCCTACAATTATCGAACATTACACCATCATGCCAATCTCAAGTGTTTGTTTGCAACTGAAAAGTTGGATGAATGTCCAATCCCTTTTTAAGAGTATTTATCGGGGTACTACAAAACTTATTTGGGGCTAATCCAGTATCGAGGATAGTCTAGTTTTGTGAAACTTTTACTTAGGATAGCACATTACTTACTAGGGGCTGTCCACCCCCTAATCCCTTCAAAATCCAAACAATCTAACTCTCTCTCTCTCTCTTCAAAATATTTTCCCTCATTCCTTAACTTTAAAATCCTAAACTTCTTCCTTCTCCATATCGAACTTGGACTAAGACAAGATAGAAAGACCACCACTACCAAAATAAGACATATTGCGATGCCTAAAAATGTCGCTAATATGCCAAAAAATGTCGCTAAGTAAGAATAGCGACGCTTTTTTGATGTCACGTATTTTATGGTCACAGATACATAAAACATCGCTATTCATCGCTATAATAACGTATTTTAGCGACGAGGTCACGTCGCAGATTATTCTGTAATCGATGACGTTTAGTTGTGTTGTTACTAATTAGCGACATGCACTTTCGTTGCTAAACGTCGCTGGTTATTTTCTAAATAGAAATAACATTAGTGACAACTTGCTACGAAAATGGTGACGTGTCAAACTTTGCCATGTCAGCTTATTAGCGACCTTTAGCGACATTCTAAAGATAGTAGCGACGTTGTTGATACAAGTTAGCGACGTTATGATACATCTAAGCTAGACGTCACAGAACTTTGATAGACGTCGCTAAGTTACAAATTTTCTTTGAAAAAACATAAAACAACTTTCTTGTAAATAGTACCATCACAGTTTATAAAATCTGCATATTATTATCATGCCCCAGAACCAGAATACTGGAGAGCGGGGGCAGATAAAGCCAGCTTCATACACCAGAATACTCTATATTTCGAGATACGGTCACGACTGTCTCTACATATAAGGATTTTACTCTACAATCCAACAATCATTACTGGGTCAAGAATCCTAGTCTCAATCTCAAGCAAGCAACAAGTTACAAGATGTATGATCACCAAACATATAATGGTAAGACATCCCAAACTATACATACACCGATGATCATGAAGCTAGTTACAAAATAAAGAACTAACAAAAGTACCATATTATATGATTAGCTCTAGCTATAGTCTAGAATATACTTTACATATAGGCCCGCAGGCTATAATATCAAGACCCAAAATGCGAGCTAAATACGTGCTCGGTGGCTACAATGCCTTAAAAGAATAATTATACAAGATCAAGTAGCTGATGAAAGAGGAACCCACTCATGGCCCCGGGTGCTCCTGGTGTTCACTATCTTGAGGCAAAAAGTACGAAAGATCATGCGGTCCTGCTCCGATATCTGGCCATATAAAACCAGTGGGAGTCAGACCCCAAAATAACAAGTACCACAAGGGAGCCAATCTTAGGAATTAAAAACCAATATATAGACAAATTAATAAGAAATAGCATAAGGAACATTTAAATAAGTACAGCAGATAAAATAACAGTTAAACAGTTATGGAGTATTTAAACAATGATATTTGGAATCAGTACTCAGGTTACAATTTTTGGATCAGTTGTTAAATAAATCAGGATGAGACTAAACTAAAAATTAAGCAATCGCAGTCAATCATGCCCTACGACTTTGCTATTATTAGTTAACTAGGGTTATCACAGTCTTAGTTACTAATACATAGAGTTTGAAAATTTTATACAACCACATACCCTGTAGTCTATCCGGATCATCTAGACGTACTAGATACATAATATAATTAATTGTATAGATATTTTACTTATAATGCAACACTCGATGGAGTGCTGGAAGTGTTCCCCTCACGACTGAGAACTCCAAATCAAATGGTGTCGTTGGGATGTCGGGATTGCACGTAGCCAAAAAAATTTCCTAAATGATTCTAGTTATCAATCTAGTTTATTAGCCTAGACAACTTATTCAAAATTTTAGACAGTGGTGCTCAAAAATTTGCCTTATATATAATGCAAGACTGGACAATAGTTTGACAAGCATAATCAAAATCAACCATGGGAACAATAGGATATGTAATACATGTGCTACTCATGGCCTTGATCAGGACAATACAAGAATTCTCGAGTCAGAAGTGCGCTACATCGAGCCACTATCAGGATTATTAGTACAATCTTAGGATTATCAGTTTCATATCATGATTCAGGAGTTCATTTATAGTGTACAATCATGAGAACATGTCAGAAAATCAAGATTAATATCAATAATGTTACGGGATAAAAGAGAACCAGAGAATCATCAAGAGTTAAGCATATTAAAGAGAATACCGACATACATGCACATAAAATATCAATTCAGGGTTGGCACATAACATCAGGCAAAAAATAACACCCGTATATAATAGACCAAAATTACTATGGGGGTACAATCACTAGTCCGGACAGTTCTAGCACATTTTGATACCAAAAGTGCTAAGAGAAAAATATGGCGCACAATTGATACTAGCTAAAATGCACTCTAGAACCTTGGCGCACAATGATAGAAGTGCGCGAGTCAGGAGCTTGGCGCACTTCTTCAAGTATGCCCAAAGGAGGGTTGGCGCACAAAGAGCATGGGAAGGTCTACTAAAAGATAAAATGCTAGTTTCTATGCATGACACAGCTGTCGAGACAACCCTGCAGTCGAAAATACAATTCTCGAGAATGGTCAGAAATTATTGCTTAGTTTTTAAGTAATTACGAAGGGCTACAAAGTGCATCGCCTCTGGAGAATGCCATATAGTGCACCAATACAGCAAAATATGCCATTCTCTTGAAGCAACAAAGTACGCCAGTATAAAAAGTTTTACCAAAGTACGTCAACTCTGCAATATCTGCAAAGTGCGTCATCTTGGCTATTTAAGCAGTGGCGTACATTCTTGATGACTCTTAGACCAATTCAAAAGTGCACCAAGTAGGATTTGTGTACTTTTAGAGGAATTGACATAGTACAAAACATACGTATGAGTAGAGAAGTGCACCCAGAGTACTCATCATATCTTGGTGTACTTTCTAAGAAATTTGTGAAACATACACAAGTGCGCTCACTGGAACTTTGTTTTATGCGACAAGGGTTCCCTCCGTACTTTTTGTATGCATTCTCAGGCAAACTTTGCATTCTCCGACTTGTGGTTCTCGGGTTCCATGAGAAATCAAATTCAAAGAAAATAAAATCATTAATGAGTCAAGTTTTAAGTATTACCCAAAAATAAAATTGATCAAATGATTAAAGCAAGTTATACTAAGAATCAAAGCAAGATCCATGGTTGTTCCTTCGGTTGGCAAGATGTACTTGCCTACGGTCAAGTTCTAGCATAATACTACCAAGGTCACCCACGGCCAAGGCCAAGCTTGTCTGCTCTCGATGAAGGCTGAAGAAGTGAATAAGGAAAGATAAATAAAAGAAAAAGATAAGTGAAGGTGTAAACCCCCTCGTCTTAAATGTAGGATTTAATTGATTATTTTAACTTGAAAACAACCACAACCCAAATCCCAAGTACCCAAATTAGGGTATCAGTCTACCCCAAACCTGTTATACCCCGACTCCTGTGTACCACTCAAAAATCTAGTTCCTAATATTTTAAATACATTATGAATTACCTAGTTAAGTTGTTAGTTTAATTTTAATTAAGGCTAATTTTACCTCAAGCAAACACTTAAACCAGCCCACCTATACTCTTTCTTATTAGACCAGCCCATCTCAATGAGACCAGACAGGCCAAGCCGAGGCTAGCCCACAACTTCCTCATATATATATATATATGAAGTCCCTCCCCTTGAAACCCTAAACCAATACCACCCTCTCCAAACCCTAGCTGACCTCCCATCCAAACCAATCTCCCTGTCGGCCGGACCCCCCTACCCCGACTACCCCTCGCCGACTGCTCCGGACAGCCCGTTTTCGACCACCTCACCCGACCGACCCCCCTATAGCCACCCGCGCAACTGCTCCAGCCGCTTTCGCTTCCCCGACCGGCTGCTACACCCTAGCCGCTCCCTGATCGGCCGTTCTCCCCAACCCAGCCTTCCCTGACCGGCTGCTCCAGCCCCCAGCCGCTTCCCCGATCGGCTGCACACCTCCAACCGCTTCCCCGATCGGCTGCACACCCCTAGCCGCTCCCCGATCAGTGCACCCCACAGCCCGACCGGAGTACTGCCGATCCCGACTGTCCTTCACAGCTGGACGGATCCGCCCACACTGCCGGAGCCACCCTCGTCGAAGGAAGAGACGCCCTCTCGTCCTATTGATCAGGTACTCGTCCTCCAGGAGTTCCTTTTCTTGTGTCCCAATCATATCCCCTCATATCGTGTCCATGCATGATTATTGTGTCTTAGTATCGATAATCATAGTTGGAACACAACCCTTCTAACCCTAATTAATTAAAAGATGGCTTAATGATTAACCAGATTAAGAAATTATTAAATAAAAAATTCCTTAACCACGATACCTGTCGTCAAGGACCTTAGTCATTTGAACGTCTGGACTTAAACCACGTGCAATGAGCATAGAAACCAAAGACAGGTATTCGTATAGAACAGAAATCATGGATAACCATAACTGGATAATTATTGTCTCGAGACGCCTGTTAACCGAAGACAACACCCGTGTACACCCTAGCTAAGTGCGCACGTGATGCTGTACTCGAGCAACAGTGAATTCGCGACAAGTATTCAAGATTAGCGTCTTAACAGTATATAGATAATACGTAGTATCTGATGCTGTATTATTGTGTTATATTGTATGTCTAGGGTCTTTGGATCAGCCATGAGGCACTACAGGAGCAGGCTTTTGGCATTCACCTCTTGAAGACTCAGGCAAGATACCTTGCTATATTTACTGTCTAATTTAAATTATGCAAATATTGTATTGTATGCTTGTTGTTTGCTTTATACAACTGTGCGCGTCCGAGATTGTCTCGGGTGCATTCGACGGGTACATCGAAGATTAGTATACATTGACTTAGTCATTAGCAGACTCACCCCATTGGATGATACCCTGTTATCTTCCAAGACCTGACACTTTTTCACATATTCATAGGGATAAATCTTATGTTGGGATGCGTGTTCGCATGATCGACTAGCTATCGCCGCGTGTGACGTGCATCACGGTTAGCAAGCAATCTAGGACTATTTCAGTTTAGAGACTTGGCATTTAGATAAGGGATATGCGCGTCGATTATTTGACGGGTATATCTACATTGGGAGGAGAGGACGACTGGTAGGCATATGGGACACCCCACTCCTTTACACTGATACCGCACTCGACGGAGTGATATGGATGTATTTATATATTACTGATACCACGTTCTGTAGAGTGTGGGGCGTTACTTGATGACTTTGCAGATACCACACTCTATAGAATATTGGACGTTACTGTATTCCTACGCCCGTGTTATAGGGGCATGTGTGGCATATACTAGTCAGTTATCACGACTGGTGAATTACGTCAGCATATGTCTAGCCTACACCTTCTCATATACTCACAGTTGTTCTCACATTGCATGCACTTAGATTGGCTAGCACACCCTTTATTGCATTTTATCTTATTCAGTATTTATATATAGCATGCTTCTATGTATCTTGTTACGTCCCTCTGAGGACCTGGTTCCTTTCTAAATTTAGACGAGGCTTTCTACCCGACAGTATACGACCCCGGACAGGAGACGGGATTCGCTACAGCTGAGGAGTTAGAGGTGCAGCCGTCAGAGTTTCCGTGATCAGTTGGTAGGCCTTCAGCCTAGATTGGGTGCATCATTATCTAGAGCTGATGCCCTAGTCATTATCTTTTATATCTTATTTCAGTACTTTATTTCGTCATAGTGGTGGGTTTGTTCCTATCAGACTTTATTAGTTGTACTATGATATTTCAGACTGGTGTTTATCTTCCAGCAGTTTATGTAGTACTTCTTGCTCTTTATATTGTGGATGAGATTAGATTACCTGTTATTGACTGATATTGGACATGTTAGTATTTTAGGACAGCGTAGCACTCTTCGTGGATCCATTAAATTGGGATATCCTCGAAGACGTGTCAGCTGGCTATTGCCACGTGGCCTGGTCCCGTGTACTTTTGGGACTAGGGCATGACAGAAGGAAAGATAAATGATTTGCTTAAATAGGCAAATGGTTGATTGTAGAATATTAGATCATAATCTATGTACCTCTTCCGGTTTTATCACAACCATGCACATGAAAACCAAGGGACCAATGGTCCAAAGCATGCAACTAAGAAAAAAGTTTGCAAAAATAACCTAGACAATGCATGAGTGACATAAAGCATAAATTAAGCAATTAAACATAAAATAAGCTATACACATATTATATGCATATATCGTGTACGTATACTATAACAGTGAGACGAGTCTCACAGTTATCAAATCACTATTTATAAAAAGTAGACCCGGAGTAACCCGCCGTTGAATTTTATGGGTTCGTCGACCCCTTCGGTGGAATACTCAACACCGATAAAACGTTGTCTAGGCTAACATCATAGATCTAACAATCTCACACAATAATATCCAACTCCATAAAGAGAACAATAACATCACAAAATAATGCTCATTCAAATGCCAAGTAAGATAAGAACAATATGATATATAGAGAAGAAAATCTAATTTCTCAAGTTGTAAACAAGTCTTGGTAATAACCAACATGTCTAAAGTCTAGGGTCAATATAACAACATCCAAGAAGTCTAATCCTAAAAGATAATAGAAGGATAAGTCTACAGAAGACAAATTTGAGCAAAAGTTCTAACATATAACTCTATACTGGGCAAAACCCAGTCCCTCAGAAACTCCACATAAGCATCGTCTAGGAGATCAATCTCCGCTATAGGCACCTCCATTGTAGAAAAAAAAGTAAATTGATATCATGGTATGGCAGTATGAGAAGAAGTAAATATGTGCATCATGGTACAGATTAATATATATACCATAATTTGGATTAACCACTCACTTCTATCCGGTGCTGGGTGATTGGAACTTCCCCTCTGAGCTGGTGCCTGCTCAACTAGAACTCCTCGAGTATAAACCAGGTCCAGTAGTTGCTGAATCCTTTGAGCCTGCCCCCTCAGGGCCTTAACATGCACTCTCTGAGACTCCCACATATATCGAAGAAGCTAAAATATCTGAGATAAAGGAGGTATCATTTTCTCCTGAATAGTAGGAGGTACTACTTCCTCCTTAACTGTAGGAGGTGCCACTCTCAAGCGACGTGAACTGGTCATGGGTGCCATCTGGTAAGATTGATGAAAACAAAAAATATAATTGATAACTAATATAAATATATGTAGCTGTACATATCTTGATACTTGCATTGATTTTTTTAATGTGTTTCTTACATCGAAACACAAGTATGTTTATGGACTATAAGTACTTTTTACAATTATGTACAATTTATTTCATGTTGCTTGTTATAGTGGATAATGTTATAGTAATATACTTGATGTGATAGCCAATTTTATAGCCTCATAGGCTATATAACATGGAATGCAATATCAAGTCATTAGGTGCTTATTAATTGTACACTGATAAGTTGAACTTAGGTCTACTTCGAGAGAAATTATTCAGTGGGTCGGGCTTACCATGTGGCAGTGGTGAGCCTTGAGTCCCCACCAATAGTGCATTGTCACACCATTATCTATTTCCCCCCTCTAATTTAGTTCAAATGGTGTGGCAATACACTATTGGAGGGCACTCGATGTTCACCACTACCACGTGATGAGCCCGGCCCACTGAATACAATATTGGAGGGGACTTGAAGCTCACCAATATGGGTGTCATCACGTATTCCTTGTGATCCATTCTCTTAAATAAATTTTACTTCTACAAGCCTTTTGAGGCTATTAGAGTTCTACCAGAAAAAACTAAGAACGAAAGATTGCGAGGCCTTTCTTACCACAAGTCTTTTTAGATATTTAGGTCATTTTGTTCTTAGCCATTTCCGGTAGAACTGTAATAACGTCAAAATGCTTGTAGAAATAATTTTTTTCAGAGATATGACTCATAAGGAACACGTGGAAACTCATATACTCAAGATAATTACTTGTATCTTGACACTATACTAATATGTCACCCTCACTTTTCCAACTAGAGGTAGTTTGGTAATTTGGCATGGGTATTTAATTTTAGGAATAAATATTAATATTAGTGTGCTATAAATATTTAATTGATGCTTGTATTAATTATTTATTAATTAGTAGACTAGCCTATTAGTTAGACTTGATACTTGTGAACCAATTAGACTTGTCATGACAAATTAGTGAGCCTAACATGGACCAAGCCCAATAGACCCATTCCTATTAATTAATTAGAAAGATTAGACTAATTTGTATTAGTGTATAAGCTTTCCAAAATATCCATCCTTAATTATTTCTCATAATTCATCATGTAGGAGCAAATTAGACATTTGTGAGTGACTTGGAGACGGAGAAAGCTTGGGGACGGCCACATATAGCCCTTCCTCTCTTTCCTCCTCATTTGCACTCTCATTTTAGATCTCTAATTTTATAGATCCCCAATTCTCTCATTCCTCCATCAAATCCATCTCAATTTATTTGTATTTTTCTCTCATTTTCATCCCTCAAGGAGCTTTGGAGCTTGAATTTGGTAGGAGCACTTGGAGAAGGAGCTTATGGCAAAAAGCTTGTGTCCGGATCATCTCCATTGTTTATTTTATTGGGAATCCATCTCCCAATTAATATTATGAATTTTTTTTATTCTAACTCCCAAATTATGCATTTGACCATTATGAATGACCCCATGACATAAGGCTACCAATAGGAAAAAGTGTTAGGCCAATTGGTTGTGTATAGAGATTTCTACATAGATTTTTGTCTGTGTTTTGGAAAAATTATGAGATTGACACATCAATTGTGTGTCATGAGACCAATTAGATCTAATTAGACTTAGATCAGGGTTGTGCGACTAGGTACATGTCCATAATTGGACACGAGTTGGCCGTATCACGATACGGTATGATACATGACTCATTTTGTGTGTTTTGTGCAATTCCTCTTTATTTCTATTGTAACTAGTTACATTAGATATTATTACGAGTAACTAATATGTGGGAATATTTGTTAATGGAGAAATTGGGTTTTGGCATTCCATGGAGATGAGAAGCATAAGTATTTCAATATGTACTCTATGTGTTTGATCTAATAATTATAGTGTGTATATATATATGTATATAGCTATATGTATATACATATCTATACTTATATTATAATTTCTATTGTGTATGTTTGTATGTGGTTAAGAGGGGAACTCACTGTGTGTGTGTGTGCACTGTGACTTGCACAATAGCTGTGGAGTGTGTGAGGGGGTGGTGTACACTAAAGTATGAATCAGTGATCACACTGATGTGTGCATCAGTGAAGGATCAATGAAAGGTGTGCTAGAGTATCAGTCCCTAATGTATGTATTAGTTCAGACTAGTAACTATAGTAGCTATGACAGTAAGAGGGGTATCAGATGAATAGAAAAAGTCTGCTCAGTGAAATACACTCGAGGCAATATAAGTTTTGACCTGTGCACAAGTGTGCACATGCAGTGTAAGGACTGGAGTTGAATGTATACAAGTAGAAGGGAAAGGGGTGCAGTGTGGATATGCACATATGTGCATTTTGTGCACAGACCTGGACTAAGTGAGGTGGGAGACTTGGTTGTGCTGTGCATCTCAGTGCACAACAAAGGGAAGCAAACCAGATCCAAGAGAGGAAAGTTTTTGGGACTGATGGCTTTGGCATTTATTGAGATCAGTGGTGCTAAGTGTGTTATTGGGGGCATTGTGCTATGTGTTTGTAGTAGTAGGTTGAGATTAGTTATAGGCTTGGAGCATGGGCAAGGTAGAGTTCATAGGTTGGCATTTACCTTGGGGAACTACCAATAGATGCACACTGTGTGTCCAGTTGGTTTCGGATGAGATCTGAAGGATGGATATGCAGGTGAAGAAAGACATTATCTGGTAGCAATAAATGAGAAACAATACCAGTAATCTGATACACTATAGTGTATCAGATTTTCGGTAGAGTTTTGGGTCAGTCTTAGACCTATGTTCAGTTGGTCTTGGAACTGCAAGTAGCAATTAGTTGATTATAAGTTAGTATCCGTAGCAGTTTTAGTTAGAATTATAGTTGGTATGATTAGTATAGTTAGAAGACCAACTGAACATAGGTCACTGATTCATAGTTTAGTGTACACCACTTAGTATAGTTAGAAGACCAACTGAACATCATTTAACTATCCAAGTAGCAATTAGTTTTAGTTAGGATTATAGCTAGATAATACGGACTAGTTACCTTAGTTTTGACTTAGAATTGACCTAGAAAGCATTCTGGTGTATTTGTTTTACCTATTTTTCTTTTATTGCACCATTTAACTTAATATTTCCTAAATAAGATTATGTGATATCAGCTTGGACATCGAGAGACATATTTTACTCAATACCAGAGATGGGTACATTTCTCTGTTAGTTTCTATTTCATGATAGTGTATATATTACTTGCTTTAGAACTGTATACTTATTTCCGACACAGTGGATATACAGACTGATACTGGATGGATCCTGTCATGAGATGTTATCCCCTACCGTGTTCAGCGGGTACTCCTTCACATGTATTTTATCGTGTGTATCGGGTATTGATTTTAGTGTACTTCGTGTACTTAGTGTTCACACACTTTTCGTGTTCAGTGTGCCCATATTAGTGTTCGTAACGTGTCATAATTGGATCCATAAGTATTGGTTGGGGATGGGGGAGTAGGAGTTGGTTATGTAATCAAGCCCCAGTGTATTAGTGTACATGTTGATTACATATCACACATGTAATCGAGTTACCGTTTTATATTAGTATTCAACCCAAATCGACCACATAACAAACTTGCATTCCAAAGCACATTAGTTAGTGTTATCTATTTCATTACTTACAGTCATTCCATATTATGTTCTTTATTTTCCAGTTCATTACATGTTTGCTTTAGTTCATTTCCATTTCCTATTGTAGTTATCTTGTATTCTTTTCTATTACTTGTCATATATGCTTTACCATATTTTGGAACTAATTTCAGAGTTTTGTACTTCGATCCTTTCCTGATTGGATATATTTTTTAGATGACTGGCTAGTGGAGCAGTGCCCCACTTATTATGGGCCGCATGATGGCGTACCATTAAAGGATACTTCCTTAGAGCAGGAGGACCTAGTGCCAGATACTGAGGAGGCTTAGACTTATTGCTTAGACTTGTATCAGATTTTTATTGAGACTTTTGGCATGTATATTATTTTGGAGTTGTTTTGTGCCTAAACTCTATTGTGGACTTGTGAATGTATTGTGATTCTTATTTTATCTTTCTTATTCCATATCGTGCATATTCTTCTTTAGTTTGATATTGTGATTGAGTATGGATATCATTATCATGTCATTATATATGTTCCTCTGTTTGGAGTTGAGATGACATTGGCAGGTACCATATATATATTGTATAAGATGTTTAGATAGTATAGTTGACCCAAACAACGTTCTATATAGTATACACCCGGACACTACACTAGGATACCTAGGATACCCAAATCAAGTCTATTACCTTAATACTACATATGATACCTACACATCATTTGACACTTCTCAATTTACATGCACTCATTCAATTGGACATACACATTCCCAAGTTTTGATACCAACTTGGTATCCTATGATACACAAGTACACACATCTCTATATAGATGCATATGATACCTTTTTATTGTCATTTGTATGATACACCTCAATTGGACATATGAGTATAAAGCATACACCCGGACACACACTTGAACAAAATTACTACGAACGAACAAAATTACTACGAACGAAATGATCACAATGGTATAACCTAAATCTATAAACAAAAAATTTGTTGTACAAAAAATATTTTTAAACAAATTAACTAAAACAAAATAATTTTTAAAAAATTTGAAATCACGAAAGGTTTCGCCATCTCTGATGGTGAAAATTTGAATTTTTTTTTATATTTGTCAAATAAATTTGGCTTTGTCAAATTTTTGCCAACCAAGTTGGCAAAAATCCGACAGTGGGTTTTTTTGTTTGGTTTTTTATGTTTTTTTTGTTGATTTTTTTGGGATAATTGGATTTGGTATATTTTTCTGGTATTTTTTTTCTTTTTTTTTTAAATTTCTTTTGTTTAGTTTTATTTAGTTTTAGTTCTTTTAAAAAAAAGTTATTGTAGCAATAATTTTTTTAAATAAATTAGAAAAAAATAAAATTTAACATCCAAAATAAAATATGCTATCATTGAACAAAAAAAAATTATGCCGTAAGAATATTACGTCTGTCGTCGAGCAGACTTCGAGCGGCCATAACTATTTGTCTGGAAATTATTTTTCGTCAAACAATAGGTTGATTTATATATTTTCGACGAGAGTAACACAATTCATGTATAAAGAATTTTCATCTGAAGCAAGACGCACATGTTACAGGTAAAAATATAAAATTTAAAACTTTAAAGTATCATAACTTTTGACTGAGAGATCGAAACAAGGTCCACTTTATGCCAAAATGGCCGTATTGAAAAGTACTACGAGATAAACTGTTTTACCGTTTGACAAACTTTGAAAATTTTTAGAATTGCAAAAAAAAAAATAATGTTTTGACCTCCAAATTTTACTTTCGGTAATTTTATTTTTAATTTTTTTATTATCAATATTAATTTGTTATTATCTATACTAATATGAATGACAACAAAATCTATTGATTAATATTATTATCAATATTATATTTTTCTTTCATATCACTAAAAGATAATTTATTATTATTTGTACACAAAATTTATTTAAAATAATTAATTATATAGATAATAAATAATTACTTGTTATTTGTTAAATTATGATATCTATTTTAATTATAATTTCTCATAACTATATGTTTTAAATTTTGAATATGTGTTTAGTTAGATAATAACAAATTACTATAGATAATAATCATATTTTCAAAATTATATTAGTAAACATAATAACAAATTAGTATAGATAATAATCAAACAGTTGCTATTTCTAAAATTATATTTTGAAGGATAATAGATATGGTATCTAATATTTAAAAAAAATTAGTTAATTTTAAATTATGTTTAGAAATTCTATTGGTTAATTATTTATAAAACCAACAAAAAAAAAAACTTATCCAACTATCCAAAAAAACTAACACAAAAAACCAACCTAAAAAACCAACCAAAACAAACCGAAAAAAAAAACCATTGTCAGAGTTTTGCCAACTTAGTTGGCAAAAATTTGGTTGGCAAAAATTTGGCAATCCCAAATTTTCGCCAAGTTGGCAAAAATTTGACAAATAAAAAAAAATATAATTTAATATTTTTGAGCTTTCGTGATTGTAAATTTTTTATAAATTGTTTCGTTTTAGTTAATTTATTTAAAAATATTTTCTGTACAACAATTTTTTTGATTTATAAATTATAGTTTATAAAATATCAACAACCTGCGTTGCACCCATCACCAACTCATAACTTAATTCCCTCAAAGAAAAATTAAATGGCGCACATGAGGCTCAAAACCACATCCTCCTAGGTAATATACATCGGTCTTGACCACTAGGCTAGACGTTATATATATATATATATATATATATATATATATATATATATATATATATATATATATATATATATATATATATATATATATATATATATATATATATACCGCTTTATACCTATTTAAAAATATCCAAATCACGTATCTGTATCATGTCCATACTTGTACCTATGCACGTATTCATTCAACATAGAGGCCAGACAATTGAAAGATTTATATTGGTCATTATACCCTTAAGGGTGTGTTTGGTACGCAAAATATTATATAGTCAGGTCTGCATTTTCGAAAATCAAATGAAGAAAAGAAGAAGAAGAAGAAGAAATAACCCTCTACATGTATTCAATACTCTGTAAATGATGTTCATTATTAATAAAGAGAACTTTTATTTCGTACAATTATGTTATTAAATATTCTGCGTACTCTGTATTGTGCTCGTTGTAATTCAATACCTTTGCCTTGTGCACGCGCAACTTTGGCGCGCACGACATCATGCCCAAGGACGACTATCGATTCATTGGAATCGAGGCATAACATATTGGTATCGGAGCACGACTTCAGTTCCTTTGACCCTCGTGTCGAATTTTTTTCATAGAGTTGCTGTCCCTCCCAAAGAAACTCTTGAACATCGTATGGTTAAAATAAGATACGGTCCACACAATTAGTCCATAATACGTTATGAGACTGATACTACAACAGATTGTACGCACGTTAGTCGCCAATAATCATTCTGTATCAACGACCGCTACAACCATGCCAATTATAGTCGAGACCGCGGGACCTCAAGAGCCTCCATCATCAAAGGAGAGAAGCCTCACCCTTGACATTTTAAATTTTAAGAAGATATGAAATTCGACCTTCCGAGGGAGCGGGGACCCCTCTGTGGCTTTAGATTGGCTGACCGAGATAGAGGACAACTTCGAATTGCTGGGAATGGACGTGATGAAGAGAGTCACTTGCGCCCAACTTCATCTCCGTTTGAATGTACATGATTAGTGGGACGTGCATAAGCGGTCTATTCTAAGCGAAGATGACATATCAACTATCTCTTGGGCTATTTTTCGCAAAGCATTAATCAAAAAAGGAGTACCTTCCCCTGACCGTCTGACGTTAGAAGAAAAATAAATTCGTGCATCTTTAACAGGGAAGCATCACTGTGTGGCAGTATGTCGCAGAATTCAACCAGCTAAAAAAATTTGACAGGTCTCACATTCTAAATGCCATGAGCCGAGTCTGAAGGTTCGAGGAAGGATTGCAACCTTCCATCCAAGCACATATCATCGAACTGCAATGTAGAACCATATAGGAGTCTTTCAACCACGCCCTCTCCCTAGAGCCGCAGTACCCTCCGGTTCATACTGGCGTTGTGCAAAATTTTAACCCTAAGCTCCTTAGCAACATGAGAGGTAATAACGCACCCAAGTGTCCCAACAATGGTGGTTATCAGGTTCTAAACCAAGGGAGGAACAACAGGCTCCACTATACCAAGTACAACTGTGAAGGACACCTCGCTCGAGACTGTCGCGTGCCAAATGGAGGATGCTACAAATGTGGTATTCCTGGCCACATCCGAACGTAGGACCAAACCCGTGCCCTCCATAATACCGTCCATAACAGCAGAATTAAGCCTAGATGCCCCAAGCTAATCGGGCTGTACCATAGCAGAAGCGTCGTCCCAACGCTTAAGATCGGGTATATGCCATGACGGGAGATGAGGCGTTCATATTGGACACCGTAGAGTATATTAATCCTCAATAATTTTCCTGCTCAAGTATTATTTAATTTTGGTTCCACATATAGTTTTATATCGACGGACTTCGCCATGGAACACAAGTTGCCTATGATACCGCTAGTACTAAATCTTAGCATTAGCACCCGTCAGACATGGATTTGTATGCTCGCTTAATCTGTAGAGACGGCTGCATTTGCATCAGAGGTAGAAATTTTTTTCTCGATACAATAGTCCTAGACATCATGGACTACACATCAACTTGGCAATGGATTGGCTTAATACTTGCTCTGCCACCATTGATTGTCCAGGAAGGAAAGTTATGTTCCGTCTACCCGGGGAGACTGAATTCTGCTACTCGTGTGGTCTAGCATCAAATGCTTGTATGGTGATTTCTGTAATGTCTGTCCGACAGATTTTAAATTCTGGCTCTGAAGGGTACTTAACGTCCATTTGAGATACTCGGCAAGATGGTGCAAACGTAGAACATATTAACGTTATAGAAAAATTCTCCAACGTATTTCCAAACAAGTTTCCCGATATGCCACCCTATCGGGAGATTGAATTCACCATTGACACATTCCCAGATACTCGACCAATCTCCAAAATCATATACAGAATGGACCCTATAAAATTGAAAGAGCTAAAGTTCCAGTTACACTAGCTGCTTGATCGTGGGTATATCCTCCTAGTGTGTCCCCGTGGGGTACGTCGGTACTGTTTATGAAGAAGAAGGATGGGATGATACGACTCTGTATAGATTATCGAGAGCTGAATAAAGTCACAATCCGAAATAAGTATCCACTACCAAGAATCAACGATCTCTTTCACTAGTTGCAAGTCGCGTCAGTAGTTTCCAAAATAGACCTTCGTTCGGGATACCAGCAACTCAAGATTAAGTAAGATGACGTGCTGAAGTCAGCATTCCATACTCGCTACGACCACTATGAGTATTTGGTAATGTCGTTCGGACTGATGATCGCACCCAGCACTTTCATGGATCTAATAAATCGAGTATTTCGATCATTCCTTGACAACTTTATAGTGGTATTTATCGACGACATCCTTGTCTACTCTAAAGCAAGGAAGAGCATACGGAACATTTATGGATCGTGCTTCAGATCTTTCGAGAGAATAAGCTTTACGTGAAACTGAGAAAATATGAATTTTGGACGAACAATTTATCCTTCCTCGGGCACGTCATCTTTGCGGAAGGCGTCATCGTCAATCCGAAGAAGATAGAAGCTGTTGTCGATTGGAAGTGACCTGCGTCAGCCAGTGATATCCAAAGTTTTCTCGGTTTGGCGGGCTATTACAGACGATTCGTAATAGAATTTTCCAATATCGTTGTATAAGCATAAAAATTATGCAGGCCGCATAGAGCTCATACCCCTTCAAATTGACAGCAGGCTACATAGGAGTCACATAAAGCCCTATGCGGCCCGAATAGCCAAGGAGTGTCATGCCCCGATCTCCCGCAGGTAATCGTCAGTCCCCGCTAGGCGCGAATTACCGTGCCAGCGCTCCCGGGGGACTATTTTTCCCATCTGGACGTGATGTTGCATGAGCACAAGCTGCGCCCGTGCAAGGCCATGATCCGAACATGCGATAAAATATCTAAGCCACGGAGTCACATAGATAGTTCGAGTGCAGTAGAATATGAATGAACAGATGATTGTAACAAGTTCACAGAGTTGTCAATAGAGAAAGCATTGAATAACACAAGTATAGAAGTAAAACAAGCTCTTTATTGATATTGAACAAGTATTACAAGCAGCGCCAGGCCGAGATTACAAATCTCTCAAGTCCTCTCTCTTAAAACAGTAAAAGCGTGCCAAGTGGCTACATTTGTGGAATGATACATAGGCGATATTCTAACATTATGTCTTATATATGTACTTCAGTTCCGGCCGTAACATTCCAAGACTTCAGAGCGAACTACACGCCTTAGCTCGCGTGAAGGATTCCCGCACCGAACGAGGTTCTTACGCACCCTCCAAGCAATATGGTGGGTTATCAGTACATGAATGCACTGGTGGGGAGGCTTCTCGCCCGCTAGAAAAATCTAAACATGTTATATAGGTTATGTGCACCATCTATTAAGTTATCTTTCTAGTCTTGCCTTAGGATCAGTTTTATGGCATAATAAAAATTTAACTCGTGTTGCAGTGCACCGTGTAATATAAGAAGGATCACAACGATACTTACCAACTTATCATTCTTTCTTCCCTGTCCAAGGCAAAAAAAGTTAAACCAATCACGAGAATATATAATAAAATCCAGGGGCAATAGCATAAGCAAATACAAGTGTCATGAGCGAGGTTCTGTTTCAGGTGTACAAGTTACACGGATTACTCAGGTGTGTTGTACTAGATCTCAGGTATTCAGATACAGAAGTAGATACAAATGTGTTACACAGAGCAGTCACCTATAATGCAATAACTCGCACGCGGGTTTATCACACCCCAGTCCCAAAATACGTAGGACTAGGACACGTAATAATGTCAGCCGCATGTATATGGCAACTCCAATATATGGAAACTATAACACATGCATACGCTGTAATATAAATAACAATTCACAAGTGGTAAAAACTATCACAAGTCACATGACATAATCTAAATCTCATCCACAGAAAACATAAATAAATAAATAAATAACCAATATCTATATAGCTAGATCTCAATATGAAGTATCTAAGGATGGCAGTCAGATGGAAACAAATCCACTGCCGAACTAGAATATAAAAGCAAACACAATATAAGTACAACAACAACTAACAATCACTGAGACTCGAAGAGAAGACCTCCTCGAAAATATAAGTAACCAGTCCGGATCTGCGCTTCTGTGAATACTCATGAATATCTATACTTGGAAAGGGACCAAGTCCTCAGAGGAACATAACAAGATATATAGAAATATGCCAATAAAGTACTAAAATAAATATCCAATGGGTCGCCTAACCATCTATGTGAATGCAGTTTGTGAATAACTTTCTTACAAGTAGGCTATCTGGCTATAAAATAGAATTGGCATGATTCTCTCGGAGAATCAGGGGCCTACAAAGTATGTCATCTTTTGAACGGCAGAGGCCGCCAAGTAATATAGGGCTCATCACGACCGCGTATCTCCAGCGGAGCGTACGGGTTACATAAAAGGAAAGTGCAAAGGAGCCCAAATGTCTTACTTGTTATTTTTTCTACCCCATGCTCTAAGCATGTCACATCCATGACACGATAATACCTCTAATAACTGTCAAGTCTCCTAGCATGCAAAGTTTCTATCGACAGTTATTTCCTATCGCTCGTCCCATACGTACAGAAGGCCAACCTGTCACGCAAGTCCGTGTCCTACACGAGACTCACACTTGTGTAACAGCTGTGTCACGGCCAATGAAATCTAAGAATACCTTATGATAATGGGGGTGGTCTCATAAACTAGGTCACATGCATATACATAATAAAAACAAAATACGACGACACCGTTGTTGCACCCAAGTTTTCTTGGACGCACAGTTTATATATCAGTTTAAAATATATGAACTAAATAAGCAGAAATAAGATGCATGCAATATATGAAATATAAATTACAGTACAATGGCAAGGTATATTTGCCTGGCAAGAAAGCTGCATAGTACCAATAACCTGCTCCAGAAGTCGCGCAGAACGATCCAATATCCTATATACTTATAATATAGAATAATACAACATCAGCCATTACACTAGCACATACACAACCATAATACACTGGACTCAGAGGGTACGCTAGGGTGACACTAGTCAACTAACAGGGTCAAATGCTCGTCTAATTACGCGGGTGTCACCTCTTTAAATGCTGTACACAATCAGACAGTCAACTAACACTTGTCTAGCCAGTATGTCGGTGTACACAAGGCAGATAATTCTCTAAATTCAGGTCACAAAGTCAAGGCAAATATGCGGGCAAAATCCACGGTATCCTAGGGTCGTACAGTCTAAACAAAAATATAGTCATAATTATTATTTAGCATTTAATTAATTATACAATACATATATATATACCAAATTAAATAATATACGCATACGCGTATGTATACGTATACGAGTTGGGTTCACCGACTCAGGGTCTGATGTCAACTAAATACGGTAAAGCAATACTAATGTCCCACTGGCATACACACAAGCACATATAAAAAGGAGAAGAGGGACATGTTCGAACCTCGGGATACGCTCACGGGGACGATGATGACGATGATGAGGTTGACGACGATGATGATGATGGTGATAATGATTGAGGTTATGATGATGATGATGTAGGTAATGATAATGGTGATTAGAGTGGATGATGATAGGGATGATGGTGATGATGTAGATGATAGGGATGATGGTGATGGTGTGGATGATGACAGGGATGATGGTGATGATATGGATGATGATAGGGATGATGCTGATGGTAATGGGGATGATGATAGGTCTGCCGAAGTCTGACGGGAAGGAGGAGGCTGAACAGGGAGAGGAAGAAGTATATGGAGCATGAGAGGTGGTGGTGATGGCAACTGTGCTCACCAGAGAAAGAAGTCGGGGATGGTGCTGCTCCGTCGAGGAGAAGGAGGACGGCTCGGGCTGGCAGTGGTGAGGGTGAATGGAGAAGGAGGTGGAGGAGGTCGACTCAGACGGAGGCGGGGTCGTGCTGTGTTCGTGGTGTCGACTGGAGATGGGAGGAAGGTTGTCGAGGAGTCCAGCGGGATTGGGTAGGCTCTGGCGTCGTGGCGAGGAGGGCCGGTCGGGTCAGGCGAATGACAGCAGTCGGGTCGTGGCGTTCGGTCGCGTATACATCGAGTTGGCAGCGGCTCGCTGATGGTTCAGTTGAGCGCAGGGAGGTCGGCTGTGTGGGATGGTCAAGGAAGAGGAGTCGGGGACGATGGTGGTGCTGGCGGAGGGTGGTGTTAATGGTGGTGTTCAGGGGAGAGGTGGTCATGCTCGGCGGACTGTGGAAGGAGGAAGGCCGGCGGGATGAAAGTCCGACGAGGTACTGCTCCGGTGGCTCGAGAGGAAGGAGATGATGAATAGGAGGTGGGGAGATGGTTCGGCTAGGAATAGGTTTTGGTGGTGAATAAAAAAGGAAAAAGAAAAGAAAAAGTTTTATAAATACATGTAGCATTTGGATTGGGTGTTGACCTAAAAAATTTGGGCTTGGTCAACATCCTCTTGGGATGGGCTTGGCCTCACATGGGGATGTTTGGAGGGCTAGGATTTGCATTGTTTAGAATGCAAGGCTATGATTAGAGGAGGGGGTGATGTTTGTGTGTTTGCACATTCCAAAAATTATAAAAAAAATTATTTGAAGGAAAATAGGTTTCTTCATATACTGTGTCCAATGGTGTGGACTCCTTAATACAATTTTGCATAAAAGCGCCCAACAATTGAAAAATTGCCCAAAGATGAAAATTGGATTAAATTAATTAAAATTAATTAAAATTAATGTAAAAGGTGTTCTAAAATTAATTAGAAGTACATGGGGCTCAAATTAGGTGGGACACAAGTGTCATGGACGTAGATGACTCATGATATAATATTATCATAAATTGGGGTGCACAAAACGGGTCAAGATTGTGTCTGCAATTTTGATTGGAACGCACAAGGATACAAATTCATATTTATTTAGAATTAAATATAAACGTCCGCGACGAATATTATGAGACTAAAATGTAGCACAAGAGAGCATAATTATAAGTTACACAGAGCTCAAAATAGAAGACTGGCATTTCTAGGATAAGGATATAAAATTTATAGGAAGGCAATGGCTAGTGTAGCGCTCCAATTATCGAAGCAACGGTAAGGTGCACTAAGTGATATAATTATTGCAAAATCGTCTGAAATAAAATATTCTATTTCAAATTGGATTCAAACTAGCCCTAGTCTCTCTATCTAAGCCAAGTAGACCTAATTTTGGGTGAGGGGGTTTACAATCTATCCAACTTAAAATATTTTTGTCCTCGAAATTAAAAAAAGGCATAATTTGTTAAATCCTTCACATTCGTACATAAGGCAAGTCAATCGCAATCTCTTCCAAAAATTTAAAATTTATTCAAATCCATCACAATCACTTTCAAAATTAAGGTAACCTCTGTTTAATCAAAATTTTAATCAATCATAATCTATTCTCGATTTTTAAATAATCAACATCCAAATCTAATTCAAATCCATACACATTTTCAAGATTTAAATAAACCATACCAAATTCTACACTACTATCTCCGACTATCATAATCTCCTCTAGAAAATAGTTCTAATCAAATATTATTTCTATTTTCAACTTAGAAATTTTATACTCTTCAAAATTTTAATTTAATTCCATCCTCATCATTTCAAATAGGTGATCCAACAATCAAATTTTTTTAACTTTTAACTCAAATTATCAAATTATAAAATTTCAAATCTAATTTACCAATTGTTCAAGTCTGAGATTCTATATTTATCCTCAAAATCTAAATTGATGATTCAACCTTCAATATTCAGAATTTAAATCATATGCTCAAGTATAAATATTTGGTTCGCCATATCAAGGTTTTTAAAATTTATTAATTCCTTATCCTCTTTATCCTTCTTTTAAAATTTCTCAAAATTAAAATGACTTGAACCTCTCAATCTAATATTACTTGATCACAATCTAAAAAAAATTTCTCTTAAGTTGACAATGCAACTTCTACCCAACTTAGAATTTGCCTATCTAGCACACAAGGCTATACATTTAAGCAAGATATTCCTCAAATTAATTACTCATGTTATTCAATCCTCAAAACTTTAACACCCAATATATCACATATGATATGCCCTTAATTACAAAAAATGGTCATCAAGTAATGTGATTTGCCTATGGGGTATATATAGTACTCTATGTGTATCATACTTATACCAAGCACGAGCGTTCGTCTTTCCGAAATAGGGGAAGACAGAGAGCAATAATAAAGAATTCAAGGTGGAGGTGATAGAATATAAGTACAAAATTCAAAGCGATAAAAAAATTCAAAAGGGAGTTATCAAGGTAGTTGTGGATTGAATCTTATTTTGGTAAATTCCTATTCACATATAATATTAGTACAATTATGTAACTGATATGATGTGCTCCGACATGTCTAGAGGGCAAGTATATTCGTCTAAGAAGCTAAGTCAATTTTATCTCAATCCACATAAGTAGTCATGCGAAGAGCGAACCAAGCGCACTAAGGTTAGCTAGACCTTAATACACTGATTCTGATTAGACAATGTATTAGTGTATGCATCCAATAATACATATATCCTGAACAAGCTTGATAAAGGAATAAGCTTGCAAAATTAGGCTATAATAGCGGTATAAGTCAAGGTAGTACAAAAAATATAAATACACTAGATTATGATAGAATAAGGAACAAAATAATTCAAGTTTACTAAGAAGATAAGACTCTACAATCTCTACAATTGTCGTACTAACTCCTTGTCTAAGTCGCTAGTCGACCAAATAGGGTATGGGCCTCTAAGTTCTACAGTCTGGATAAACACTATCGTCTTATGCTAGTATACAGTTAATGTCATTCAGTTATACTTCATTAATAGGTCAAAAGGACTATGTGTTACTAGGTTGTGAGGCATACTACCCAACTTAAAACAATAAACTAATACTGTAACTGTCTTAAAGGAGATTCTATAAAATAACCTTGTCCATGTAAATGAAGTAGAAACCCTTATTGGGGTATACGAGAAAAATATCTTGGTACTTATTAGGGTATCCTATTTCGTTTTATAGGTAATGGTCATCTTAAGTCTTAATCATAGTGCTTATAGAACAAATGTGTCAATATTAGGAATGAAAAGGTTACTGGCTCTCGAATGAAAAGACATAACTTGTATCGAGGTGGGGGTACAAATTACGTGATTTAAAACTAAGAATAATCAAATCACAATCTAAAGGAACAACTCAAACTATCAAGTTCTAACTACAAGGCACATAATTTCAAAATTTAAGAGTAACAACTATAAGCCTAGCAAACTATATATCCTAATATAAAATAAAATCACTTGGCCTACAATCGGGAGGATTAGGTGACACGAATTGAAGGATGAAGAAAACAAAATTAGTCGTCGCACAAATAGCGAGTGCTAAGGTTTCGGAGGAACAAGATATGAAATTAAATAGAGATACTCTTGATAAGATCATGGTTTCCGAAGGGGAAGGTGGTATGCTAATATCTGTGTTCGAGATATGATCAAAGGAAATATTATATTCATTGCTCTTGGCTTCCTAAGGCACTGTCTGCTAATATCAAGACAAGGATCTAAATTTATAGTTCTCTAATACTATCTCACTATGAAAGTTAGATTTAGTCCTAATATTCAGCCTTAGATTTCTATTGGTTCCTCAATACTAGGCTCAGACATTATGGTCAAATTTCTAACTAACTCTAGTAGTGTCTATATCACTCTTAAGTCCTCCCTAATTATCAAGGGATAATGGTCAATCCATCTACAGGTAAGGGTGCTAGGGTTCATTAGGTAGTAAGGAATGCTAGGGTTCATTAAGTATTATAACTTAGTGATGTGTCAATATTCTAGTTGTATTCTTAATAGGAATATTACCCTAATTATCATCCTAACAACAAGGATTCCTATATTCTAAAAAAGGCTATACTCAAGGAACTATTAGGGAAGCACATGAATCAGGCAGGATACAATTATTTAAATAGAACATATTGGAAGAAATGCGAGTCATAGTTAATTATGGATGAGATACTATACTCTAATCCTAGGTGCAGGCTTGCTCGGTACAGTAACGTAACCGAGACAATATGCTCTCGACCTGCATGGACCACCACTAAAAATATGTCACATCCCAGTCCCAAAATACGTAGGACTAGGACATGTAAGCATGCCAGCCGCATGTATATGGAAACTCCAATTTATGGAAACCATAACACATGCGTACGCTGTAATATGAATAACAATTCACAAGTGGTAAAAATATCATAAGTCACAGGGCATAATCTAAATCTCATCCACAAAAAACATAAATAAATAAATAACCAATATCTATATAGCTATATCTCAATATGAAGTATCAAAGGATGACAGACGGATGGAAACAAATTTACTGCCGAACTAGAATATAAAAGCAAACACAATATAAGTACAACAACTAACAATCACTAAGACTCGAAGAGAAGACCTCCTCGAAAATATAAGTAACCAGTCCGGATCTGCGCTCCTGTGAATACTCATGAACATCTACACCTGGAAAGGGACAAGGGTCTCAGAGGAACATAACAAGATACATAGAAGCATGCCAATAAAGTACTGAAATAAACATCTAATGGGTTGCCTAACCATCTATGTGACTGCAGTTTGAGAACAACTTTCTTACAAGTGGGCTATCTGGCCATAAAATAGGATTGGAATGATTCTCTCAGAGAATCAAAGGCCTACAAAGCATTTTATCTTTTGAACAACAAAGGCCGCCAGGTAATATAGGGATCATCACGACCGCGTATCTCCGGCGGAGCGTACAGGTTACATAAAAGAAAAGTACAAAGGAGCCCAAATATCTTACTTGTTGTTCTTTCTACCCCATGCTCTAAGCATGTCACATCCATTACACGATAATACCTCTAATAACTGCCAAGTCTTCTAGCATGCAAAGTTTCTATCGACAGTTATTCCCTATCGCACGTCCCATACATACATGAGGCCAGCCTGTCACGCAAGTTCGTGTCCTACATGAGACTCACACTCGTGTAACAGCTGTGTCACGGCCAATAAAACCTAAGATGCCTCATGATAATGGGGGTGGTCTCATAAACTAGGTCACATGCATATACATAATAAAAATAGAATACGACGACACCGTCGTTGCACCCAAGTTTCCTTTGACGCACAATTTATATAACAGTTTAAAATATATGAACTAAATAAGCAAAAATAAGATGCATGTAATATATGGAATATAAATGATAGTACAATGGCAAGGAATACTTGCCTGGCAAGAAAGCTGCATGGTACCAAAAACCTGCTCCAAAAGTCGCACAAAACGATCCAATATCCTATATACATATAATATAGTATAATACAACATCAACTATTACACTAGCACATACACAACCATAATATATTGGACTCAGAGGGTACGCTAGGGTGACACTAGTCAACTAATAGTGTCAAATGGGCGTCTAATTATGCGGGTGTCACATCTTTAATTGCTGTACACAATCAGACAGTCAACTAACACTTGTCTAACCAGTACGTCGATGTACACATGACAGACAATTCCCTAATATTCAGGTCACAAAGTCAAGGCAAATATGTGGGCAAAATCTATGGTGTCCTAGGGTCGTACAGTCTAAACACATATATAGTCATAATTATTATTTAGCATTTACTTAATTATATAATATATATATATATATACCAAATTGAATAATATACGCATAAGCCTACGCATACATATACGAGTTGGGTTCACCGACTCAGGGTCTGATGTCAACTAACTATGGTAAAGCAATACTAATGTCCTACTGGCATACACACAAGCACATATAAAAAGGAGAAGAGGGACAGGTTCGAACCTTGGGGTACGCTCACGGGGACGACGATGATGACGATGAGGTTGACGACGATGACGACGATGGTGATGATGATTGAGGTTATGATGATGATGATGTAGGTGATGATAATGGTGATTAGGGTGGATGATGATAGGGATAATGGTGATGATATGGATGATAATAGGGATGATGGTGATGATGTGGATGATGATAGGGATGATGCTGATGATAATGGGGATGATGATAGGTCTGTCAGAGTTTGGCAGGGAGGAGGAGGCTGAACAGGAAGAGAAAGGAGGATAGGGAGCATGAGAGGTGGTGGTGATGGCAACTGTGCTCACCGGAGAAGGAAGTCGGGGATGGTGCTGCTCCATTGAGGAGAAGAAGGACGGCTCGGGCTGGCAGTGGTAAGGGTAAACGAAGAAGGAGGTGGAGGAGGTCGACTCAGGCGGAGGCGGGGTCGTGCTGTGTTCATGGTGTCGACTGGAGATGGGAGAAAGGTTATCGAGGAGTCCAGCAGGGTCGGGTCAGCTCCGGCATCATGGCGAGGAGGGCCGGTCGGGTCAGGCGACTGACAGCAGTCGGGTCGTGGTGTTCGATCGTGTGTACAACGGGTTGGCAGCGGCTTGCCGACGGTTCAGTCGAGCGCAGGGATGTCGGCTATGGGGGATGGTCAGGGAAGAGGAGTCGGGGATGATGGTGGTGCTGGCGGAGGGTGGTGTTAATGGTGGTGTTCAGGGTAGAGGTGGTCATGCTCGACGGACTGTGGAAGGAGGAAGTCCGGCGGGATGGAAGTCCGGCGAGGCGCTGCTCCGGTAAGGAAGGAGATGATGAATATGAGGTGGGGAGATGGGTCGGCTAGGAATAGGTTTTGGTGGTGAATGAAAAAGGAAAAAGATGTATAAATACATGTAGCATTTGGGTCGGATGTTGACCTAGAAAATTTAGGCTTGGTTAACATCCTCTTGGGATGGGCTTGGCCTCACATGGGGATGTTTGGAGGGCTAGGATTTGCATTGTTTAGAATGCAAGGCTAGGATTAGAGGAGGGGGTGATATTTGTGCGTTTGCACATTCCAAAAATTATGGGAAAAATTCATATAAAAAAATAGGTTTCTTCATGTAATGTGTCCAATGGTGTGGACACCTTATTACAATTTTGCATAAAAGCGCCTAACAATTGGAAAATTATACAAAGATAAAAATTGGATTAAATTAATTAAAATTAATGCAAATGGTGTTCTAAAATTGGTTAGAAATACATGAGGCTCAAATTAGGTGGGACACAAGTGTCATGGACGTAGAGGACTCAGGATAGAATATTATCATAAATTGGGTTGCACAAAACGGGTCAAGATTGTGTCTCCAATTTTGATTGGAACACAAAAGGATACAAAGTCGTATTTATTTAGAATTAAATATAAATATTCGTGAAAAATATTATGACTAAAATGTAGCACAAGAGTGCATAATTATAAGTTACACATAGCTCAGAATGGAAGACTGGCATGTCTAGGACAAGGATGTAAAATTTGTAGGAAGGCAATGACTAGTGTAGCGCTCCAATTATCGAAGCAACGGTAAGGTGCACTAAGTGATATAATTATTACAAAATCGTCTGAAATAAAATGTTTTATTTCAAATTGGATTCAAACTAGCCCTAGTCTCTCTATCTAAGCCAAGTAGGCCTAATTTTGGGTGAGAGGGTTTACAGGATTGCTGCAATCAAGCCAACTTAATCTATATGACAAAAGGTCACTGACATAACTTCCATTGTGGACGGTATAGTCTCGAGACGAAGATGGTGTGCAAGCAAAATATAATACGGGCGATATTGTACCTATATCGTCGATAACAGATGACTACCAGTTGGTTCCGTCTAGATCGGATCGGCCCCAGTGCCCCGATGACCGTCTGCGAAATTGGATTCAAAAACCCACCTTGTGCACAAGTTGTCCGTGACCATGCGTATCCTCAAGTTTTCTAGATTCTCGCAGGTACAGTTATAGATATAGATTCAGTCATTATAGTATCGACTTCCTGAGCCGTAAGATTCAGTACATGATGAGTATTAATTTTCAGAGATGTCCATTGATACAGTCCCCTAGTTCAAGAAATGCCTTAGTGACCTTACGGTAGCCTTCCTGCCTCAACTGAATGAATCACAGATAGTGAAGTACGATGAATTATGGCATACATATAAGTGACAAGCATTAGAATGAGGCAAACGAGTATAAGTTACAATGTAAGGAGGCAAGCATGCATTTGTTGGAAACATAAGCATACAAAAAATATTGTTTAGTCTACCTTAGAACATAAGTCTAGCCTTTACGTTTGCATGGGTCTAAGGGGGGGTAATGCTAGGAGTAAAACCGTACATGGACATATCGGGTGACATAATTCATAAAGCGTGTAGTATAAACAAGTGAAGTAGTACACTACAAATAGTATATAACGATCTACTCGAGGCATAGCGGGGTCTACTTGCACGAAGCTAAGTTAGCATACGCGGGTCCAAGTTATAAGCCAAGTTTTATTTACATGTTCCAATACAAGCAATACAAGATGGGTATTATTTCCTTAGCTAGGTGCGTTGTATTTTTTATTAGCATGCAAGGGGTGATTCACCTAGCGACTATCATGTATCGTCCATATTTTAAGTGTGCTGGCTAAGCAAAGACAAGTTTATCGTAGTCACCCACCTTAGCGATGATTCGTCTCGGTCGAGCGATACTCCGAGTGAGCCTTTGAAAGTCTAAGTCTGAACTCCTAAAGGGCCAAGTATAGAATCCTTTGCCTCAAACGAGTCTTCTCGCTGAGCAAAGTGGGTCAGATCGTTGTACTTATGTCGTTTGAATTAGTTGTTCGCTTGAACGAAATGGGTCATTACAAGAAGTAGGAAGCCACATAAGAAGATCCCATGCTGCATGTACAGACCATAAAGTAAGAGGGCCGCATGAGATCCCCTGATATGACATTCAATTTTTGTCAGAAGTTCTGACACACCACTTGTCACCCAGAGCGCTTCGAGAATCGTGAGAGAGAAGACGACTCATAAAATGATAGAAAGTCACATTATTACATTAATAACTTCATCATATGTGTCATTCCACATGTTCTCTCATTTGCGACTATGACCCTATGTGGCCTTGTCATTATGCGGCTAAAGTATCCATTCGACCAAGGCCAGATGAGAGCTCGCATGCGGCCACAACTCCATATAGCCAAACTTTCCATAAGACCAAGGCCAGACGAGAGCTTGCATGTGGCCATAATGCCATATAACCAAAGTGTCCATAAGACGAAGGCCAAAGGAGAGCACATATGCGGCCAAGACGCTATGTGGTCTTGTCATTATGCAGCTAAAGTATCCAATCGACCAAGGCCATACGAGATCTTTCATCATGCGACCAAAGTGTCCATAAGACCAAGGCCAAAAGAGATCACCTATCCGGCCATGACTCTATGCATCCATGATACCATACGGCTCTCAGCTTGCAAGATCTTTCCATTACAACCGAAAGGATCTTCACACAATTAGTGCTGATTACATATCCAGCTGACCGAATCATGCATTCAATGGAGTTGAAAATAATCTTGAGATTATATCAACAACATATCCCAACCGAGGCTACGTGGCAACCTGTCCGTAGTATGCAGCTACAGTTGCAACCATATTCTGTTGAAGGAATCCCATACGGCCATCAGATAGAGGTAATCCGACAACAGGATGGCTATAAATAGCAAGGGTAGCATACCCCACAAAGCCCAGGTGAGCTACGTACGTGCACACAAGCTCAAGAGAGAGAAAAGAGAAGAGAGCATCCTCATTCGCTCATCTGACCGTCAACGAAGTAAATGAGTCGATGTAGTACTCGATCTCCATCGTCACATTCTACAGATAAAAAATATTGTACTTAGATTTTTTTGTTCAAGATTTCTTTGTTCTTTTTTGTTTGTTATTAAACCAAGTGTATTCAAAATTTGTAATGGCGAACAAGATGGCGACTCTGTTGGGGACATCCTTTTCCTCTGATGAGAAGATCGTGATGTTGTTCGATCTGTCGAAGCTGGGTTCGACCTAGAAGATGCTGGTTGTACGCTTGGACCAGCAAGCCTTTGAGAAAATGCTCTCTGAGGGCGGTGCTTCACCGAGGTTGGAAAAGCCTATGAAGAACCGCAGAAGATGGGTTGGAAAGGCCGTTGTGCCTAACCCTACTGCGGAGCATGCACTCACCGTCTCTCTTTATGTTGCTGAAGATGTATATCATGTGTCTACCCAGGCTGCCTCTGGTTATGCTATAACTGTAGCGCCCCGTTCCCCCGGTGCGGGGAGTGCGGCTAAGAAACACAAACGGTATCGTTCGATCGGGATAGATTGAATTAAGAACTCGTCCTCATTATGGATTTGTTTCTTCGAAATCGATTCCCATATTCAGTGGACCGTGCCCCCGGGATCGACTTAGCGGCAGAGTCAGGAGGGACCTCTCCGTTGCTATTTATTGCCTCAGTTTTTGATGTCGCTTGTTACTTTCGTGCCTTGAGTTGGTTTTCGAATTTGCTTGGGTTTTCTTGAACGGTTTCGATGGATTTCATTACTTTCGTTCTTAGGACTGCACTTCAATTCCGATAATGGATAGAGAGGAAGAAGTATTGATCAGCTATTCGTGTCAATACAGGTGATCCAGCAGTAGGCGTCGCTCGAGCGGACTCCTAAAGCACTTCTTTCTTCTTTCTTCCAACTACTAAAGTGAGTGGCTACCAACCCGATTAGCTAGCCCTGCTTCCAAGCTTCGCGCCCTAAAAATCTGCATTCTTCTTTACCCCGATCAAACGATACCAACTAATAATAAAAGAAACCAAGATAAAAGAGAATAGACTTGGTTATTATGCTTGTCAATCAAACATGTGAACTGTTATCTTATAGTATGCTTGTTCGTGCAAATATTCTATAAATCGTGCTAAGTATGACATACACCCTGTATTATGCTTAATTATTCAGTGAGGCTCTGAAATATGTAATTCTGCTTGTCTGTATTCGTGTTGCCTCAACAGTATAATCTGCTATAAATCAGTTAATATAACGTGCGATCACGGACAACTTGTGTACAAGGAAATCTGGTTCCTGCGGACGGTCGCTGGGGCACTGGGACCGATCTGATCTGGACGGAACGTCTGTATAGTCGTCTGTATCGTCGGAAATGAGGCGTGCAGCGTGGGCTCGCACCCGCGTTGCACATCCGTCCGTCTTGAGACTATAAATCGTCCTTCGTGGTATTATGCCAGTGATCATCTGTATATTTAAACCTGTTACATACTAACTTGTGTCTTCGTGGCAGGGAAGGCAAGGTAAGTATTGTGCAGGTAATTCAGCGGGCAGGTAAAATCCACCGAACGGTGGCATGTTCATTTCAGTAAATTATATATGCTGCTTACTTGAAAATGAACTAAGGCAAGATAGAAACCCACAAATATGCATGCTTCATTAAAACAACATGTTGATTGGTATAGTCAGGCTAGCTCGCCTTCACCAGCATGTTTCAATATGCTGACCCTCGTTGAAACAGGTTCTCTGCACCAAGGTGAACCGAGCGAGGAGCCGAAGTCGTCTTCCCGATCCAGTCCAGCTGTTAGCGCATCTTCACCGCGCCCTCGAAGCATTTTGAAGTCCGGAGCTTGCAACTCTTCATACACAAATGCAGCTCCGTGGCAAAGCTATCCTCCAGCCTGGAGGTCTATATATTTTGAGTTTATAAAGGGATGTAATGTACAGGACTGCTATCTCATTTTGAGTCATCTCTTTTGTAAGCCGTTCGGCATATTAGCTAACTCGTTCAAGAGTTTATAATAGATGTTCATTATCAATAAAGAGAACTTTTCCATGTTTTAAATCTGTGTTTCAATTTATCTGCGTACTCTGAATATGTGCTTGCTATGCAAATCATTAAAGCCTTGTGCGGGCGCAACCCCAGGCCTGCACGGCGGTCATGACTCGGGGGATGCCTCGGGGCATGATATAGTGGTATCAGAGCACAGATTCAAGTTCCTTAGACTTCGTGCTGGAAAAGTTCCTTTAACGATCAATTCCTGTACGAACTCTTGAACTCGCTAGGCCAAAATGAGATACATTCATGCAATAAGTCCATAATACATTATGATTCTAATGTAATTTACCTTCTTTTGAAGGTATGGTACCAGCGCAATCTGCAGCGCAACCACCGAACGAAACACAAAAAAGTAGTTCGGGTACTTCGGGAAGCTCTCGGAGCCAGCGAGGCATGTCTCAAGTTGACCCGCTAGAGCGGGTGATGCAAATGTTAGAATCGCAATGACAAAGAGACGATGCTCGCCAAGCCAGGTTCGAGAGCAATCTAGAGAACCGATTCTCAGTCCAACAGAAGCAGGTAGATACCCTACAACAAATCGTTCAGACTTTGGCTGCCAACCATTCCGCCGCAGCAACAACGACTCCGGTGGAACAGCCCGTGCTTGAAGTGGACACGCCTCAAATCCCAAGGCCGAGGGACGTGACTGCCTTCAACTTGGGCCATTTCAAGAAAGTCTGCAACACCCCATTTAACGGGACTGAGGACCCAGTGGTAGCTCTAGATTGGCTAGCCGAGCTAGAAGATCACTTCGCTCTGCTAGAGGTCCCCGAAGACAAGTGCGTCGCCTGCGCCCAACTACAGCTCTGCCTCAACGCACACGATTGGTGGGACGTGTATCGACGATCTCTCCAATTTGATCACGGAGAGGAGGCGATCTCGTGGATGACCTTTCGTGCCGCGTTTGAAGAGGAGTTTATACCCACTCCAGTGCAACGTAAGATGGAAAACGATTTCGTGCAGCTTCGGTATGGCAGTATGACAGTTAAGCAGTACTCCGCCGAATTCAACCGACTCTCCAAATTTGCTAGGGCCTATTTACCTGATGCAGCGAGTCGAGCAAGAAGGTTTAAAGGTGGACTACGCCCTGCCATTCATGGGCACGTAGCCAACAATCAGTATGGAATAATGCGTGAAGTCATGAATCACGCCCTATCTCTCGAACCCCAGTATCCTCATGTTGCTGCCGGCGCTGTGCATACATCCAGTCACAAACGCCAAAGCAACGATGGAGGAAATACCGCTGCAAAGTGCCCTAACCATGGCGGTCCCCAAAGGGGAAACCCGAGAGCATTCTGTGAATACTGCAAAAAGTCGGGGCACACCACTGACAATTGTTATCGTCGCAAGGGTCTGTGCTTCAACTGTGGTGCAAGGGACCACGTATCTCGGGATTGTCCACTCCCCTCTAAGCTTCTGCCCCAATAGAATAATCCCTAACGGTAGGTCCTATTCTTAAGTTTCGGGACGAAACTTCCAATTGGTTGGGTAGGATGTAGCGCCCCGTTCCCCCGGTGCGGGGAGCGCGGCTAAGAAACACAAACGGTATCGTTCGATCGGGATAGATTGAATTAAGAACTCGTCCTCGTTATGGATTTGTTTCTTCGGAATCGATTCCCATATTCAGTGGATCGTGCCCTCGGGATCGACTTAGCGGCAGAGTCAGGAGGGACCTCTCCGCTGCTATCTTTTATTGCCTCGGTTTTCGATGTCGCTTGTTGCTTTCGTGCCTTGAGTTGGTTTTCAGATTTGCTTGGGTTTTCTTGAACGGTTTTGATGGATTTTATTGCTTTCGTTCTTAGGACTGTACTTCAATTCCGATAATGGATAGAGAGGAAGAAGTATTGATCAGCTGTTCGTGTCAATACAGGTGATCCAGCAGTAGGCGTCGCTCGAGCGGACTCCTAAAGCACTTCTTTCTTCTTTTTTCCAACTACTAAAGTGAGTGGCTACCAACCCGATTAGCTAGCCCTGCTTCCAAGCTTCGCGCCCTAAAAATCTGCATTCTTCTTTGCCCCGATCAAACGATACCAAGTAATAATAAAAGAAACCAAGATAAAAGAGAATAGACTTGGTTATTATGCTTGTCAATCAAACATGTGAACTGTTATCTTATAGTATGCTTGTTCGTGCAAATATTCTATGAACCGTGCTAAGTATGACACACACCCTGTATTATGCTTAATTATTCAGTGAGGCTCTGAAATATGTAATTCTGCTTGTCTGTATTCGTGTTGCCTCAACAGTATAATCTGCTATAAATCAGTTAATATAACATGCGATCACGGACAACTTGTGCACAAGGAAATCTGGTTCCTGCGGACGGTCGCTGGGGCACTGGGACCGATCCGGTCCGGACGGAACGTCTGTATAGTCGTCTGTATCGTCGAAAATGAGGCGTGCAGCGGGGGCTCGCACCCGCGTTGCACATCCGTCCATCTTGAGACTATAAATCGTCCTTCGTGGTATTATGCCAGTGATCATCTGTATATTTAAACCTGTTGCATACTAACTTATGTCTTCGTGGCAGGGAAGGCAAGGTAAGTATTGTGCAGGTAATTCAGCGGGCAAGTAAAATCTACCGAACGGTGGCATGTTCATTTCAGTAAATTCTATATGCTGCTTACTTGAAAATGAACTAAGGCAAGATAGAAACCCACAAATATGCATGCTTCATTAAAACAACATGTTGATTGGTATAGTCAGGCTAGCTCGCCTTCACCAGCATGTTTCGATATGCTGACCCTCGTTGAAACAGGTTCTCCGCACCAAGGCGAACTGAGCGAGGAGCCGAAGTCGTCTTCCCGATCCAGTCCAGCTGTTGGCGCATCTTCACCGCGCCCTCGAAGCATTTTGAAGTCCGGAGCTTGCAACTCTTCATACACAAATGCAGCTCCGTGGCAAAGCTATCCTCCAGCCTGGAGGTCTATACATTTTGAGTTTATAAAGGGATGTAATGTACAGGACTGCTATCTCATTTTGAGTCATCTCTTTTGTAAGCCGTTCGGCATATTAGCTAACTCGTTCAAGAGTTTGTAATAGATGTTCATTATCAATAAAGAGAACTTTTCCATGTTTCAAATCTGTGTTTCAATTTATCTGCGTACTCTGAATATGTGCTTGCTATGCAAATCATTAAAGCCTTGTGCGGGTGCAACCCCAGGCCCGCACGGCGGTCACGACTCGGGGGACGCCTCGGGGCATGACAATAACCTTGGATGAGAAGAAAGGTGCTCAACAAACAAACTATGGCAGAGAAAAACACTACGATGCTAGAAGTTCGGGTATTGACGCACGTATTATGCGGCCACAACAAAGGCTGCATAAGAAGGACTATGCAGTACCTGTCGGCAGCCACAGAAAGATGGTCGCAATGAGTCCAGGACAACAACAAAAGCTCGATCTTCGACGGAATCTCACGCAGTGCTAACTCCATAATCCATACTGAGAAAGAAAAAAATTTAAACTTTGACTCTTCATACTATGCACTGGTGCGTGCTAGAACGAGGAAGTAAAGGGCAGTACGAGCTCGCCAAGCTCAAGCGACTGCTCATCTGGTAGACCATCAACAGGTGCCGTTAACTGTTATGTGTGTACTTGAAGGAAAGCACTACAAAACTAACCCATATGTCCAGCCCATAGCAGAAAATGGATAGGGTCGGTCTCGAAAGTCTTCCATTAACGACCCAGAGAAAATTCTTGTACGAACCCCAGGCCAGTGGGCAAAGGCAACACCCATAAACCCATGTACTCGGTCTACCCATTCTCATAATGAGGGTGTAAAGGTGAAGCACCTCTCAGTCGATATGCGCAATATGATCAATCACAAGCCCAAAATGAGGGAAATAACTACGTTATGGGAGGTGTCCTCTCCAGGACGTCACTGTGCCATTGTTGTCATCAACTGATGCTATGCCAAGGTAGCAGTACCTACAGATAGGCAGTCAGTATTTAAATGAATGCAACCAAGAGCACCCATCCGACAGCCTTCCAGAAAACATGTACAACCACCGGAGGAGAAGGAGATCATCTTCGCCTCGTGTTATTATGCCTGAAAGTCCCCCTCTACAAGGGGAGACTGGAAATCCAGCACCTCCAATCCCCCACTCCCGGTCAGTGGGTCGAGAAGATGGGTCCAGTGAAGATGAACAATAGTACATGTAGAAGAAGTTTTCCTGGGCACCCGTTCAAAGAACAAATTGTCAGCGGCTATGGTAGTTCTTCCTCGGGATCCCAGACAGCTTTGTAAGATGGGGGGTAGCAATCCACCAGGACTCTGCAATAACCCGACATTCTGAAGATACATTAATCCCTAAAGAACAAATACTGTGAACCCTGGGGGTAGCCACTCTTATTCAGAAGAAGCAGCTTCTTGTGCTGGGGGTAGTGTTTCCTTTGATTCTGAAGAGGATAGAACACTACCAAATTTTCCTGAGGGTCACTCACTACAAGAGTATGAGGCAAAAAGTGTAATATCTACCATCCTATCTACTTCTCCCCATGCGTATACATGATAGGAGATGTGCACGAAGGCCCCAATGATCGAAAGTGCATCGAGACCCTCGAGGCCATGATGCAGACCATGAGTGCGTCAATGCAAGCCTTGACCCAAGAGATGCTGGAGATCAAAGCAAACATGGCCTCCCAACCAGCAAGGGCCTCTGGTCAAGCAAGCCTAGACACCAGGACCAACGAAGATTCAAATGCAACCGCTCCACCCGCTGGTGGTAATCATCCCCTGCCCGGGTTGTCTGCTCCTTTCACAGTCGATGAAGCTCCGAAAGCAATACGGGAGGTACGAGAACTCTGGGCCCGCCTAGACTCAATGAAAAATTGGGACTCACTGCACGAGCTCGGGATTCGACAAATATATCCCCTCGAGTGGAGAGATGTACCGTACCCGCCCAAGTATAAGCCCTTTAACTTGACTCCATTTAATGGGAAGACATATTTCTATTAATTTATGTGTTACTTCGAGACGGCAACGGGGCATCTGTCTCGCAACGATGCCCTCGTAACCAAGCTATTTGTCAGAGCATTGTCTGGAGTAGACTTTGATTGGTTCAGCACACTACTAAAAATTATGGGGTTAGCGACACTACAAAACGTCACTAAATTATAAAATTACGTCGCTGAAATAAAATAGCGACATTATTAGCAATATTTTATAATTGTCACGATCTAGCTAATCACTGACTAAAAATACATCGCTATACGTCGCAACTAGCGACGTATCTTAGTGACGTATGAACGTCGTAAAATTTTTACCAATTAGCGACTTTCTATGACGCAACATCGGTATATGAGCGACATAAATTTAGTCGTAAAATGTCGTTGACATTTCTATACTTAGTGACATTTACTGTGTCACTAAACGTTGCGGACATTCTTTCGTTAGCGACGTTTAGCAATGCATGTACGTCGCTAATATTTTTTTAATGTAGCGACGTTTAGCAACGCATTTTAGTTACATCTTGATGACATGGCAGAGATTGCCAAGTCAGCAAGTTAGCTACTTTTAGCAACATATTTGCGACATCTTGGTACAGGGATAGCGACGTTCTGATACATCTCTGTGACGTATTTGTATGTCGATAAACTTTGCTAGACGTCGCTAAATTGCTGTAAAAAAATTAACGCTCCTTTCATGCTTCTCCATCGGATGGATGATCCAACACTCATTCGATATGTTTCCAATTGTGCCAACTCATATTTTCTACAGTCTCCTTCACTATAAACAACCTGTTCAACTGCGGCGTCAAAGGCAAGTAGTACATCAAATCGGTAGATTTTCTTGTTCCGACAGACATTGCTCTACCAGTGGTCTTGTAGCGATCACCACCACAGAATCTGCACGCATCTTCATCCTTGTCGTCTTTGTAGTACAATATGCACCCATTGCAACATGCATCAATTTTCTCGTATCCCATTCAGAACAATCTCACTATTCTCTTAGATCAGTAGAAGTCTTTAGGCAACTTAGTACCCTCCGATAAGATCTCTATAATCAACTCCATCAGTCGGTTGTAGCATTCTTATGACATGTTAAAATTAAACTTGATGCTTAACAGTCTTGTAGCCACCTCCAACGGTAAATGATTCTCATAACCAGGATATAATGGAGTCCTTGCATTCTCTAGTAACTCCATAAACTTTGCAGCATCGACATTCGGTGCCTCCTCAGCTGCATCATAATTGTTTGGATCAAAACTAGACCTGATAACATCGAAAACCATATTCTCGCACCCGTCGTCGTAATCAACGTGGTCATAGTCAGGATCGAAACTAGGCTCCACATAAGGCTCTGGATCCGATGCTAAAGACACAAGTTCTCCGTGTGAGATCCATTGATAGTAATTCGACGTGAAACTCCTCTAGTACAAATGATATGTCACATCCACTTCTGAGTGATATTTTAAGTTATGACATATCACACACGGACACTTAATTTTGGTGTCGTCCATGTACCGAGGGAATGTCTTCTCGAACTGCAGGACTACTGTACACCCTCTATGAATTCATCCCGTACACCGTACATATCATCAAGATGACGGTTGTATATCCACGTACGATGACACATGTAGTAATTCATCTCTAGATACTTCTGAAAAGATGAATAGACATCGTTCAAGTATATATCGTTCAGATGGAGGCAAAGATAAATTAGAGGCATTTATTTACTCCTCTCAAAAAATTATCTGGAAATACATTTATAAACTGTAATAGCCTCAAAAGGCTTGTAGAAGTAAAATATATTTTCAGAGATATGAACACGTGGACACTCACATACTTAATATACTCACTTATATCTTGACCTAGCTAGATACCTAATAAGAAATAGGTAAATGAACCTAGAATACATTAGACCTTTGGCTCTACCTTACGCTCTGGTGCCGAAAGCCATGAGACTGAAATATGAAGGAGAGGAGAAGACTTATGTCTCATGGCTTCCGGTACCAAAGACTGAAACACTATAGTGCAAACACTCAACACACACACTAATGTATCTAACTGATAACTAAAAGATAACATATACTAACTTACATCATGTATATATCCATAGAACACGTACACTTATAAAATATTAGATACTTAAATACTCGTACTGCCCTTAACTTGCAATTGATATTACACTCCAAGATACCCTACCTTGATACACCACTACCAGAAAAAGTCAAATTAACGACGTCTAAAAACGTCGCTAAATAACTAAAATACGTCGCTAAGTTAGTTTAGCGACGTAATTAGCGACGTTTTAAAGCAGTCAGAAAAAAGCAAGTCGCTAAAACAAAAAACGTCGCTAAATGTCGCTATGCCGACGTTTTTTAGCGACTTGAATGTGTCGCTAAATTTAGCGACGTTTAGCGACGCAGCGTCACTAATTAGCGACGTTTATTAAAGTTGTTAAACGTCGCTATTTAGCGACTTATATAGCGACGTTACACCGACGTCTTTAATGACCTGGCAATACTGCCATGTCAGCAGTTTGCGACGTACATCGACGATTTTAGCGACTTCGTTAGCGACGTCTTTAGCAACGTGTAACAGCATCGCTAATTAGCGACGTAGTTAGCGACGTAAATGAACGTCGCTAAATGTCGCTAATTTTTAGAAAAAAATAAAAATATATATTACTGGATTGCATTTCTGGGTTTACCAACCCCCTTGGGTTCATTATCAGGTATATGATGGTAGTAGAAATAATTGAATAAAGGACACAGTAGCAGCATCAAGGGGGAAAATTTTAGTACACTGGGTAAATACAGGCCAAGTATCAGTCATCAGTTGTAAACCAAAATATATTAGGAACTGTATAACTATCAGTGAATTAAGACAGTACTATCTGTGTTGTGTGTTAGTCTTAATGTGCTCAGAGATAGGGAGAGTGTGTATATTATAATTCAGTGTGTTTGAGTTTGTACAGGGACTGTGTATTATATTTGAACTTGTATCATTGAACTGGAAAAATAGAGAAAAACAGGCACTGAACACTCAACACCAGTAAAATAACATATTTAATATAAATAATATAATAAAATTTGAAGAAAAAAAGCATCCAGCAAATATTATCGTAAATAATATGGCAAATTTATATCCATACAATCGCTTCCAAAATAATAATAAAAATATAAATATCCAGTAACTAGCTATACTACTGCGGATCTGCAGGAGGCTGACCACCGGCGCACTTGAAGGATAAGAACTTCTCATACTCGTCCCATGGAATCGACACCGATGTCGATGGAGAAGGTAGTGACGTCGGTGGAGTCTGTGTCGATGTAGGCGCATCAGGAGGCCGTGCCTGCTCCAAGTCTGCGAGTCGCTGGTTGTAAGAATCCATGGTAGATAACAGCCTCATATTGCTATGAACCATTGAATCCTCCATCATCGTCAGCCTCTCGCCCATCGATAGCTGTGACGCCTGCAGCTCCATGATGTTGCGGTCTGTCGAGGCTCTAATATCATTTGTCAAATCCTGGAGCTCCGTCATGCTGCGGTCGAGCATATCGAATCGTGCGATGAGCATCGGATCGTCCGCCTGCGGCTGGGACTGGGGCTGCTCCTCCATCCTTCGTAGCAACTCGTCACGGAGAGACGCAGTCTGACGGTCAACGGCCTCCTGGATGGCCTCCTGGACTCTGGCCGACGATTGCGAGGGCTGCGACTGCGAGGGCTGTGTAGAATACGCAACTATCGGGGAGGCCCTAGATGACTGCGTCACAACCAGGGCGCCATAGGAGCCCGTACCATAGTACATACCCCTCTGGAGACCACCAGCTGCGGTCACCCACAGGTCGTCCGCCGATGGAGCTGGAGCGGGCTGCGAAGAAGTACCAGCCTCTCCAGGTGTAGGTGCACTAGCAGTCGCCCGCTCACGCAGCCTAAGATACTCGGCCTAGAAAGGTTTGGAAACTCGATAATTGCCTAAGTGATATTAAAATTAACACAAAGTAAAGTAATACTTACATAGTTCTGCGAGGCCCTCTCATCAATGAGATTTTCGTCCTTGCGATGGGTGGCCAAGAAGACGGTCACCATGTTTGCATCCTCACCCCTCTGTACCTGTTAAAAAATATATTATTTATTACTAAACTTAAATATTTTTTTCAAGTACCATTTTATGGTACTTACATTAAAATAATATATTTTAAAAGAAAAAATATACCAAACGACGGAAATGTTCCATCATCGGAATCGAGTCACCACACCCCTTGGCAGCATTCCGCCTAGCCGCCTTGGCCTTCTCAGACCTTTCCTTGTAGCTCGGATCATCGAATCTAGCCCTCATCGCAGTCCACTGCTCAGGCGTAATCCAACCTTGGATCGATTTTTCCAGCACGATCACGAGCCTTCTGGTCACCCAGAGCATCTCGGATAAGCTTGGCAACAACGGTAGGAAAGAGCCGCTCGATCAACTCGGCCCGGTGCGGAGGATAAAAGTACGTTTGCTACAATAAATAATTTAGTAAGTTAGCATACTGCCCACCAATCCGACCTCGCTGTCCCCCGTCTAGGATAAGTTGTGAAGTACACGAACTGAGCCTGACTTGATAGGACAAATGATTCGTAGCCTTGATATCTACGCTTGTAGTTTATATCCACAAGGCCATGCTTGTCAATTTTCCAACCTTGATCTTGAATCGGATCGAACCATTCATACCTGAATAGCACGATATTAGCAGGTTTTGTGCCATAATTATATGTCAACTCCATAATCTCTCGTAAGATGCCAAAAAAATTATTGCCCGGATTGACGTCTTTGTAGTTCGAAGATTTGATACACAAACAACTATTTTTCGTGGAATCAAGATCCAGAAAGCTGTCTCTGATAGGAGCATTTGTTGACTTGAACCTGAACCCATTCACACAAAAACTTGGCCATATTTTTACGGCAGTAATTGGTCCCTTGGCTAGAGTTCTAATAGATTCAGTCTCGGGTGTTATTAGACGATCGACCTAAATACCAAAGTAGCGATGGTAAGTTATTTGTTTTGCAAGTACAGAAATAAAAAGTAATTACCAAGCATCTTACATATGCACTCAACCAAGAAAGAAAATGGCATCTCATATCTTGTTCTACTTCTTCGTCTGTTATGTAGGGTCTAACCGACCTCAACTCATCATTATATGTGCTAAAAAACAATGAAGCAACTGCTGATTAGTAGCATAATAGTATCTTATACTATTACATTGAGATGATGTAAACGTGGACGTATTAATTACTTGCCCCTCTAGCTTCTTCACTTTATCCTCGTCGCAATTGAGTAATATATACAATTAAGCAGCCCTTAGCTCATCGTCATTCAAATATCTCTTCTTTATTTTTCCCGAAGTCTTTTCGGACGCATTGAATACTTTGAGTATTGCATCATTAGATTCCTGATATGCGTTATCGTTTCTCGGAGCTTTCGTCCTATTAGTAGCAACATGCGATTTGAAATACGTCGAGCAAAAGTTTGTAATCTCCTCGAGAACATAAGCTTCACAAATAGAGCCCTCAACCCGTGCCTTATTTTTCACCTTTCTTTTTAGGTGATTCAGATGCCGCTCGAAGGGGTACATCCATCGATAACCGACAGGACCACCAACACGTGCCTCATAGGAAAGATAAATTGGCAAATGCTCCATAGAGTCAAAGAATCCAGGAGGAAACACCTTCTCGAGCTTATATAGTGTTACCGCAATGTCCTTCTCTTGCTTTTCTAGACGATCGACGAGCAACTTAGTACAAGAAAGATCTCTGAAGAATATGCTCAGCTCTGTCAATGGGTCCCAAACGACCTGCGGTAAAAATTTCCGAAATACAATCGGAATTAACCTCTCCATGAATACGTGACAATCGTGGCTCTTCATACCCACCAGTTTGTTCTCCTTGAGGTCGACGCATCTTCTCAAGTTTGACATGTACCCGTCTGGAAACTTTAGACCCTGAATCCACCTACAAAGTCTACCTTTATCCTCTTTCTCCAGTGAGAAAATTGACTTAGGTTGCTTTAACTTTCCATTCCCCTCCTCTATCAAATGCAATACAGGACATCTACATATTTCTTCTAAGTCCAACCTGGCCTTCGGATTATCTTTTGTTTTCCCCTTAACCTCCATTACAATATTAATTATGTTATTAAATACATTTTTCTCGATATGCATGACATCAAGGTTATGTATGATCAAATTGGTGCTCCAATATGGCAGATCCCAGAATATACTCCTCTTCGTCCAGTTATGGGTGCGACCAAATCCGTCACACTTGTACCCCTTAGCAGGCTCTTCGATAGCACTTGGTAAATCTTTTACCTCTTTCCATATCGTGTATCCGGGCCACCTTGGCGGTGGATTAGCCTTCTCCACAACTCCTACACGAAAAGCATTCCGGTTCCTCCGGTACGGATGATCTTTCGGTAAAAATTGTCGATGACAATCGAAGAAGCACGGTTTGCCTCCGTATTTCAAACGGAAAGCCTGAGTACGGTCCATGCAATATGGACATGAGAGACGACCATGGGTGCTCTATCCCGATAACATTCCATGGGCCGAAAAGTCGTTGATAGTCCACATAAGTGTTGCCCTCATCTAAAAATTTTGCTTTCTAGAAACATCGTACGTGTTGGCACCTACTTCCCACAGCTGATTTAACTCATCTATCAAAGGCTATAAATACACATCGATGTTCCTCTTCGGATTGTTCGGACCCGGGATAATAACGGTTAGGAACATATACGGAGTCTTCATGCACATCCAAGGTGGTAGATTGTACAGAGTGATGATCACATGCCAACACGAATACTGGGAGCCCGAAAGTCTGAATGGGGTAAAACCGTCAGAGGAGAGCCCCAATCTGACATTACGCGCTTCCTCGGCAAAATATGGATACTCTCGATCAAAGTGCTTCCATGATTCTTCACCGGATGGATGATCCAATACTCCTTCGATCTGTTTTCGCCTGTGCCAACTCATGTTTTCTGCAGTCTCCTAACCATAAACAACCGCTGCAACCGTGGCGTCAAAGGCAAGTAGTGCATCGAATCGGTAGGCTTCCTTTCACCGACAGACTTTCCTCTAACAGTGGCCTTGTAGCGATCAGCACCACAGAATCTGTACGCATCTTCATCCTTATCGTCTTTGTAGTACAACATGCACCCGTTACGACATGTATCAATTTTCTCGTATCCCATCCAAAGCGATCTCACCATCCTCTTAGATCGATAGAAGTCTTTAGGCAACTTTGCACCATCGGGCAAGATCTCTATAATCAAATCGAGCAGTCGATTATAGCATTCTTGCGACATGTTAAAATCGGACTTGATGCTCAATAATCTTGTAACCACCTCCAACGGTGAATGATCCTCACAACCAGGATATAGTGGAGTCCTTGCATTCTTCAACAACTCCATAAACTTTGCAGCATTGGCATTCGGTGCCTCCTCAGCTGCATCATAATTGTCCGAATTGAAACTAGGTCCCGCAGCATCATAATTGTCTGGATTGAAACTAGGTCCCGCCGCATCATAAACCATGTTCACCAACCCATCGTCGTAAGCATCGTGGTCGTGGATATCCATATACGGCTCCACATAGGGCTTCGACTCCGATGCTAGAGATACAAGTTCTCCGTGCGCGGTCCACTGATAGTAATTCGACGTGAAGCCCTTCGAGTATAAATGATATGTAACTTCCACTTCTGGATGATATTTTCTGTTGCGACATCTCACACACGGACACTTAATTTTGGTACCGTCCATGTACTGAGGGAACGCCTTAGCGAACTGCAGGAACTGCTATACACCCTCAATGAATTCATCTCGCACACGGCACATGTCATCAGGATGACGGTTGTACATCTATGAACGATGATGCAGATAGTAATTCATATCCATTTCTAGATACTTCTGAAAAAATGATAGTATGTATCATATAAATTATTACATACAGTGGTTTATCACCTAACTTCATAACTTAACCGTACTATAAAAATCATAACTGATATAATACATACTTTCATTTATCAAAGTCTAAAATAAGCAATATTCAAAACAACTGACCATTTATCAAAGTCTAAAATAAGCAATACTTTTATTTCATAACTGATATAATATATACTTTCATTTATCAAAGTCCAAGAGCCCTAGATATGGAATATAAATGTTAATTAGTGTTTTGAAATAATAAACATGGTTAACTAGTTCATGGTGATGTTTCTAAGCCACTTCTAGATCCATACTAGTTTATACTAGTCAATACTAGGTTAATACCTTCCTACACTATGTCTTCTAGGTCGTACTAAGGAATTCTAGTTTATACTAGTTAATGCCTAGCTAATACTAGTTATTACTAAGTATACTAGTTAATATTAGCTATACTAAATACTACTAGTATAACTTAACTAATATCCTACCTTACCCCAACTCACATCTTAGCTCATAAATGTATGTCACAATAATACCTTGGTCCCAGTCACTTGTTACTCCCACTTGATACTCGACTACTAGGATATTCTGCTTTAAAATTAAGTACTCTACTATCTACACTAAGAGCCTCTTACCCTTGGCCTGGCACCTTGCACTTCATCCTTATACTTACTCACTGGACTATAACCCATAGCAGTCACTCCTCCCTGATACCACAGTATCAGTTCACTTTACAGCACTGTTGTGCTCTAATTGAACTGTACTACACTGATCACTCTTGCTAATTAAATCCCTGATACCACAGTATCAGTTAAGGGCTGTATTGGCATGCAACAAGTGACCTGTGAACACCTACCCGATACTTGTCTATACCTTAACCCAAACACATGCCTGCATACCCTAACTAAGTCTGCAACCTCTGATACTTTGCACTGCTGCTGTAGTGGCTAAATCTTCCCTTCACTTAGTTGTTTTCAACTGCCCTTAGCTACTGCCATGGCTCACAGCAGTGCTTGTTGCTGCCTTGCCATTGCTCAAGCATGCATGTGTTTGATGCTGCTCAAGTGTGCACCAACACTCTCCCACTGCAGAAGATGACATGAACCAATCTCCTCCTCACAGTGCCAACCCGACACCACTGTAACACATTGCCAGCTTGCCTAATGCACTAGGCCAAACTAAATTGAGTTCAGTTCCTGAAGCCTCATAGTTCAGTAGTGACACCCACACATAACTCGACTCTTCTACCCACTCCCACATCAAGTACAGCTAGAAGACACTATGAATACCAACACAGATAACAGTAGCTATATACCTATCTATATATATATATCGAGATACACCTATATATGCATACACTCTCTCATATGCAAATAGATAATACACCAATTTACATATACATATCGTATGATACTCTAAGGCATAAATAGACACACACACACAAACACTAGTCCAATTCACAAACATTTGGTGTGCAACACCAAGATACTCTAGGATACATCCTCCATACACCACACCACCATGATACCAACCCTCAATTCACATGGACACATCCAATAGATCAAATATTGTGTGTGTGTCAGTGTGTGTCAGTGTGTATCAGTGTGTGTGTGTATGTGTGTCGTATCTGTGTCAGTGTCAGTATCTGTGTGAGTGTGTGTGTGTGTGTGTGTATGTGTGTGTCTGCGTCTATGTGTGTGTGTCGTGTGTGTCTGTCAGTGTCTGTGTGCGTGTGTCGTATCTGTCAAGTGTGTGTTATGTCAGTATCATATAAGAGAGATAGAGAGAGTTAGGGTTTACCTAGAGCTCGAGGAGGAGGAGGGGGATGCCGGAGTAGCCGCAGCCGTGAAGAGCCGGTCGCCGGAGAGGGAGGGTGGGGAAAATCGAAAGGTTTTCAAAACTTTCAAAATTTTCGACGCATGGGGAAAAAGAAAACTGAGCCTTAATTAACCAAAATTTAGCGACGTTTAGTGACGTCAAATAAAAACGTCGCTAAATTAAAATGTAGCGACGTCAAAGACGTCGCTAAACACGGTGCTAAATATTTTTAATATATACGTCGCTAATTATGACGCTAAACGTCGCTAAATTAGATATATTAGCGACGTTTAGCGACCTTAATTGAACTTATAGTGACTAATCTTTAAAAATCTTAATAAAAGTCGCTAAACGTCGCTAAATGTCGCCATTTAGCGACGTTTTTGATGGAGTCGCTAATTTAGCGACGTTTTTACATGGAGTCGCTAAAATGCATCGCTAATCCCGCTTTTTCTAGTAGTGCACATCCTACCATATGAAACATAACCATATACTTACATTCGTGGTCATGCAGCATAAGTCCAAATCTAAGTACGAAAATTAATATTTTTTTTACTATACTAATATCTAAACCAAGTAAAAATTTAAAAAATAATTAAAATGATAATTAAATACTAATTACTTGTTCATTGATTAATACTAGGAAAATTTAATTTTTAGTATTATAGTAAACCTCGACAAATAAAGCAAATCCATGAACCAATTTTGGACAATTGTTTGTGTGTGTGTGTGTCGTGTCTATGTATGTCTTATCATGTCTGTGTCTGAGAGAGAGAGAGAGAGAGAGAGAGAGAGAGATAGGTTTAGGGATTACCTAGAGGTGGTCGGAGCTGTGGAGAGGTCGTCGTAGGGGAGGAGCTGCGCTGAGGGGGGCAGCTAGAGGGGGTAGCCGCGCGAGGGGAGCTGTGCCGGAGGGGGGCAGTCGTGCATGAGGAGGAAGCCAGAGGGGGCACTCGGGGGAGGGGAGCTACACCGGAGGGGGGCTACCGTGCGAGTGGGGGAGCTAGGTTCAAAATTTTGGGTGATCGATCGAATGGAGGAAACTGAGAAGGCAAAACTCTATATTAAACAAATTAGCGACGCCTAAAATATACGTCGCTAAACGTCGCAGATAAACAAATTAGCGACCTTTGACGGCGTATATTTTTTTAACAATGAAATGATGTCGCTGGATGTTATAAAAATGTCACTATCTATTAAAACTTTAGCGTCGTTCAGCAATCTTTATCGATGTATATTTTATAATAAAATTGTTATCGCTGAACGTCGGTAAATATCGCAACTAGCGATGTTTAGCGAAATATTTTATTATAGTCGCTAATATTACAAAAATTAGTGACATCAATATCTGGAGTCGCTAAAAATGTCGCTAATAGCATAGATTTTGGTAGTTGTAGTCTTCTGGACAACTATATTTTATCGTTTGACGATCTCAAAGGTGTTTTCCTTGCTCGATTCTACGACGGGGGGGAATGACATGACGATATCCTCTCTAATGGACATCACGCAAAATGAGAAAGAGTTTGTACGGGAGTACATCGAGCGGTACAGGCAAGTAACACTAAAGTTACCTCCAGGTACTCCTGAGTCCACGTTGATGGACACCTACCGAAGAAATCTTCTTTCCATGGTCAGACTCTGGATGTGTGACTCTCAGTTTAAAGACTGTACGACGTTCATCATAAATATTTTTGGTACTGTGAAGAAAGGGAAGGATGCTCGCCTCTTGGGAGTATAAATCTCCATCTCTAATAATAGAAGAAAATATCCTTACAACAAAAACAGCGACAATGGCGCCCGGGATGGCAAGAAAAAGCAGGTTATTGTCACCAATATAACTAAGAAGCCCGAGAAAAAATCTGCAGAGACTCCAAAACCGAAGGAAACTTATTCTTTCAAAGATGATGCCATCATAGAAATCTTTGACATGCTAATGAAGGGAAACAAGCTTCGTATCACTGATGTCAAGCGCCTTGATGAGACAGTCGATGTGAATAATCTGAAGTACTTCCACTACCACCGATACGTCCACCATGTGACACATGATTGCTACACACTGAAGTGATACATCCAGCGTCTGCTCGACACCAAGGCCCTCACCTTGGACTTCGATGATAAAACAGTTATCGCTAACATGGTATCTCTCCAGTTCGGTTACTTTCCGACAACGGAAGCGCAAGATCAAGTGATCCCGATCCCAGGGCAATAATAGATGTTGTCAATCTCCCGCCAGCTCATGACCAAACAGCCAGGTTAATACCTTTTACCACATCACGGGAGGAGGTCATGTGGGTTCATCCAGATCTTGCTCCAAACTTGATACATCAGGGAGAGAATACGACAGAAGGTAATGGTATGCTCCCAATCCTCGTACCTACGAGAGGAGGTCATATGGACAATCCTTCCAGACTGTCCGTCTGTCTGAGTTGATACGCAGTACTGAACTTGAGCTGAGTGCCCAAGCTAGCCTGCAGATTCCTCCAGAAATGGGAAGTGAAACGACTATCCCGATCTGAGACGATACTCATAGGAACTCCATGTAATCTGATAATCTGCTGTACGTACATCTCTGCTAGCTTCTCTGTCGATGTACCTACTTTGAAAGGTAAGAAGTGGGCTGATTTGGTCAACCTATCTACGATGACCCAAATCGTATCCTTTTCTCCTGGAGAACGTGGAAGTTCTGAAATGAAGTCCATAGTTACGTGCTCCCACTTCCACTCTGGAATAGGTAAATGTTGAAGCAATCCTCCTGGCCTCTGTCGATCTGCTTTTACCTTCTAGCACACTAAACATCGAGATACAAAGCGTGCTACCTCACGCTTTATACCATACTACCATACATGTTCCCTCAAATCTCAATACATCTTGTTGGCTCCGGGGTACATCGAGTACTAAGAACAATATGCCTCTTGCAAAACCTCTTCACGCAGCTCTCCACTAGGCACACACATCCTCGTGCCATGCCGTAAAGATCCATCATCCGCAATAGTGAAGTTATCTATCAATCATGTCCGAACTTATGCCCTGATATTCCTTAGAGTCTCACCATCATACTGTGCAGCTATAATTCTGTCCATCAGCTCTGATTGTATCTACAATCCCCACATCTGAATCTCAACACCTGGAACTAGTACTTTAATTTCCAAGCTCTCAAGATCAGCTAATAAATATCTATATGAAGTCAAATACATAGCCATCGGATACCTGCTCAAGGCATCGGTGACTACGTTGGCCTTTCCTGGATGGTACTGTAATAAGATATCAAAGTCTTTCATCAATTCTAACCACCTTCTCTGCCTCATGTTCAGTTCCTTCTGTGTAAATACGTACTTCAAGCTCTTGTGGTCTGTGAAGATCTCCATACGCTCTCCGTACAGATAGTGTTTCTATAGTTTTAGGGCGAAAATAACTGCTGCTAACTCCAGATCGTGAGTGGGATAGTTCTTTTCATGATGGCATAATTGTCTTGAAGCATAGGCAATTATTTTCCCGTGTTGTTGAAGAACGCATCCTAAACCTTTTCCTGAAGCATCACTGTAGATAGTGAATCCACCTGTCCCTGATGGTAATGTCAAAACTGGTGTTGTTGTCAATCTCTTCTTCAGCTCATCAAATACGGCTTGATATTCTTCTGTCCAGACAAACTCTACATCTTTCTTGGTCAGCCTAGTCATTGGTTTTGCAATCTTGGAGAAGTCTTATACAAATCTTCTGTAGTATCCTGCTAGTCCGAGAAAACTCCTGATCTCAGCTACCGAACTGGGTGTAGCCCATGACTCCACTGCTTCTATCTTCCTTGGGTTAACTGAAATTCTGTTACCCGTCACCATATGTCCAAGAAATTTAATCTTGTCAAGAAAGAACTCACACTTTGAAAGCTTTTCGTACAACTCCTCCTTCCTGTGAGTTTCTAAGACCATCCTCAGGTGCTCTTCATGCTCTTCTGGGGTCTTCGAATATATTAGAATGTCATCAATAAACACCACTACGAACTTGTCAAGGTACTGGTGGAATACCTTGTTCATAAAGTTCATGAATACTGCTGGTGCATTGGTTAAACCAAACAACATTACTGTGAATTCAAACTGGCCATATCTGGTCCAAAAGGCTATTTTCGGTATGTCTTTCTTCTTCACCTTCACCTGGTGATAGCCTGACCTTAAGTCTATCTTGAAAACACCTTCACTCAGCTCAATTGATCAAAAAGATCATCTATCCTCGGCAGCGGGTATTTGTTCTTGATAGTGAGGTTATTCAGAGCTCTATAATCGATACACATGCGTACCGTGCCGTCCTTCTTTGGCACGAACAATACCGGTGCTCCCCATGGCGATGAACTGGATCTAATGAAACCTTTGTCTTGCAGCTCCTCAACTTGCTTCTTCAGTTCTACCAACTCGTTGTTGTTGACTCTATAGACATGTTACGAAATAGGCTCCGCTCCTGGTATCAAGTCTATAGAGAATTCAACATCTCTGTCTGGCAGAAAACCTGGCAACTCCTCTGGAAATACATCCAGGAGCTCCGCTATCAGTGGTTGTGGTAACTCCTTTTCTTCCATCTTGGCTCCGCAAAAAATGCCTCTACTCCGCTCCTCTGCTCCTCTGGAGATCTCGAACTCTGGTTCTCCTGGTGGTTGAAATACTACTTTACCTCTGTGATAATCTATAGAAGCATGGTGTTTACTCAACCAGTCCATTCTGAGAATAATATCGTATCCCGGAAGTGGCATGATGAGTAAACTCACGCTCAACTCTTGGCCTTCCAATGACACTCTTCGATCCTTGCAATAATCACGGACTATGATAATGCCTCCTCTTGTCGTGATCTTGCAAGTCCTATCTAATGGTTCCGTTTCTAAATGATGCTTAAGGGCATAAGATACAGATACAAAACTATAGGAAGCGCCATAATCAAATAATGCAAGTGCTGAAATAGAATCGAGTAAAACTGAACCTGAAATTACGTCTCCAGCTGGTTCGGCCTCCTCAGTAGTCGTGACGTAAGCTTATCCCTGTGGTGCTCCTCTCTGATGCTGCTGGTGCTGAGCAAACCCCTGCTGCTGTGGTGAAAGTGGAGGTCCTCTCTGCTAGCCTCCTGGTACAGTAGGTACTCTGGCTGGTCCTCTCTGAGCTGTTCCTCCTCCTTGGCGAGTCTGAACAGCTGGACAGTCTCTCAGCTGATGTGTTGACGATCCATATGACAAGCATGTTCCTAGCCTCTTCCGACAGATGTCTCTAGTATGTCCCATCTTTCCACAATACGCGCACTAGGCAACGGACTGATTCTGTCTCTGTGGTTGCTACTGCTGGATATGTCATCGAACTGGTGCCTGTTGCTGGTGCTGTTGCTGGTACGGCCTATGTTATTGTTATTGTTGTTGAAAGTGTGGGCGCTTGGCTTGTCCTGTGCTACCACCTGTTCCTCCAGAAGTGTCACGTCCTCTCTTGGGCCTGAGGTCCAAGTCATCTTCAACAATCTAGGTATCCATCAGAATACCCTCAAATGTAGCAGTGCGTCATCCCGAAATACGAGACTTGATCTCTCTATTCAATCCCTTCCTGAATTTCTGTGCTCGGTCCCCTGGGTCTCGAATCATCGATGGCACGAATCGACTTAATCGACAAAACTCTGCGACATATTCGTAGACTGACATGACTCCTTGGATTAAGTCATGGAACTGACTTTCCAATGCTCCCAAAGCTACGTCAGGTAAGAATTTCTCCTTGAAGAGATCCTTGAAGTCCTCCCAAGTAAGTCCTTCGACAGCGAGTCTCGGTTCTGTACGATACCACATAAGTGCGATATCAAACATCTGACTGCCAGCGGCTTCGATCTGAAGAATCTTCGGAATCTGTGCTAAGCGCAAGTTCCTCTCTATGTCCTCTAACCAATCGTCAGCATAGAGTATTCCTTCTGTGCCTTTGAACTCTCAATGCATCATTCTCTTAAAGTCCACTATGGTACCTGGCCTCTGTTGTTGCTGGCCATGATGTTGCGGTTGTCGTGCTACTCTCTCCATAGCCTGGAGAGCCACCTGATGAGCATTCTCCATGCTCTCTCTCATCAGCTATGTCTGAACCTGGTATGCCTCTGCTTGCACTCTCCAAGCCTCAGCTTGAACATGCTAAGCTTCTGCTGTTACTCTCTGGGCCTCTAGCATGCCCTGGATCAGTGCGAACATCTGTGCCCCGTCAGTGGGCATTCCTCCAGGAATCAGTGTCGGTGGTGGTGGAAGGTTGTTCGTCATAGCTAGGGCAATCCTCTGAACAGGTTGAGGAGGAATCCCGTTAGTTACAGATACTCCCACATGAACAGGAGATATAGAAGGAACTCCAGGTGTTTGTTCGTCAGGTCGAGAGGTGGCAGACCCCTCTGAAGTTGATGCTCCCACTCTCATAGATCTAGTATTCGACGACATCCTGAAGACAGATCGAAAAGAGTCAATTTAGGTGATAGATACGATATCATCAAGGAAGGACAGTAAAATTCTAAAGGAAGCAATCAATTAGAATAGCATTGTGAAGATCAGAATTTCCTAGTATGATTGAGCATACTCTCATCCTATATCCTATTTCCTATATTCTATCGCAGGTTCATAGCAGTACAACTAAGTTATCGCACTACCATGATATCGCATAATTTGTGAAACTAGACATGCATGAGCCACCACTAAAAATGTGTCATGACCCGCATCCGGTATAGGGGCACGAGTATACGGGTACGTCCAGCCTACGGTGCAGCATCGGCGGTAGAACGCTGTCTAGGTCACAATAGATACTATATAACTAAATACTTGTCAATGATATCAATCTCCATAAGGAGGATAATATACATCTCATAATATCTCATAATGTAAACTCAATCACAACAACTATAAAAGTATAAGGCACAATAAAAGATAAGAAGAATGACATAGTCAAACATCATGTCTCAAAATATAGATAAATCACAGTCTAACTGTCCAACATAAAGTCTCCACAAGTCTCAACATAAACTAAGAATAAGTCTAAACATAAACTCAATAAACCTCAAATGAGTCTCAGATGCATAAGATAAATACTATCTAGATAACTGCAAGTAATGTCTCCTCTAAAAGAATAGTCTCCTCTAAGATCTCTGGTGTGTAGTCTGCATCTATACCCAGTCCATAGTGTGTAGTACAGAAATCCTCAAGATCCTCTGAAAAAATATCCAGTCAGGATTAGAACGAAGTACAAGCACTAACAGTAGTTCCACATATATTGACAAAAACTATAACACGGTGTAAAGAAATACAAGACATATATGAATACTGGCAATAAAAAATACTGGAATAAAGAAATGTTGGAATAAAGAAATACTGGAATAATGAAGTACTGGAATAAATAATACTGGAGCATATGTCATCATTAATATACATCTAGCAATGAAATGGAAATACAAGTACACGCTAGAACAATGAACTGGTATATATAAGTGAATGCTAGAATCATGACTAGAACATAAGGAATGCTATATCAATATACTAGAGATACATGTCAAGAACATCTAACTAAGTTTGTGAAACATCAGCATATCATGTGATCGGCTTGGGACTGATCAGGCTAGCTAGGTATGACTAGCTATGATTCATGTAAGGTCAGGCTAACCATCCGAATAACTACGATGCAAGTAATAGTCAGGCTAATCATACATAACAGGCTATGAGGCATGTAATGGTAAGGCTGTACCGACATGAGGTGTGGGTGATCTATGATTCATGGAAAGTTGGGTATGATCACATAAGCTACTAATATTTCCCTATTTTTCCAGCTAGCACGATGGATTCCAAATCATGACTCCTCATGACAGGTCTCAATGATGCCAACTCGTGTATACAACAGTGTCAGAGTCATGTACGCTATACAACTAGAATTATAGAGATAATCAACATAATAGAAACTGTCAGAGAATGTACTCGCCTGCGGTCCTTAGGTAGCAATACCAATGTCCTGGTTCTAAAGTATCGTCTGAATGATCCAACAGTCCGATAGACATATCATATAATACAATATTGTATCAGACATTACACTAACACACATAATCAAAACACAATAATCTCAGAGACTACGCTAGAGTGTCATGTCTGTAGTTGCTGTGCATAACAGACAGTCAATGATACGGGTCTTGCCAGTACGTCGGTGTACATATGGCAGTCTGTTAACATACTACATGGTCACAGGTCAATGTAACTACGGGATATCCGTGGTTACACTCGGGTCATCTAGTACATAGACATATTATACATATTATTAACTAACATATACATTAATATCCATTAGTTATAAATATAATAGATATATGTATATATATATATATACTTTAAATAGAATTAAAACTTTGTATATATATTAAACATATGTTAGGAAGATATATACAATACGTATATATACTAATTGAGAGATATACTATATATATACCAAAATACAATTAAACCTATACTAATACATGTACCATACATATATACTAATTAGGTTCATATACGTTATGGAAGTATATATATCAATATACACATAATAACCATATACGTATACCCATACTAATACATACATACATACGCACCAATTATATATCTGTATACCAACATACGCGTATACTAAATACACAATACACGTATATTAACATAGCTAGAAATATACGTATGCATACAAACGAGGAATACATGTATGCATATACGTGTACATGTACGTAAGAGGGAACTCGAACCTGTGTACGTGGGATGAGGCATTCGTGTCAAGGTTATCGCAAAGGTGTTGCTCATTTTAGTTGAGCGGATCTCCGGTCGTGCAGGCGAGTCATCAACGGGGGTGGCAGCAGGTTCCGGTCGACGTGGGCTTCAGGCGAACGGTCTCCGGTTGAGTATCCGGCGTTCAGGCGCTGTGCAGGCGGTTATCGACGAGGTTCGGCGGGTCAAAGTCGGCGGTCTGGTCGAGTGCAGCATTCAGCGAGTAGGAAGTCGACGGTCCGGTCGAGTGCAGGCGAGTTCTGGCGATGAGTGCAGCGGGGATGGAAGCGGGTTGTTCGAACTCCGACGTCGGGCTATCGACGTAGTCCGGCGGGTGAAGGGGAGTCAGGATCAAGGCGAGCCAATGTGGTGCAGGTGCAGCGGGTCAGCGGTTGGCAAGGTGATGGCCGGGGTTGGGCGAGTGGAGGAGGTGAAGCATACGGGGTCAGCGGGGGAACGGTGAGGCGGCGAGTTCAGTCGAGTCCTCCGGCGAGGGCTGAACTCCGACGGGTTAAGTTCATGGGGGGGATGAGGTGAACAGTAGAGATGGATGGGGGAAGTCGGCTGTGGCTTTGGTGTTAGGTTGAAAAAGTAAAGTAGAATAATATATATATATATATATATATATATATATAGGTAGTAGAATTTAGGTTGACCTAGAATTAGGCTTGGTCAAACCCTCTTGGGATTGGGCTTGTCATGGATATTTTCAAGGGCTAGGATTCAATAAATTCTAATGAAATTGCTAGAATTCCATTGGTTCAAGGTCTTGAAGGCCATGGTTCAAGGAGATTGATGTTGCATTGCACACTCCCTAAAATTATGGAAAAATATACATGAAAGAAAAATGGGTTTATTACGTGTCGTGTCCAACGGGGTGGATACCTTAATGCACTTTTGAACAAAAGTGCCCAACAAATAGAAAATTGCATAAGGTGAGGTTTACAATTTTAATTAATTAAAATAAATGCAAATGGTGTTCTAAAATTAATTAGAAGTACAAAGGGCTGGAATTAAGTGGGACACAAGTGTCATGAATGAAGTAGACTCAGAATAGAAAATTATCCTAATTTGGGTTGCTAAAAATGGGTCAAGATTGTATCTCCAATTTCGATTGGAACACACAAGGATACAAAGTTGAATTTATATAAAATTGAATGTAGTCGTTTGCGACGAATATTGTGTGACTAAAATAAAGCACAACAAGACATAGTTATGAGTCACACAAAGATCAAAATAACAATCTGGCATGTCTAGGATAGTGGTGTGAAATTAGTTGGAAGACAATGACTAGTGTAGTGCTCTAATCATCGAAGCAACGATAAAGTGCAACAATCCAATAAAATCACAATTATTAAATATAATTAAATATCATGCAATCATTTACACATTAATTATGAAAAGATAAAAATACCCTTAATCTGAAATATGGGGGTGACACATAACCCTTGTATTTTAAACAATGCAATTATAGCCCTCCAAACATCCCCATGTGAGGCCAAGGCCCAACCCTAAGAGGATGTTGACCAAGCCCACCTATCTAGGTCAACCCCAAACCTAAATTTTATATATATATATATATATATATATATATATATATATATATATATATATATATATATATATATATATATATATATATATATATATATATATATATATCATATTTTCTTTTATTTTCCTAAAATTCCAAACTCAAAACCCAAACCTATTTTTCCACAGCCAATCCCCTATTCATCTCATCTTCTTCTTCCTCTCCTTCCCTGCCTATACCCGCCGGCCGGAGAACCCGACCTTGCCAGACTCCACCTGCACCACCAGCTCCCCCTGCCCTCTTCTTCCTCTCCTCCTCTTCTACTGCCTCTCGCCAACCTCGTCGGAGCACACCACCACCACCATGACCATCTCACCTTACCTCCTTCCTTCGGTGATCTCCCCAAGCCGCCGGAGTCGACGACCGCTGCCAACACCAACGTCACCGTCTACCACCTGCTCCCTGTCCTTCTTCCGTCGAACCCAACGTCCCCGCAGAGCCTCCCCTCGCCTCTGCAACCGCGGTGCACCCACGACAGCAGCCATCTTCCTCTGCTCCTCGACTTCCTTCTCCTCTGCCTGAGCACCTGATACCTCACCCCCGATCGCCTGAACGCCTCCCCTCGCTAGAACAGATCGAATCCCGACCAACTTTATCCTCCTCTTCCATCATCCTCTTCCCTGTCCATCCTCCTCGCCATGATGCCGGAGCACAACCCTTCCTCACCTTCTTCCTCGAAGACTCCCCGGCCAGTCCCCATCACGACCACCACACCACCACACCACTATTAACCCCAGCCATCTCCTCCCTATCAGCAACTCCTCATTCCTTTCCCTGTTTAGCCTCTGTCTCACCGAGACTCTCAGCCTGTCATCCACCCTCTTCCCCGTGTCGACCTCACCGGACCTTCACAGCCCGAGCCACCCCGCTCCCTGCCATCCACCAGCAGCACCGTCATCCTTCTCCCCGTCGACTGAACCACCCCACATTCCCTAACACCCCGTCGACAACCACCACACCACCATTCCCTGGTCCTCCTCCTCGACCACAGCCCCTTCTCCTTGGCCGGACCTCTCCCCTGGCCGGAGCACTCCATTATCACATTATCACATCATCATCATCATCTTTAAATTATCACCATCATCACCATCTCCAAATCATCATCTCCAAATCATCACCATCTCTAAATCATCATCTCCAAATCATTATCATCATCTCCAAATCATCACCATCATCACCATCTCCAAATTATCATCTCCAAATCATCACCATCATCATCATCCATATCATCATCCTCGTCATCATCATCATCCCCATCATCATCCTCATCATGATCATTAATATCATCATCATCTAATCACCATCCACATCATCACCATAATTCCAGTCACCATCCATATCATCATCATCATCCCAGTCACCATCTATATCATCACCATCATCACAGTAACCATTCACATCATCACCATTATCACAGTCACCATCCACATCATCACCATCATCATAGTCACTATCCACATCATCACCATAATCCCTATCATCATCCACATCACCACCATTATCATAATTTCTATCATCATTCCATCATCATCACCATGGTAATTATTATATCTCTATTATAATCATTATCACCTTAATCCTAATCATCTTATTGTCATCACCCCCGTCATTATCGTTATTATGGACCCGTCACCCTTACCGAAGATAACCTGCAGCAGATACCCCTGATTCCCGTGCCTGTGCACGCTGACCCCGAGGATCTATTGGATCATTATGTGCGACTTTCGGAGATGGATATTGGGACTACATAGCTTCTTGCCAGGCAAGTATATCTTGCCAAATTATTTACAGTACTTTACATGCTATTTATATTTCTGTATATTTATTGCATGTGTAGCTTCATTCAGTCATTATTATATATTAGATATGTTGACACACATATGACACTTAGTATCATGAGAGGACAATTAGTAGGCGTATGGGCTTTAACCACTCAGGTAAACCGTAGTGTCTAGCTCACACTACGGGAGTGTGTCGTGCTGGTCGCTACCCCCGCGGTATGTCAATTTTTATAGTCACACACTGGTCGCTACCCCCGCGGTATGTCAATTTCTGATGTTCTAGACGGGTGTATGAGTTATGAGGCTTAGATCGAGTAGCCTACCCTTGCCTATACGTAAAAAAGTTGTCCTCATTTGCATTCATATAGATTGTCTTGTACAGCATACTTATATATTTTCAAATATTATACATGTTTACTGTATTCAATTGGCTTGCTTCTATGTATCTTGTTATGTCCCTCTTAGGACCTGATCCCTTGCTAGGTATAGACGACCATGAGTATCCGCAGGAGTACGAACCTGGACCTGACGCTTTACTTTCTACCGAGAAGACCTTACCCACTGAGCATCATTGAGTACCTCTAGCAATGGATCCTTTAGCTGACACTCTTATGCCATCACCTTATTTTATAGTGGTGATTTTACTCTTCTCTCTTATCTTAGTTGATATAGTCATTGATAGTGGATTTGTCTTCACCCGACTATCATTTATGGATTATTCAGACTTTTTATTCTAGTTTAGTTATATTCTTTTCTATGACTTGTTGTGTGGATGAGATTAGTATTTCTGTGACTTATGATAATATAGATACCATATGTGAGTTTTATTCATATTATAGCATACATGTGTATTATGGTATCCATATATTGGAGTTGCCATAAACATACGGTTGGCATGCTTACATGTTCCTAGTCCTACGTATTTTGGGACTGGGGCGTGACATATTTTTGTGGTGGCCCATGCAGGTCGAGAGCATATTGTCTCGGTTACGTTACTGTACCAAGCAAGCCTGCACTAGGATTAGAGTATAGGATCTCATCCACAACTGACTATGACTTATCTTCCTTTCAATCTGTTTTATCTAAATAATCGCATCCTGCTTGATTCCTGTGCTTCCCAAATAGTTCCTTGAGTATAGCCTTCCCCTAGAACATAGGAACCCTTGTTGTTAGAATAATAATTAGGGTAATAATCCTACCAAGAATATAACTAGAGTTTTGACACATCACTAAGTTTAGAATATCTAGTGAGCCATAGTATTCCTTATCTATAGATTGGTTTACTATTACCCCTTGATATATTTATGTAGACTTGAGAGTAGTATAGACACTACTAGAGTTAATTAAAAATTTAACTATAATTGATTGACCCTAGTATTGAGGGACCACTAGAAATCCAAGGTTGAATATTAGGACCAAACCTATCTTTTATAGTGGGATAGTATTATAGAACTATACATGTAGATTCTTGTCTTGATATTAGCAGACAGTACTCTAGGAAGCCAAGAGGAATAAAATAACATTTTCCTAGATCATACCCTGAACACAGAGGTTAGAAAACCACCTTCCCCTTAGACAACCATGATATTATCTAGAGCCTTTCTATTTAAATTCAAATCTTGTTCCTCTGAAAATCTAGCGCTCGCTATTTATGCGACGACTAATTATGTTCTTCTTTTCCTTTAACTCGTGCCACCTAACCCTTCCATTCTTAATATTTAACTCTTTTGTTCTATGAGCACTAAGGCTAAGACTTAAGATGACCATGACCTATATAATGTAAGAGGATACCCTAATAAGTACCAAGACCCTTTCTCGTAGACCTTAACATGAGTTTCTACTGTATCCTTAAGACAGTACAATATTAGTTAATTCTTTTAAGTTGGATAGTATGCCTCACAACAAAGTATCACATAGTCCTCTTGACACATTAATAAAGTATAACCGAATGACACCAACTATAGACTTGCATGAGAAGATAGTGTTTATTCAGATTGTAGAACTTAGAGGCCCATACCCCTATTTGGTCGACTAACAACTTAGACAAGGAGTTAGTATGACAACTGTAGAGACTGTAGAGTCTTACCTTCCTTGTGAACTTAAATTATTTTGTACCTTCTTTCATCATAATCCAACGTACTTGTATTTTCTGAACTACCTTTACTTATGCTGCTATTATAGCCTAGTTTTGCAAGCTTACTCTTTTATCGAGCTTGATCATGATATATGTATTATTGGGTATACACAGTAATATATTTTAGAATCAGTGTATTATGGTCTGATCAACCATAGTGCACTTGGTTCGTCCCTCGCATGACTACTTACGTGGATTGAGATAAAATTGACTTAGTTTCTTAGACGAATGTACTTGCCCTTTAGACATGTCTGAGCGTATCATATCGGTTACATATCTGTACTGATACGAGCATCCGAATAAGAAATTATCAAATAGGATTTCACTCCACAATTGCCTTGACAATTCCCATTTGAATTCTTTGAACGCCTTGACCTCCATACTTCCATTCTATTACCTCCCCCTTGAACTCTTTATTATTATTTTTCTGTCTTCTCTTATTTCGAAAAGACGAAACCTCGTGCTTGGTATAAGTTGATACACTGATAGTACTAGATATACCCTATAGGCTAATCATATGACTTGGTGACTCTCTTTTATAATTGATTAAGGAAATATCATAGGTAATATATTTGATGTTAAAACTTATGAGGATTGAATAACATAATTAAATAATTAGAGGAATATTTTCTTAGATGTATAGCCTTATTGATAGATGGGTAAATTCTAAGTTGGGTAGAAACCGCATTGTTAAAACTTGAGGTAAATTCTTTTGGACCGTGACCAAGTGAGATTTGATAGAGAGAAACCATGCCTTATTTTAATTTTGAGGACAAAATTATTTTAAGTTGGGTAGATTATAAAGCCCCTCACCCAAAATTAGGCCTACTTAGCTTAGAAAGAGAAACTAGGGCTAGTTTGAACCCAATTAGAATTAAAATATTTTATTTATTTTATTTTGCAATAATTATGATACTTAGCGCACCTTACCGTTGCTTCGATAAATGGAGCACTACACTAGCCACTGCCTTCCTACAAACTTCACACTCTTGCCCTAGACATGACCGCCTTCTATTCTGACCTCAGTGTAACTTATAATTATGTTCTCTTGTGCTATATTTTAGTCGTACAATATTCATCGCGGACGTTATTTTTTAATTCTAAATAATTCTAACTTTGTATCCTTGTACGTTCCAATCAAAATTGGAGACACAATCTTGACCTGTTTCGTACAACCTAATCAATGATAATATTCTACACTGAATCCTCGACGTCCATGACACTTGTGTCCCACCTGATTTTATTCTCATGTACTTCTAATTAATTCTAGAACACCTTGCGCACTAATTTTAATTAAATTAATTTAATTTCCATCTTTGTGCAATTTTCTAATTGTTGGGCACTTTTATGCAAAAATCTAATAAGGTGTCCACACCATTGGACAATACATGAAGAAACACTACCAAAAAAAGTCAAATTAGCGACGCCCAAAAACGTCGCCAAATGACAAAAAAACGTCGCTAAAAACGTTTAGCGACGTAATTAGCGACGTTTTAACGCAGTCGGAAGATACCAAGTCGCTGAACGAAAAACGTCGCTAAACGTCGCTATGCCAACATTTTTTAGCGACTTTATTGAGTCGCTAAATTTAGCGACGTTTAGCAACGCTGCGTCACTAAATAGCGACGTTTATTAAAGTCGCTAAACGTCGCTCATTAGCGACTTATATAGCGACGTAACAGCGACGTCTTTAATGACCTGGCAGTACTGTCATGTCAGCAATTTGCGACGTACAGCGATATTTTAGCGACGTTTAGCGACGTCGTTAGTGACGGCTACTGACACGTCGCTAATTAGCGACTTGTTTAGCGACTTATAAAAATGTCGCTAGACGTCGCTAAACGTCGCTAAATACGTCGCTAAATTTACAAAAAAAAAAAACTGAAATGTTCCAAACTATTATTCCTGCAATTTATAAATTTCTAATTAAAAATAGATCCGGAGCAACCCTCCGTTGAATTCTATGGGTTCGCCGACCCCTTCGGTAGAACACTCAACACCGGATTAACAATATTTAATATGAAGTATCAGAATATCACAGTCATACAATTAATACACACAAATATTATAGACAGACAATAAAAGTATCACAGTCATAAAAGTATCACAGTCACACAAAATAGGCATAAACAGTATCACAAAATACATAATATATAAGTATCAGAGCATCACAGTAACACAAAATGCATAATATATAAGTATATAAAATATTATAGTATCAATCTCGAGGATTTCCAAAACGGGGCAGATACCAGTCCCTCAAATACTGCGCATAAACAGCGTTTATGTTATCAAGCTCCGCTATGGGTGCTCGGTGACTGGAACTCCCCGTCTGAGATACAGCCGCGATAGGTGCTGGGTGACTGGAACTCCCCGCAGGTGGTATCTCTTCCTCCTTAACAGTAGGAGGCATCACTTCCTCCTTAACAGTAGGAGGTGTCGCTCTCTTGGATGCCATCTGGTAAGATAGATGAAAACAAAGAATTAGCAAAGAATTAGCTATTGGACCGGAACAGAAGAATTAGATGACTCACAAAGAATTAGCTGTTTGTTGCAGTATAATAATGATACCATAATATCTTATTTATATCCTACGTGTCACAAAATAAAATGACCGATTTATTGAACTAGTTTGAAAATATGATCCAATATTAAATTATATGATTGTAATTGAAATTGAAATTGAAATTGAATTATGAACCATGTGTGTTGTGTTGAGACAGATATTTTTAGTGTTACAGATCTGTCTAGTTATTTAATTCCAACTTATAGTTTTACAGTGTTGAGACAGACATTTTTAGTAGAGCATGAGCTCAGTTTTGCTTTAGTAAACAGTGAGCCTGAAGTTAACAAGTACTTGAAGGTACTATGTTTTTATTTTGAATGCAAGGAGCCTTATTTACCAATTGCATATATATTTTAAATTTTGATATATGTTACTGAGTTGAGAAACAACAGAAGTTGCAGAACCTATTAAGGACGGGTTCGAAGAAATTGAGTGTCCTTGCTATTAATGTAAGCTAACTAATCAGGTATTCAATTCTCTCTCAGTCCATGAGGTTTGATAATCTAAAACATGTATGCAGAAACTGAAACATAAAATTTGGATGAATGAACAATAATAGTATAATATGATAAAATTAAACTAAGAAATGCATGACTGCATTCACAGGAAGTGGTAGGTTCAACCGAGGCTAAGAAGAAGAGGTTAGATGGTTTAGATGTGAACTAACAGATGTTAGCAATGGAATTTAATTAAAAAAGGATACGTAGCCAATGAGAGTTTTCGGATAATCTTTTATTATTTGTTGAATATGTAGAAGTAACTCGATTTGAAAACTAGTCAAGGGAGATTTTTTGGTACTCTGTATACTATGTTGCAAATCATATCAAATTATCTATATATATGGAAGACATAAAATCACATAATGGAATGTACTAACCCTAACCCTAACCCTAACCCTAAACCTAACCCTAACCCTAACCCTAAACCTAACCCTAACCCTAACCCTAACCCTAACCCTAAACCTAACCCTAACCCTAATCCTAATCTGCGTCTGTGTGTGTGTGTCTGCGTCTGTGTGTGTGTGTGTCGTGTGTGTGTCTGCGTCTGTGTATGTGTCGTGTGTGTGTGTGTCTGTGTGTGTGTCGTGTGTGTCGTGTGTGTCTGTGTGCGTGTGTCGTGTCTGTCAAGTGTGTCTTGTGTCAGTGTCACATGAGAGAGAGAGAGAGAGAGAGAGAGATTACCTAGAGCTCGAGGAGGAGGAGGGGGATGCCGTGGAGACCCGGTCCCCGGAGAGGGGGGGCGCAGCCGTGGAGACCCGGTCGCCGGAGGGGGGGGGCGGGGGAAATCGAAACAATTTCAAAATTTTGACAGATGGAGAAAAGAAAACTGAGCCCTAATTAACCAACATTTAGCGACGTTTAGCGACGTCAAATAAAAACGTCGCTAAAATAAAAATTAGCGACGCCAAAGACGTCTCTAAATACGTCGCTAAATATTTTTGATAGATACGTCGCTAATTACGATGCTAAACGTCGCTAAAACAGATATATTAGCGACGTTTAGCGACCTTAATTGAACTTATAGCGACTATTCTTTTAAAATCTTAATAAAAGTCGCTAAACGTCGCTAAATGTCGCCATTTAGCAATGCCTACCGACGATTTTTACCGAGTCGCTAATTTAGCGACGTTTTTACTAGGAGTCGCTAAAATACGTCGCTAATCCCGCTTATTCTAGTAGTGAAACCCATTTTTCTTTCCATATAATTTTTCCCATAATTTTTGGAATATGCAACGAGCAACATCGCCCCCTCATTTATACATAGCCCTTGCATTTTAAATAATGCAATTATAGCCCTCCGAACATCCCCATGTGTGGCCAAGTCCCAACCCCAAGAGGATGTTGACCAAGCCCACCTATCTAAGTCAACCCCAAACCTAAATTTTACATATATATATATATATATATATATATATATATATATATATATATATATATATATATATAAATATATCACATTTTCCTTTATTTTCCCAAAATTCCAAACTCAAAACCCAAACCTATTTTTCCACAGCCGATCCCCTATTCATCTCATCTTCTTCTTCCTCTCCTTCCCTGCCTACACCCGCCGGCCGGAGAACCCGACCTCGCCGGACTCCACCTGCACCACCAGCCCCCCTGCCCTCTTCTTTCTCTCCTCCTCTTCCACTGCCCCTCGCCAACCTCGCCGGAGAACACCACCACCACCATTGCCATCTTTCCGTCCCTCCTTCCTCCGGTGATCTTCCCAAGCCACCGGAGTCGACGACTGCTGCCAACACCAACGTCACCGTCCACCACCTGCTCCTTGTCCTTCTTCCGTCGACCCCAGTGTCCCCGCAGAGCCTCGCCTCTGCAACCGCGGTGCACCCACGACAGCAGCCATCTTCCTCCGCTCCTCGACTTCCTTCTCCTCCTCCTGAGCACCTGATACCTCACCCCGACCGCCTGAATGCCTCCCCTCGCCAGAACAGACCGGATCTCGACCACCTTCGTGCTCCTCTTCCATCATCCTCTTCCCTGTCCATCCTCCTCGCCATGACGCCGAAGCACAACCCATCCCCACCTTCTTCCTCGATGAATCCCCGGCCAGTCCCTATCACGACCACTACACCACCACACCACCGTTAACCCCGGCCATCTCCTTCCTGTCAGCAACTCCTCCTTCCTCTCCCTGTTCAGCCTCTGCCTTGCCGAGACTCCCCGCCTGTCAGCCACCCTCTTCCCCGTGTTGACCTTGCTGGACCTTCACAACCCGAGCCACTCCGCTCCCTGCCATCTACCAGTAGCACTGTCATCCTTCTCCCCGTCGACTGAACCATCCCACATTCCCTGCCACCCCGTCGACAACCACCACTCCACCATTCTCTGCTACTCCTTCTCGACCACACCCCTCCTCCTTGGCCGGACCTCCCCCCTGGCCGGAGCACTCCATCATCACATCATCACATCATCATCATCATCTCCAAATCATCACCATCATCACCATCTCCAAATCATCACCATCATCACCATCTCCAAATCATCATCTCCAAATCATCATCATCTCCAAATCATCACCATCATCACCATCTCCAAATCATCACCATCTCCAAATTATCATCTCCAAATCATCACTATCATCATCATCCACATCATCATCCTCGTCATCATCCCCATCATTATCCTCATTATGATCATTAACATCATCATTATCTAATCACCATCCACATCATCACCATAATTCCAGTCACCATCCACATCATCACCATCATCACAGTCACCATCCACATCATCACCATAATCCCTATCATCATCCATATCACCACCATTATCATAATTTTCATCATCATTCTATCATCATCACCATGGTAATCATCATCATCTCCATTATAATCATTATCAACTTAACCCTAATCATCTCATCGTCATCACCCTCGTCATCATCGTCATTGTGGACCCGTCATCCTTTCCGAAGATAACCCGCAGCAGACGCCCCCGATTCCCGTGCCTGTGCACGCTGACCCCGAGGATCTATTGGATCGTTCTGTACGACTTTCGGAGCCGAATATTGGGACTATATAGCTTCTTGCCAGGCAAGTATACCTTGCCAAATTATTTACAGTACTTTGCATACTATTTATATTTCTGTATATTTATTGCATATGTAGCTTGGTTCAGTCATTACTATATATTAGATATGTTGACACACATATGACACTTAGTATCATGAGAGGACAATCAGTAGGCGTATGGGCTTTAACCACTCTGGTAAACCGTAGTATCTAGCTCGCACTACGGGAGTGTGTTGTGCTGGTCTCTACCCCCGCGGTATATCAATTTCTGGACTCACACGCTGGTTGCTACCCCCGTGGTATATCGATTTCTGATGTTCTTGATGGGTGTGTGAGTTGTGAGGCTTAGATCGAGTTGCCTACCCTTGCCCATACGTCGAAAAGTTATCCTTATTTGTATTCATATAGATTATCTTGTATATCATACTTATATATTTTCAATTATTATGCATGTTAACTGTATTCAATTGGCTTGCTTCTATGTATCTTGTTATGTCCCTCTGAGGACTTGGTCCCTTGCCATGTATAGACGACCATGAGTATCCACAGGAGTACGGACCCGGACCTGACTCTTTACTTTCTGCCGAAGAGACCTTACCCACTGAGCATCATTGATTATCTCTAGCGATGGATCCTTTAGCTGACACTCTTATGCCATCACCTTATTTTATATTGGTTATTTTACTCTTCTCTCTTATCTTAGTTGATATAGTCATTGGTAGTGGATTTGTCTCCACCCGACTATCATTTATGGATTATTCAGACTCTTTATTCTAGTTTAGTTATATTCTTTTCTATGACTTATTGTGTTAATGAGATTAGTATTTCTGTGACTTGTGATAATATAGATACCACATGTGAGTTTTATTCATATTACGGCATACGTGTGTATTATGGTATCCATATATTCGAGTTGTCATATATATACGGCTGGCATGCTTACGTGTTCCTAGTCCTACGTATTTTGGGACTGGGGTGTGACAATCATCATATAAACTTATCACCTGTAATTAAATTTAAGTACATCAATGGTATTAAGTCCACCAAACTTGCCACCTCTAGCAAGGCCTATTTCAAACTTATTACTTGCACTCTCACATGAAAGAAGTAATAAGTCTACAAAAAATTCTCCAATGGGATGCCCACAATGGAAGCAAACAACTACGTCCCTTCTACCTATGGCGCGCTTCCTTCTCCTTCCATAAAAATACTAGGATCGTACCTAACCTCTCGGTATGGCTGTTGATCAGCTCACGTCTATGTCACCTCTGGGCTATCATCCTCCCCTGAGAGTTTGCCATGTCCAAGTAACCTATGAGAAATTTTTTCCCTACGACTATCATCAGTCGTTATCTCAACTTATCACCCGTGCTTAAATTTAGGTACACCAGCTGGGTTAAGTCCACAAAATCTATCATGACCGTATTACCTTTGATAGGGTTTTATCTCAAACTTATTACTTGCACTCTCGTGCATAAGAAGTAATAGGTCCACCAAAAATCCCCCGGTGGGATGCCCGCAATGGAAATGAATAGTTCAAGTCTACATTGCCTCTAAACTACTTTTCTTTTTGCCAGCAGAGAAAAAGTTAGTTCATGTTCATCATATCTCTGAACTACATCTCTCCACTATCCCCACAAAGTCATATCTTACCACGACCACATTTTCTCTGAGTAAGATAATTTTAGAACTTTTCCATGTCCATATTACTTCTGAGTAAAGTTCTTCTTTTTGACTTTCTACTATCACATTCACATAACCCATAATAGTGCTAGTTATTTCAGCTTATTATCTGTACTTAAGGTGCACCATGGGTAATAAGTCTGCAACCTAAGAGTTTGTCATGTCTATCTTACCTCTAAGCGAACATTCTTGCCCATCGACTTCTTACCGTCACGTCCATAATAACTCTAATGGTGTCAGTCATTTCAACTTGTCATCCATACTTAGCTTTAAGTATGCCCATAATGATAACTCCACTAAAATTCTCCTACGAAGTTCTAATCAGGTTATAAACCCTATCAGAGGTAATATGGACGTGATAGATTTTGGGGACCCATTATTTTTTGGCGCATGCTAGTGCAAGTAATAGGTTTGAGACAAGTCCTGCCAGAGGTAATATGGACGTAGCAGTTTTTGTGAACCCATTACTTTTTTTGTGCACGTTAGTACAAGTAATAGGTTTGAGACAAGCCCTGTCAGAGGTAATATGGATGTGACAGTTTTTATGGACCCATTACTTTTTTTGCGCACGTTAGTACAAGTAATAGGTTTGAGACAAGCCATGCCAGAGGTAATATGGACGTGGCAGTTTTTGTGGACTTAACACCGTAGGTGTACCTTGGTGAGGATGGAAGATAAGTGGGGATGACAATCGATATCATAGGTAATATGGACGTGATGACCGATAGCCAAAACCTGGAAGGTTTGCTCAGAGGTAATATGGATAAGGCAAACTCTATCGGAGAGAAATGTTAGTACAATAGTTCAGAGGTAAGATGGACGCAAAACTGGAAAATTTATAAGTAAAAAAAAAAACTTACTGAGGAGTAATTTGTTGAGTGTGGCCTATCCGAATATGAAGATAGACATGAAGACTGCTCTACGGGAGAGATTATTGGAACGATAGCTCAGAGGTAATATGAACATGGCTAGCATCTAATGAGGTTAGTTTTTGAGTGGTCAGTGTGGGAGTGTGCGAGTGCACCTGAGGACTACTCCATTGGGGAGACTTTGGGGACCCATCATCCGTTGCGTATCCAGGACTCCATGATACATATGATAGCTTTTATGAGAATTTGTAACGAAGGGAAAAGTATTGCACATAGGCACTTACTAGGGATGAAGAATACAGAGTTGAGTTGTACGTCTGGGTTGTTCCGCTGGGGATGAGGGGAGTACAAGTCTAGTTTAGATGTAGTACTTTTTGAGGAACTTGTCGTTGATAGGCATCAGGAGCAAGTCGCCGTTGGATTTTGCTAGCCGGTATGTTCCGTTGGAAAATACGGTTTCTCTAATGAATATGCCCTCCCATTTAGGTTAGAATTTGTCGTCCGTCTTATGAGTTATAGCGCATACTAGCGTCTCTATATCCTAGCCCTCTGCGAGTGCTGTTGTAATAACTGTCGGATTATAAAGGAGTACGTCGTCCTTTACCAAAGGACAGATCTTCAGCTTTTTGGAGGTCATATCCCATCTTTGTCATGAGACGGAGTGATTATTGGCTGTAATGATGGAACTGAAGCAGCTCATCATTTATTGCGTTGAATATTGTTGATGACTTAGCTTACACCGAATAAGGAGATCTGTGCACAGGAACACTGCCATGTATACACAAGGGAGTTGGCTGAGCTGTGCCCATAGGATCACTGTTGCGTGCGCACATTTGTCTACCACATCGAGGATCACTGTTTGCTGCACATTTTTATATATTACACAGGGGAACACTGTTTGTTGCCGTAAGAATTTCTTACAATAAGATGTACTATTGTGAGCACATGAAGTATGATACGTCCTTGCGCTGAAGACTTGCTCGGATGCATACAATGGAGCGTTGCTTATCATAAGCTATTGCTGATGAGTCATGCAAGACTTAGCTTTTGCGCACAGGGAGACGGTAGATGTGGCATTCTCTTAGGGTTAGGGTTTTATGGTTTTAGTATGTGCACATGCTATTGTAAAACCCCCTAATTTTAAATAATATAATTAATTAATTAATTTATTTATTTATTTATTTATAGTATTTCTTAGTTAATTAGGAAATAGAATTGATTAAATTAATTACCTAGGTAACTACTCATCTAGAATTTATGGAACAAAAACTATTATTATATTTTATTTTTAGGAAGTCTTGTAGAAGGATGATAGATTATTTTTATGTACTAATATATTTTTCTGGAATTTTTACCATATATATATATATTAGAAATTATGATACGGAGTGCGTCCCGTCAAACGAGACCGCCCCGTCGCGTACCAATTATATCGAAAGGCGCATATGGCATGTCCTAACATGTGGGCTTTCGCAAAAATTGATTTGGACGTGTGTGCGCGTCGAAATCAACTCGTATCCGTAAAAATATCCCTTATCGCGACTTTTATAAAATACTGCACCATTTAGTGTACACTCGTCGAAATATGATAAAACTTGCATCATTAGATTCATGGTATCACGCTGGTCCTGTGATCCAAGTTTCACGCGATTCCGAGATAGTTGACCAAGCCGCCTATTTGTGGGCCCTACGGTTGACTTTTAGGGCGAATTTGTGTTCGGCTCACCGAAATCCAAAATTAGATATACCGTTGAGTTCGTATTGACGTTTAGAATTTGTTTGACCTATAATTTGCCCCATTTAGAGACCTTTACCTTTGACACGCTTTTCGGTGCAAAGTGGGCCACATGTAGACCCGCTTTGACCCAAAATTATTGTTTTTCTCCTATATCCAAATTGGATGTAAGGATAGTATTTTTTAGCTATCTCGCTGATTTCGGAAACTTTGCTGATATTTATTTCAGCATCCGGAGATGTTTATTCGGAGGCCATAGTTTCTGATCCTGTATACTTGACGTCTGGACGCTTACACTATACATATTGCTTGTCAGGCAAGTATACCTTGCCATTGTAATATGATTTACATTTCATATGATGCATGTATTTTATTTTTGTCCATTTAGTTCATATATTTTAACTGCTATATAAACTGCACGTCCAAGGATAACTTGGGTGCATCGACGGTGGCGTCGTATTCTTTTTTTATTATATATATGCATGTTGACCTAGTTTATGAGACCACCCCATTATCATGAGGCATTCTTATGTTTCATTGGCCATGACACTATTATTACACGAGTATGAGTCTCATGTAGGATACGGACTTGCGTACTCGACTGGCTACTGGTACGTATAGGACGTGCAACGGATAGGGATAACTGTTGATAGAAATTCCATGCTAGAAGACCTGGCAGTTATTTAGATGTATCATTGTGTCTTGGATGTGACATGCTTAGAGCATGGGGTGGGGAGAACAATAAGGCATTTGGGCTCCTTTGCACTTTTCTTGTGTAACATGAACGCTCCGCCGGAGATGCACGGTCATGATGACCCCTATATTATTATTACCTGGCGGCCTTTGAGGTTCAAAAGATGTCATACTTTTTAGGCCCCTGAATCTCCGAAAGAATCATGTCAATCCCATTTTAGCTAGATAGCCTACGTATTAGAAAGTTGTTCTCAAAGTGCATTCACATAGATGGTTAAGTGACCCATTGGATGCTTATTTTCAGTACTTTATTGGCATGCTTCTATGTATCTTATTATGTCCCTCTGAGAACCTGGTCCCTTTCCAGTTATAGACGTACAAGATTATCCACAGGAGTACGAACCCAGACTTGACACTTCATATAAGATTGAGGAGGTCTTACCTTCAGAGTACCTTTGATTCATCGCAGTAGATGGATATTCTAGTTGCTATTTTCTTTATTGACATTGTCTTATATTAGAGTTTGATCTCTTCTCTCATTTAGTAGTTTTTAGTATAGTCAATTGGCAGTGGATTTGTTTTCACCCGACTATCATTCTTTGATACTTCGTACTTGAGATTCAGTTATTTATTTCCTATTTCTTTATTTATGTTGTGGATGAGATATAGATTGCGTGTGACTTGTGTTGATAGTATATTACCACTTGTGGATTGGATATTCATAATATAGCATACGTATGTGTTATGGTTTCCATATATTGGAGTCGATATATACATACGGCTGGCATATTGTGTAGTCCTAGTCCTACGTATTTTGGGACTGGGCGTGACATATTTTTGTAGTAGCCCATGCAGGTCCTCGAATATATTGTCTCGGTTAAGTTACTATACCGAGCAAGCCTGCGTATAGGAATAAAGTATAGGATCTCATCCACGCTTGACTAACACTCATCTTTTCTTTCAACCTTCCTATTTAAAATGCTTGCATCCTGTTTGATTCATGTACTCCTTCTAATCATTTTGCCCACCTTTTGCAGAGAGATGGATCTGCGTAGTGGATGTACTGCCGCCGAAGGCAACACAACTTCAGGAGTCAACGACCAAACTCGAGGGGAGACCTCAACGACCCCTAGACTTCCGGGGCCGGATGGACAGACTCACAATCCAGTTCCATTTGATCTTTCCGCTTCACCTAATGGGACTTTTCCAGCTTCATCGACACCACAGGATGGCCAGACACAGCTGTTCCAATTCTTCTAAATGATGATGTAGGAACAGAGACAGCAGATGGTCGCACTAGCTCTAGAGTAGAGACAGCAAGCGGCGGAGCAGAGGTGAGAATTTCTAGCAACACTTGAGAGAATGGCTGCACAGACACCAGTACCAGCCCAGGCACTAGTTTCAATACCGCGAGCTAGAGTTGGGTCAGTCAAGGACTTTGTACAGATGGGTCCCAAGCCGTATAAAGGCACTGAGAGCCCAGATGAGACCACAAACTGGATTACCCACACCCAAAAGTTATTAGAAGCATCATAGTTGCCTACAGATCTATGGATGACAGGCGTAAGGACCCAGCTAGATGGTAATGCTCATCACTGGTGAGAATCAATGGAGCATCATTTGGGTACGCGTTAGACTTGGAAACAATTCTTGGAGTGCTTTGAGAGGAAGTACTTCCCGGATACTATAAGGGATGCATTGTACGATCAGTTCCTCCATCTGGAGCAGGAAAACAAGACAGTTGACGAATATGATGCAGAGTTTAGTCGCCTTAGTAAATATGGCACTGTCCTGATACCGAATGACTAAGACAAGGCCAAGAGGTTTCACCCCTGGCTGACTCAGGAGCTCCAATACTGTACTAGCTCACAGTCCCGGATCTCTTACCGAATTATTGACAGAAGCTAGGTTACAAGAGACCATCAGCAAGGGAAAAGGAGGTCAACTGAAGACACAGCATGGACCAACAAGGACACAGCAAGGAGGGTCTATCCGACGTCCTTTGGTACAGCAGTAGCAGCAGCAGCACAGAGCAGGACCGTACCAGATTTTGGAGAAGCCCCATTACAGTTATTATGGGAGATGCGAACATATTTTGAGAGACTGTCAGACTCGCTTAGGACAATGTATGAGGTATGGTTTCGGGTAGCATATGGTAAGAGACTGTCCAATGCAGCAGACGTTGATGCTTCCACCGCCAATACAGAGGCTAGCACTTCCACCGCCGAAGCCAGTTCAGCAGATGACTAGACCAGGAGCACCTCGACCCCCAGCAGCAGAAGGATTTTAGCGAGGACCACCTCTACCTACTCAGGAGGATCAGTTCACGAGGTCTAGACATGGACTACCACAAAGAAAAGGACAGAGACATAGAATTCTCGATTGAATTAACACCGAGAGCAGCACCCATAGCGTCGCATGTTTATAGATTGGCGAAGAAGGAGATGGATGAGCTAAAAGCACAGTTAAAAGAATTAGAGGATAAAGGTTTCATCTGGCCAAGTGCATCACCCTGGGGAGCATTAGTATTGTTTGTACCAAAGAAGGATGGGTCAGTGCGTATATGCATCGACTACAGAGCCTTAAATGCAGTGACCGTGAAGAATAAATATCCATTGCCACGCATTGATGACTTATTTGATCAGCTTAGTGGAGCCAAGGTGTTCTCAAAGCTATACTTGAGATCGGGATATCATCAGGTGAAGGTATAGATGCAGGACATCCCAAAGACTGTATTCAGGACAAAATATGGACACTACGAGTTCTTGGTCATGCCATTTGGGTTGACCAATGCTCCAGCTATCTTTATGGACTTAATGAATCTAGTATTCCACCAGTATTTGGACTAGTTCATGGTCGTCTTCATATATGACATACTTGTCTATTCGAAGAGCCACGAGGAGCACGAGAAGCACCTGCGAATCTTCCTAGAGACCTTGAGAAGAGAGTAGTTATATGCGAAGCTCAGTAAATATGAGTTTTTCTTGGACAAAGTCTCATTTTTTGGGTATGTCGTTACGGGAGATGGTATTTCTGTTGACCCAGAGAAAATCTCGGCAGTCGAGACATGGCCCATTCCTAAATCAACATCGGAGGTGAGGAGTTTCCTTGGACTTGCGGAATATTACCGATGATTCGTGGAGTACTTCTCAAGGATAGCACCGCCTATGACTCGGTTGACATGCAAGGATCAAGAGTTCGTATGGACCGACGAGTGTCAAGACGCTTTCGAGGAGTTGAAGAAGCGACTGACCACAGCACCAGTATTGACTATTCCATCAGGATCAGGAGGTTATGTAATTTACAGTAACGCATCGGGAAAAGGCTTAGGATGCGTGTTGATGCATCATGGCAAGGTGATTGCATATGCATCTAGACAGTTACGAGTACATGAGAAGAATTATCCAAATTATGACTTAGAGCTTGCAGCCATTATTTTTTCTCTGAAGCTATGGAGACATTACCTATATGGGGAACGAGTGGAGATCTATACAGACCACAAAACCCTCAAGTATGTCTTAATGCAGAAGGAGTTAAATATGAGGCAACGTCGGTGGCTTGAGTTGATGAAGGATTTTGAGATAGAGCTGCATTATTACCCAGGCAAGGCTAACGTAGTAGCAGACACGTTAAGCCGGAAACCAGCAGCTTACTACTTAACAACATAAAGGGAATTATTGGAAGAATTGCAAGAACTTGGTATAGAAGTAGTATTACCCGGAGCATATGGGACATTAGCCAACTTGCAAGTACATTCATCACTAGTAGAGAGGATCAGGGCAGCTTTGCCTACGGATGCCAGATTCAGATGATTGAAAGAAATGACAGAGGCAGGAAAGCAGACAGGATTGTGCATCCATGGTAATGGGATATTACGATGTGGTGATCGTCTTTATGTTTTCAATATAGAGATTCGACAGGAGCTGATGGCAGAAACTCATAGTTTGATATATTCTATTCATCTTGGAGGCACCAAGATGTACCGTGGCTTGCGACAACACTTTTGGTGGCAAAGGATGAAAAAAGAGATAGCTCACTTTGTAGCCAAATGTCTAGTATATCAGCAGGTAAAGGCGAAGCATCAGAGAATAGCAGGGCTACTGCAACTACTTTCGATTCCTGAGTGAAAGTGGGAGCACATCACTATGGACTTTGTCACAGGTTTTCACAAGAGTCCAAGTGGGAGAGATAAAGTATGGGTAATAGTAGATCGCCTCACCAAGTCCGCATATTTCTTTCCTTTTAGAGTTGGCCAGTCTACGGAAGCTTTGGCTGACATATACATGAGGCAGATCATGAGGTTGCACGGTATTTCGGTCAGCATTGTGTCAGACAGGGATTCGCGTTTTATATCTCACTTTTGGAGAAGCATGCAGGAGAGTCTTGGGACTCGTCTGAAGTTCAGTATATCATATCACCCGCAGACAGATGGGCAGTCCGAACGTACTATTCAGACACTGGAGGATATGTTGTGGGCTTGTATGTTGGACTTTGGAGGATCATGTCACACCCCAGTCCCAAAATATCGAGGGACTAGACACGTGGCAATGGCCAACAGCACACACCGATGGACAAACCCAATTTAATGGATCCATCGGGGCATACTTAAGCTGTAATACAACAAATAGGTCTACTAATCTCATCCACAGAATGAATACAGCAATATCAATCGAAAGGAAAATAAATATCATCCAGTCACAAGTAATTAAACTTGGAGAACAACCCGATATAAAGTCTGTTACAATTATTCTTTAAACAATAATTAAAAGAGTTTAAAGTAGCAAGACTGAGCATAAAGGAAGCAGATATTCAGGAAAAATCCTCAGCGATCACCTCGTCCTCAGGTGCTGGTACTGTTCCGAGAAGTGCTCATATTCCGTACACCTCAGGATAGATATCCTCTGCTAATCCTGGGGACATAATCCATATCCAGGTCCTCAGGGGACATAGCAAGGTACAAAATAACTCATGCCAAAATAAATACAGTGCAGCAATAATTGAACAATAGGGTAAACTATATAACCATCTATGTAAAATGCAAGTTGAGAGCATCACTAGAACTTAGGCTGAGACTACTACAAGCTCTGTGTCGGAGAGCCGGTAGCAGTTATACTATGTAGTTATGCTATGTAGTTTACTATGTAGTGGCACCATATATATATAATCAGCCTGTAGCCTGTGTGTCTCTCCCCACCCAATGTAATCACACGTCTCATGTCCACGATGCCTCATGTCCATGTCACGTAAAATCATATATAATGCAGTGAGTCATACTATGTCTATGAATTTAATGTCTATGTCATAAATCCTACAGCCTACACAGAATCACCTTGAATATTTTAGAAAGATTCTGTCTCATGATTAGTGTCCGGTGTCCTGGGTTATAACGTACTTGATAATGCAAGTACGAGAATATAAAGGGTGTCGATATCCATCTCTAGGTGACGTTACACAACTCCGCGTATGGGGTTGGCACCCGACTATAATCGGACGCTAAGTAAGTCACACGGTCCTAGGTCAAGCATGTTCAATAATATATAAATAAGACAAAGAATAAGTAATAAGAACTGCAGGATTTGGCAAGGTACACTTGCATGTGGTTCTAGCTCCAACTGTAGCTCTGACTTCAGTGGGAATTGCAGGGACTGCTCCGGTTGCTGAAATAAATATTACCATCAGATTCAAAAAATATTAAATATCTAGAAACGCCTATCCTTGAGTCCAATTTGGACACAGGGGAAAAAATAATATTTTCAAGTCCAAGCGGGGTTCACATGTGGGCCGCTTTGCACCGAAAAATGTGTCAGGAACAAAGGTCTCCAAATTCGTCCAACTTAGTATCAACAAGTCAGGAACGATGATACGAACCCAACGAAACTTCCAGATCTGGATTCCGATGAGCCGTTCACAAAATCGCCAGTCAAATGGAGCCGTGGGGCCCACGATACGTGATTTTGTCAACGTTCTCAGAATCGAACCAAACTTGGGTCACAGGACCAGCTTATTGCTACGAGTCCGATGGCATAAGTTTCGTTTCGATCCGACGTGTGTACACAAAGTTACGACGTGTTCCAGAACGGACGGATACGGGACGTTGTCGGCGGATACGCATTGATTTTGGTGTGCACGCACATCCAAATCAACTTCTGCGAAATTTCGCACGTCCGTATAAACGGCGCGCACGTTTCGGTGAAGACCGTACGCGACCAAGTCGTCCCGTTTGGCGGGACATACTCAGTTCCGGGGTAAAACAGGGCGTTGGTTTTCCTGTTTTTGGATCGCGGGTCGCGATCTCCACAAGACGCGACACACTGAGCGGGTTGCACGGGCATCGAGAGGGTTACACAGTTTACGCATCACAACTAAAGGAACAGAAAAAGGGGCAGCAAGGAGAGAGAACGGGTTACCTGAACAGGGCTTCACGAAACAGGGTTGTACATGTCCGCGTGTTGATTCGACACAAGATCTGTGTCCTGGATGTGTCCGGGTGCTAGTGGGTTCTGTGTCCAGAGACTCGCTGGGCCCGGGGTGGCCGGCTGAGGTATTGACCGGAGGAAGACGGCTCGGGTGCGGCAGCGGCGAGGTCGGGCGGCGCCGGTGGCGGCTCAGGCGGCCGGCAGAGGCGGGGCAGCAGGCTTGGGGGCTAGGGCTCGGCTGCTGTTTTGCTGCGGGCCGGAGGAGGGTGGCTCGAGGCTGCTGGAGGGCTGGGCCTAGGGCGGTGGGAGGTGGCTCAGGTGCTCGGGGCTAGCAGAGAACGGAGGAGGATGGCCGGAGAAGACGGAGGAGAGGGGAAGGGAAAACTCGGGCCGGAGCTAGGTTTATATAGAGGGGGAAAGGAGGAGGAAGGCCGGCGGTTTACGGAAGAGGAAGGGGAGGCGGCTCAGGCGTTCGAGGAAGAGGAAGGGAAAGGGTCGCCGGCGGCCACGGCGGCGGAAACGGCCGCCGGAAGGAGAGGGGTCGGGGGAGAAGAAAGGATTTGGGGGTTAGGGTTTTAAGCGGGTCGGGTCGGGTCTAAGCGGGTCGGGTTGAACCCGGATCCGACCCGCTAAGGTTTGGGCCCGGTTCAACTAGACCGGGTCCGGTTCGAGTCGGTTTGGTTTAATTTGGTTCAAGTGAACCGGGTTCAGTCAGGTTTATAGTTTTTAGGGTTTTAAAAATGCTTCCGGGGTCCAATAAATTCCCGAAAAATTACCCTATGTCTAGTTTTTCATTTTACACCAGAAAATATTAATTTCATAATATTTTAATATTAATTAACATCAATTTAAAAATTATTTAAAATCAAAATACCTTAGTTTTAATTACAAAAAAATCCCAGAAATTTACAGAAAATTATGAAAAAAATCCAAATTAAAAATTCTTAAAAAATTAGGGGGTTTACAATCTACCCCCCTTAAGAGGATTGCGTCCTCGCAATCAAAGAATAACCGGTCAACAGAGATGACACGGCTGCAAGATTTGTTTGAAGCACATCACGATTAAGAAAAGTCAAGGTTGAGGGTTAAAATACATAGGGAAAATTATTTTCCTTAGCAATTGGAAGTTATAAAATTTCCAGAAGAAGAAAATATAGAAAACTACAGTTTTTAGAAAAAAAAATCTAGGTTATCTCTTATCAAAACATATTAGGTTATCACTAGGTTATCAATTATTAGTAAGTTAAAATGGTCAGGTTAAGTCTAGGGTCACGAACCAGCAGGCACGAACTATAGCAAATCTAAAAGCAGATAACTACCAAAAAAAAAACTTACGCGCATTAGCTACTCCATAATTCTGCACATCTTCCAAGGTCATCGGGAAGGCTTGTCCGCGTCCTTGTGGTGGATTCCTCTGCTGCTGCTGGGCCTGTTGGAAGAGTGCTGCTTGTGGTGCCAAGGGTGGCCTCGGCTGATACCCTCCTGGGGCAGGTAGTGTTGATTGGTTTTGCAAATCAAGCATAATCCCAACTTGCGTCTGCAGTCCTTCTCAATATGGCCTACCTTGCCACAGTATTGATATGTAGGTAATATCTGCAGAGAGGCTCTGGGTGGCTGGTGTATGTGAGGTCTCTTTGTAGCTTCTTCTTGTGGTACTTTGGCTGATGTGGAAGACCGTTTCAGACTGGTCTCTCTCCTGGTGACGCGTTCCATGCGTCGGGCTGCAGCGAGAACGTCCGAGTAAGAGGTAGGTACGACAGATACGATGAGTCTCTGTAGCTCGAAGTTTAGTCCGTCAAAGAACTTCTCAGCCTTCTCTTCTTCCGTCGGGATCAAAGTAGGGGCGAAGCGACTTAGACGAATGAATTCTGCGTTGTACTCCTCCACTGTCATACTGTCCTGAGTGAGGCGATTGAACTTGTCCCAAAGTTCTGATCAAGCGATAGACGGAATGTACATATCCTGAAAGAGTCTGGAAAACTCTTTCCAAGTAACTCGGTCTGGTCCGAGCCGTGTCTCTTCAAATAGCCACTAGTGATGAGCATTGTCCGTCAACTGCATTCTAGGCTGGTCCTCAAGTACTCTGCCTCATGACGCTAAGTCTCTTGATGGATTTGCTGTTGGGCTTGCATCATTGCGTAGATCATTTAAAATATCTGTTGCCCGTCCATAGGTTGCCCTTGTGGGAATACAGGCATCGGTAGAACGAACTGCGGAGGCGGCAAAATATTATCACGCCGGAACCTGGAAGTATGCTGGCCCGCTTGATTGCTTTGAGCTGATTTTCCTCGGTCTTCGGGTGTTACTCCTTCATCATAGGTAACCACAGCATCGTGTGGTGTACCCAAGGGGTTCTCGTCTTCGATTCTTGGATCCATTACTCTGCATCAAAAATAAACTTATAAGAGGCGCACAGGAATCAAGGGAGGATGCAAGTCAAAAATTAATTCAAATACGATATAGATATCAAGAACAATTCAAGCAAGTGGATGAGATCCTAAAACTTATCCTATCCTTAGTGCAGGCCTGTTCGGTCCTTAAGTTAAAATCGAACAATTTAGTCGTTGACCTTCATGGGCCACCACAAAAACTATGTTACGCCCCAGTCCCAAAATATCGAGGGACTAGACACGTGGCAATGGCCAGCAGCACACACCGATGGACAAACCCAATTTAATGGATCCATCGGGGCATACTTAAGCTGTAATACAATAAATAGGTCTACTAATCTCATCCACAGAATGAATACAGCAATATCAATCAAAAGGAAAATAAATATCATCCAGTCACAAGTAATTAAACTCGGGGAACAACCCGATATAAAGTCTGTTACAATTGTTCTTTAAACAATAATTAAAAGAGTTTAAAGCAGCAAGACTGAGCATAAAGGAAGCAGATATTCAGGAAAAATCCTCAGCGATCACCTCGTCCTCAGGTGCTGGTACTGTTTCGAGAAGTGCTCCTGTTCCGTACACCTCAGGATAGATATCCTCTGCTAATCCTGGGGACATAATCCAGATCCAGGTCCTCAGGGGACATAGCAAGGTACAAAATAACTCATGCCAAAATAAATACAGTGTAGCAATAATTGAACAATAGGGTAAACTATATAACCATCTATGTGAAATGCAAGTTGAGAGCATCACTAGAACTTAGGCTGAGACTACTACAAGCTCTGTGTCGGTGAGCCGGTAGCAGTTATACTATGTAGTTATGCTATGTAGTTTACTATGTAGTGGCACCATATATATATAATCAGCCTGTAGCCTGTGTGTCTCTCCTCACTCAATTTAATCACACGTCTCATGTCCACGATGTCTCATATCAATGTCACATAAAATCATATCTAATGCAGTGAGTCATACTATGTCTATGAATTTAATGTCTATGTCATAAATTTTACAGCCTACACAGAATCACCTTGAATATTTCAGGAAGATTCTGTCTCATGATTAGTGTCCGGTGTCCTGGGTTATAACGTACTTGATAATGCAAGTACAAGAATATAAAGGGTGTCGATATCCATCTCTAGGTGACGTTACACAACTCCGCGTACGGGGTTGGCACCCGACTATAATCGGACGCTAAGTAAGTCACACGGTCCTAGGTTAAGCATGTTCAAAAATGTATAAATAAGGCAAAGAATAAGTAATAAGAACTGCAAGATTTGGCAACGTACACTTGCCTGTGGTTCTAGCTCCAACTGTAGCTCTGACTTCAGAGAGAATTGCAGGGACTGCTCTGGTTGCTGAAATAAACATCACCATCAGATTCAAAAAATATCAAATAGCTAGAAACGCCTGTCCTTGAGTCTAATTTGGATACAGGGGCAAAAATGACATTTTCAAGTCCAAGCGGGGTTCACATGTGGGCCACTTTGCACCGAAAAATGTGTTAGAAACAATGGTCTCCAAATTCGTCCAACTTAGTGTCAACAAGTCAGGAACGATGATACGAACCCAACAGAACTTGCAGACCTGGATTCCGATGAGCCGTTCACAAAATCGCCCGTCAAATGGAACCGTAGGGCCCACGATACGTAATTTTGTCAATGTTCTCAGAATTGAACCAAACTTGGGTCACAGGACCAGCTTATTGCTACGAGTTCGATGGCACAAGTTTCGTTTCGGTCTGACATGTGTACACAAAGTTACGACGTATTCTAGAACGGACGGATACGAGACGTTGTCGACGGATACGCGTTGATTTTGGTGCGCACGCACATCCAAATCAACTTCTGCGAAATCCCGCACGTCCGTATCAACGGTGCACACGTTTCGGTAAAAACTGCACTCGATCAAGTAGTCCCGTTTGGCGGGGCGTACTCAGTTCCGGGGTGAAACAGGGCATTAGTTTTCCTGTTTTTGGATCGTGGTTCGCGATAACCACAGGATGCGATACACCGAGCGGGTTGCACGGGCATCGAGAGGTTACTCAGTCTATGCGTCATAACTGAAAGAACAGAAAATGGGGCAGCGAGGAGAGAGAACGGGTTACCTGAACAGGGCTTCGCAAAACAGGGTTGCACGTGTCCGCGTGTTAATTCGACACAGGATCTGTGTCCTGGATGTGTCCGGGTGCTGCTGGGTTCTGTGTCCGGAGACTCGCTGGGCTCGGGGCGGCCGGCTGAGGTGCTGACCAGAGGAAGGCGGCTCGGGTGCGGCAGCGGCGAGGTCGGGCGGCGCCGGTGGCGGCTCAGGCGGCCGGCAGAGGCGGGGCAGCGGGCTTGGGGGCTAGGGCTCGGCTGCTATTTTACTGCAGGCCAGAGGAGGGTGGCTCGGGCGGTGGGAGGTGGCTCAGGTGCTCGGGGCTGGCAGAGAACGGAGGAGGATGGCCGGAGAAGACGGAGGAGAAGGAAAGGGAAAACTCGGGCCGGAGCTAGGTTTATATAGAGGGGGAAAGGAAGAGGACGGCCGGCAGTTTACGGAAGAGGAAGGGGAGACGGCTCAGACGTTCGAGGAAGAGGAAGGGAAAGGGTCGCCGGCAGCCACGGCGGCGGAAACGGCCGCCGGAAGGAGAGGGGTCGGGGGAGAAGAAAGGATTTGGGGGTTAGGGTTTTAGGCGGGTCGGGTCGGGTCTAAGCGGGTCGGGTTGAACCCGGATCCGACCCGCTAAGGTTTGGGCCAGGTTCAACTAGAGCGGGTCTGGTTCGAGTCAGTTTGGTTTAATTTGGTTCAAGTGAACCGGGTTCAGTCAGGTTTAATTAGGTTTAAATATACAATAGTTTTTAGGGTTTTAAAAATGCTTTCGGGGTCCAATAAATTCGTGAAAAATTACCCTATGTCTAATTTTTTATTTTACACCAAAAAATATTAATTTCATAATATTTTAATATTAATTAACATCAATTTAAAAATTATTTAAAATCAAAATACCTTAGTTTTAATTACAAAAAATCCCAGAAATTTATAAAAAATTGTAAAAAATTCCAAATTAAAAATTCTTGAAAAATTAGGGGGTTTACAGATCATGGGAGGACCACCTATATCTTATGGAGTCTTCTTACAATAATAGCTATCAAGCGAGCATCCAGATGGCTCCGTTTGAAGCATTGTATGGAAGAAAGTGTAGGTCTCTTGTGTGTTGGAGTGACGTGGGAGAATATCAGCTTCTGGGACCAGAGTTGGTAGTTAACACCGTAGAGACAGTGAAGAAGATACAAGAGTACTTGTGAGCAGCACAAGACAGGCAGAAGCAGTGGGCAGACCTTCATCGTCGTCCTTTGGAGTTTAAAGAAGGTGATCATGTCTTCTTGAGGATATCACCTACTAGAGGCACTATTCGATTCGGAGGGCGTGGCAAGTTGAGCCTAAGGTATATTGGACTATTTGACGTGCTAGAGAGAGTGGGAGAGGTGGTGTATCGACTGGCACTACCACCATCACTCGCGGGAGTACATAATGTATTCCACGTTTCTCAACTTAGACGATATGTGGTAGATATCAGTCATGTTCTCGACCACTCTGCGATCACCATTGGGCCGAGCTTGTCATTCCAAGAGCAACCCGTGGGGATCTTTGATCGTCGAGAGAAAGTGTTGAGGAATCAGTCTATTCCCTTGGTCCGCGCGGCATGGAAGCATTGTGCACCAGGAGAATCCACTTGGGAGCGCGAGGACGACATGCGCAAACGTTTTCCGTATCTGTTCGTAGATCAAGTTATGAATTTACTTTGTTCATTTCTACCTTATACCATCCTTGATTTTCTATCATGGCTTAGTTTTAATTTTGAGTACAAAATTTTTATAAGTTGGGTAGAATGTAAAACCACTTAATTTTAAATATTATAATTATTTAATTAATTATTTAATTTATTTATAGTATTTCTTAGTTAATTAGGAAATATAATTTATTGAATAAATTACCTAGGTAACTACTCATCTAGAATTTATGGAACAAAAACTATTTTTATATTTATTTTTAGGAAGTCTTGCAGAAGGATGATAGATTATTTTTATGTACTAATATATTTTTCTAGAATTTTTACGATATATATATATATATATATATATATATATATATATATATATATATATATATATATATATATATATATATATATATATAGTATAAATAAAAAGGAAAGAAAGAAAAGGAAAATAAATAAATACAAAAAAAACTTAATGATAAAAACCCTAAAGTAAACTAACTACCCCAGCCCGCTACCTACCCCAACCCGAGAGCCAGCGGCAGAACCCGCGCGGCCCAGCGTCGACCGCCCCCTGTTTCCCTTCTTTATATATATATATATATATATATATATATATATATATATATATATATATATATATATATATATATATATATATATATATATATATATATATATATATATATATATATACCATGAATCGAGCCCTAACCCTAAACCTAATCTAATCGCCTACACTTACCTGCGCCGACCCCGACTTTCGCACAGCCACCGGAGCACCGCCACCTGTGTCCGCATACCCTCGCGCAAACGCCGCGCAGAAACGACAGCGATAACCCCTAATTCAAGCGCAGTTTCCTGCCTCATCGCTCGACCGATTTCTAATCCATCTTCACCGGTATGTTTACAACATATCCCCCTCTCAACTCTGTAAATTAGTTTCCATCGATCAGCGTTTAACACTAGGTAGAAATTGAGGCCGAGTTGAAGAAAAACCATATAATTTAAACTGCAGAAAACTATTTTGATGACCTATGTTTAGAGACTAATATCTTCCACCATAGACTTCCAAATTAAAATCTACCTGTTGCTATGTGAAGTCTATATAACCGAGATTATTTCCTGTTAATTAGAATATTTTATTTTGTGTTAAATTCAGAGATAAATTGGGTTAAAAATTAGGAAAAAATTATTTTTAAAATATTAGAAATTATGATACGGAGCGCACCCCGCCAAACGGGACCTCCCTGTCGCATACCAATTGCACCAAAAGGTGCGTATGGTATGTCATGACATGTAGAATTTTGCAGAAACTGATTTGGGCGTGTGTGCGCGTCAGAATCAACTCGTATCCGTAAAAAGTCTCAGTATCGCAACTTTTAGAAAATATCATACAATTTAGTGTACGCTCGTCGAAATATGACAAAACTTATGTCATTGGATTCGTGGTATCACGCTGGTCATATGATCCAAATTTCACGCGATTCCGAGATAGTTGACCAAGCCCCTATTTGTGGGCCTTATAGTTGACTTTTAGGGCAAATTTGTGTTCGGATCACCGGAATTCAAAATTGGACATACAGTTGAGTTTGTATTAACGTTTAAAATTTATTTGACCTATGATTTGTCCCATTTAGAGACCTTTACCCCTGGCACATTTTTTGGTACAAAGTGGACCACATATGGACCCCATTTTGACCCAAAATTACTGTTTTGCCCCTATATCCAAATTGGACGAAAGGATAGTATTTTCTAGCTATCTCCCTGATTCCAGGAATATTAGTGATATTTATTTCAGCATCCGGAGACGTTTACTCGGATGCCATAGTTTATGATCCTGTGTACTTGACGTCTGGACGCTTACACTATACAGATTGCTTGCCAGGCAATTATACCTTGCCATTGTACTGTGATTTATATTTCATATGATGCATGTATTTTATTTTTGTCCATTTGGTTCATATATTTTAACTGCTATATAAACTGCGCGTCCAAGGATAACTTGGATGCATCGATAGTGGCGTCATATTCTATTTTTATTATATATATGCATGTTGACCTAGTTTATGAGACCACCCCATTATCATAAGGCATTCTTATGTTTCATTGGCCATGACACTATTATTACACGAGTGTGAGTCTCATGTAGGACACGGACTTGCGTACGCGACTGGCCACTGGTACGTATAGGACGTGCGACGGATAGGGATAACTACTGATAAAAATTGTATGCTAGAAGACCTGGCAGTTATTTAGACGTATCATCGTGTCATGGATTCGACATGCTTAGAGCATGGGGTGGGGAGAACAACAAGTAAGGCGTTTGGGCTCATTTGCACTTTTCTTGTGTAACCCGTACGCTCCGCCGAAGATGCGTGGTCATGATGACCTATATATTATTATTACCTGGCGGCCTTTGAGGTTCAAAAGACGTCATACTTTTTAGGCCCCTGAATCTCCGAGAGAATTATTCCAATCCCATTTTAGCCAGATAGCCTACGTGTTGGAAAGTTATTCTCAAAGTGCATTCACATAGATGGTTAGGCGACCAATTGGATGTTTATTTTTAGTACTTTATTGGCATGCTTCTATGTATCTTGTTATGTCCCTCTGAGGAACTGGTCCCTTTCCAGGTATAGACGTGCAGGATTATCCACAGGAGTACGGACCCAGACCTGACACTTCATACCAGACTGATGAGGTCTTACCTTCAGAGTACCTTTGATTCATCGTAGCTGATGGATATTCTAGTTGCTATTTCCTTTATTGATATTGTCTTATATTAGAGTTTGATCTCTTCTCTCTTTTAATAGTTTTTAGTATCGTCAATTGGCAGTGGATTTGTTTTCACCCGATTATCATTCTTTGATACTTCGTACTTGAGATTCAGTTATTTATTTCCTATTTCTTTATTTATGTTGTGGATGAGATATAGATTGTGTGTGACTTTTGTTGATAGTATATTACCACTTCTGGATTGGATATTCATAATACAACATACATATGTGTTATGGTTTCCATATATTGGAGTCGTCATATACATACGGTTGGCATGTTGCGTATAACTAGTCCTACGTATTTTGGGACTGGGACGTGACAGCTATATATATATATATATATATATATATATATATAAGTAGATGGGAAGGGAGCTAGCCACGGATTGGGGTCTGGGCTTAGGTTGTTTTAGGTTTTGGGTTTAGTTAGGTTAGCGGGTAGGATTTATTTTATTTCTTTTCTTTTCCTTTTCTTTTTCTTTATTTTATTCATAATTATATGTAAAAAAAATTCAAAAATAGTTAGGTAGTTGGAAGAAATTCTAGGAAATTTATATTTCTTTAAACAAATAATTTACAACCAAATTTATATTAATTCAAAAGATATTTACCAAATATGAATGAATATTAAATTAGTTAAATACATCCATAAATTATATTTTCTACTTAATATTATATTGAAAGCATGCAGGGGTTTGAATAACGCAACTCGAGTGTCATATGCATAATAGAACCAATTAGGCTCATAGTATAGATTTAGTTGGAATCGATTAGTTGGTATGGCGTGTTAAAATTGTATGCCACGACAAATGGGTTAATTAATCATTGTTTTCTCGTAATTGTGTCACAAAATTTGTACGACCAAAATAAAGCATGAGTTGCGATTTGTGAGTGACAGTCATGGCATGAGCCTATTTGACTCGTCTAAGTCGAGAATGCTAGGTTGGTTGGACAGAAAATGCTAGTGTTGCACTCAAGATCTTAAAACCATGGTGGTTGGTTTCCAAAGCTCGAATAAATATTTAAAATAAGAAATATAATTATTAATTACCTAATTAACCCTATATAAAAACTAGGGTGCTTACAATCTATCCACCTTAAAAGAATTGTGTTATCGCAATTAAAAAAAATAAAACGTAATAGGTCAGGAAGGGTGTGTGCTCCAAAAGAGATGGCACGGTTGCAAGACACGTTTGTTGAAGCACGACACAAATGATAAGGGACCATGAACAAGGGAAAATTGAGAGGAAGGGTGAGGGTTTTGTTCAAGCAGAATACGTAGGGAAGCAATAAAAACTTTTTTTTCTTCTCAATGAGAGATGGATAACTCAAGAGTAAAGGAGTCTGATTACAACGAAGATCAACTATAGCTACAATGAAGATCAACTACAGCTTATGAAAACTTGGGTACCTGTTACATATTACTAATATAGACTAACAAGTTCATGCTAACATAATACTAGGTATATACTAGGGAATGAAACTAACAACACATGTTAAAGTATTACTAGGAATATCCATTACTATAGCTAACTATGATAAAACTAAATATTACCCATATTCGCTACTCCTCTAGTCTGTTCCTCCTCTACTGTCATTGCAAAAGCCTGACCACGTCCCTGAGCTTGTGTCCTCTGCTGCTGCTGTGCCTGCTGGAAAAGCGTTGTCTGTGGTGCCAAGGATGGCCTCTACGGATATCCTCTGGGAGCTGGCGCCCTCGGTACTGGAATAACTGGCCCAGGTGGCTGCTGAACCGTTCTCGGTGTTGGTAAAGATAGTCGGTGAACCATCGGTGCTCGTCGGTGGACCATCGGTGTCCTCCTCGATGGTCCGTGCAATCTCTGGCTAAATGCTGGTCTGAACCACAAAGCAAATACAATCCCAATCGACGTCGGCATTTCTTGGCGAGATGGCCTACCTTGCCACAATAATGACAAGTAGGGAGTCCTGGTGCTGGTGTTGTTAGGGCTGGTTGATGAATCATCAATGCTCCTTTTTGTTGTTCCATATAGTCCCATGCCGAGTGTTGTCCCGATCCGCAAATCAAGCATAGTCCCAACTTGCATCTGCACTGCTCGTGTGATGGCCTTGCTTGCCACAATATTGACATATAGGCAGTATCGGTCGGGTTGCTCTGGGTGACTGGTGCATGTGAGGTCTCTTTGCAGCTCCTCCCTATTGTGCTCGGTCTGGTGCTAGTGTATGCGATCGCTTCTGGATGGACTCTCTTCCGTTGACACGTTTCATGCATCAAGCTGCTACAAGGACTTTCGTATAAGAAGTAGGTGAAACTATGCCAATCTGTCTCTGTAGCACAAAGCTCAGTCCTTCAAAGAATTTTTTTTGCCTCCTCTTCTTGTGTCAGGATCAGTGTAGGGTTGAACAATTGAATCAAGCATGATGCAAGTCAAAAAATTAATTTGAATCTGATATAGAGGTCAAGAACATGTCAACATGTGGATGAGATCCTATAATTTATCCTATCATAATTGCTGGCTTGCTCGGTCCCTTAGTTGAAACCAAAATAATATATTCTTATACCTGTATGGGTCACCATAAAAACCATGTCACGTCCCAGTCCTAAAATACCAAGGGACTAGCCACGTGGCAATGGCCAGCAGCACAACTCCAACAGACAAATCCAATTTAATGGACCCTTTAGAGTGCACTTAAGCTGTAAATTAAATACAATGGTCTATGATACATGTCACAGTTTATATATCTAATATCATCCACAATAAGTAACAGAATCACAAAGAGACAAGTCCAGTCACAATAATATAAAATGATCTGTCCAACTAAAGCAATATAAATAATGTCACGGGGAACAACCCGTCATCAAAATAGAAAGAAAAATGACTCCAAGTACAATATACAGAAGTCACTACAAGATCAAATATCTAAGAACACTAAGCATAATAAATGAATGGTGAGAATATTGTGTGCTCAAGAGAAGTCCTCCGGAACAACTATGTCCTCTGCAACTTGTACGTCTCCAATAGTAGCACGTGCCCCGTAAACCTCGGGATAGCTCTCATCGTCTATACCTGGGGACATAATCCTGATCCAGGTCCTCAGGGGACATAGCAAGGTACAATAAACACCCAAGCCAAATAAAATATATTAAGTAAAAATAGATCCTCAGGGAAAGCTATGTAACCAGCTAAGTGAAAAGCAAATAAGAGCATCACTAGTACTCAGACTGAGACCACTACAGGCTCTGTATCGGGGAGCCCATAACAGCAAGTAGTATCTCGTAGGGCCAGTAATGTGCCAAGCTCTAATATAGAGACTAAAGCACCTCCAGTAACATAGTATATATATAACATAATCAGCCTGTAGCATGTGTGTCTCTCCCCAACTAATGTAACCTTAGGTCTCATGTCAAAAATATCTCACGTCCATAACACACAAGATCATGACATCTAGCTTGTCACGCCCCGATCTCCCGCAGGCTATTTCGGCCGTCCCCACTAGGCGGGAATCACCCTCGCCAGCGCTCCCGCGGGACGATCGCTTCGACCCATCCGGGCGTGATGCCGCACGAGCATGAGCCACGCCCATGCAAGGCCGTGGTTCATTGGCTGACGGTAAGAGTTCTAAGCCACAGAGTCGCACAGATTATCCGAGTACAGCGGAGTCATGAACGCATAGGCGATCGGTAACAAGTTCACTGAGTTGACAATATATAGCGGAAGCATTAAAATACAAGTTGAAGTAAAGATATCTCTTTTATTGATATGAACAAGTGTTACAGGCGGCGCATAGCCAAGATTACAAGTCGCTCAAGCCTCTCTCTCTAAAACAGTAAAAGTATGCTAAGTGGCTACAATTGAGGAATGATTGTACAGGCGATGTTCAGGTGATGTCCAACATTATGTCTTGTATATGTGCTTCAGTTTCGGACCCACCGTTGCTTCGGAGTGATCTTCACACCTTAGCACGCATGAAGGAGGCATCCACACCGAACGAGGTTCTCCCGCACCCTGCATACAAACTGGTGGATTATCAGTACATTGAATGCACTGGTGGGGAAGCTACTCGCCCGCTCGACAAATCCAAACACGTAATACAAGCTCCGTGCACAACTATTAAATTATCTTTCTAGTTGCCTTAGGATCAGTTTCATGTAAAGATTGAATAATCTAACGTGTCGGGTGGTGCGCCGTGCAACATGAGAGGAAACACGACGAGACTTACCAACTTACCATTTTACCTTCCCTGTCCAAGGCAAATATTATAAATCTGAGCACGGGCAAGTATAAGCATTTAGGGGCATTCATAATGAAAACCAAGTTATAGCATATGCAACACGAGAGTCATTTTGTATCATGATCGTTCATGTGTTCAGTTGTTCATTGATGCGATGCAATGACTCGCACGCGGATAGCCGCTAAGCGAGGATGACTTATCTATATAAATATGAGTCGCTGGCATAGCCATAAAGGACCGTTTATAGTCTTGAACTGATGAAAAGCAACAAAGATTCATTGGTGGCTGCAGACCATCCTGTCCAGATGAGTGAGACTATCGTGTAGTTTCATCCGGATCGGAACGGTCCCAGTGCCCCGGTGACCGCCCGTGGAACCGAATGACCTTATTTCCAAGTTGTCCGCGACATGCAGGTCAGGGCCAGTTCAAATCCATAACTTGATGTGATAATCCATGATTCGTGATCTGAAACGAGCTTTTGCTCCAAGAGCTGAGATTCGTGGATTCGTTACATGACGTGATTCTCGTTTAGATAAAAACTTGATGTGATTATCATTCAGTTGCATGTGACATGATTCTCGTTCAGTATTTATTTGTCCTGATGCGTGCCCGGGATTGCCTTGGCGACCCAACGGTCCCGGATACTTGCAGGTTCATTCAGGCACGGAACGACTACATAGTAGTCTCCCGGGGTTTGGATGAAAATGCGGCAACATTATAAGCAGACAAGCATGTGTTTCTAAGGAACATAAGTAGCATGTTTGCTCGGGCCCGAAGGTAAATTGAGAGTTAGATCGTTAGGGGACTTGGCATGCGAGGGTCTGAATATAAGCTGTATTTCAATTTCCATGTTCTAGCATAAGCAATACAAGTTGGGATTATTCCCTTAGCTAGGTGTGTTGGATTTATTAGCATGCAGGGGTGATTCACCTAGCGACTAGCATGAACATTCCAGATTTTATGTGTGCTGGCTAAGCAAAGATAAGTTCACCGTAGCCACCCACCTTAGCGATGATTCGCCTCGGTAGAGCGATACGTCAAGCGAGCCTCTGTAAGCCTAAGTCGGATTCCTGTAGGGACAAGTCTGGATATCCTTTGCTTCTCGTTTGAGGCAAAGCGGATCGGGACAGTTGTACTTTTTGTCGTTTGAGTCGGCAGTCCGCTAGAACGGAACGGGGTGTTACATAGCTAGTAAAACGAGTCATAATAATATCCATATAATATGCAAGTCTCATATCACGAATCATGTAAGCCTATACAGAATCACCATGGATAACTCCAGAAAGATTCTGTCACATGAAAGAGTGTCAAGTGTCCTGTGGTATGGCGTACTTAGTAAATCAATCATGTAAAAATATGATCATGGAATAAAATCTCTAAGTGACATTACACGACTCCGCGTACGACGTCGACACCCGAATCTTGTTCGTATGCTAAGCAACGTCTCACGGTCATAGGTTGAGCAGATACATTATAAGAGTGTGTGTATATATATATATATATATATATATATATATATATATATATATATATATAAAGAAATATAAGCATATAAATAACAGGATCTACTGCAAGTTTGGCAAGGTACACTTGCCAGGGTCCTAAACTCTGTCAGCTGCTCTTAAAAAAGGAAAATCTGAGGGGTACGCCTCCGGATGCTAAAATAAATATCACCAATATTCTCAGAAGACTTGAAATAGCTAGGATAGACTACCCATAAGTCCAATTTGGACATAAGGACAAAATTGACAATTTTGGGTCAAAGCGGGGTCCACATGTGTTCTACTTCGCACCAAAAATTGTGCCAGAGACAAAGTTTTCCAAATGTATTAGACTTTGTGTTAACGAGTCCAAAATGATGATATAAACCGAACAGAACGTCCAAGACTGGATCCCGATGAGCCGATTATGAAAACGCCCGTTATATGGAACCGTGGGGCAAACGAACGGTATTTCGTCAATGTTCTCAGATTTGAACCAAACTTGGGTCACATGACCAGTGTAATACTCTGAATCCAATATCATAAATTTTATTTTGAATTGACGAGTACACACGAATTTATAGCGAGGTGTCAGAGTAGGCCGATACGGTGCTTTTCGGTGAATATGCGTTGATCCGGCGTGCACGCACGTTTAAATCAAATTTTGCAAAAGCCCATACGTCTGCGTTCATATTTTGCACCATTCGGTGCAATCCGCACACGATGACGTAACCTCGTTTGGCGGGACGTACCCCGTATCGAAGATTTTTGGTATTTTAAAAATAAGTTTTTTTGTCGTTTTGGAATCAGAATAATTTAACCATTAAAGCAAACTAATAAAAACTAAAAAAAAGTAAAATCTTGGTTATATTATGAAGAAGTTTTTTCAATTATATTTTAAAAATAATTAACGAGTTGGTAAAAAATTGGGCATGAACATGGATACTTGGACTGAATTTGAACTATTTTTGACCAATTTTTTGGCCAACTTTTGGTCGTTTTTTCAATCAACCCCGGGTGCCTAAATTCGTTTCAGTTCAAGAAAATCCTAGGAGATTAGGTTATGAGCATACCAGCGAAGATGAGATGTGAAACAGATGAGCGAGGAGGGAGAAAACTCCTTGCGAAGGGAGGGCTGCTGCTGCTATGCGGGCGGCGGCGCTGCGGGCGGTCGTCGTGGGTGGTCGGGGTCCGACGTGGGTGATGGTGGATGGTGGAGGCGTGGGTGATGGTGGAGGTGGAGTTCTCTTAGGGTTAGGGTTTTATGATTCTAGTATGTTCACATGCTATATATATATATATATATATATATATATTATATATATATATATATATATATATATATAGATGTGAAGGGAACTAGCCACGGGTTGGGGTCTGGGCTTGGATTGTTTTAGGTTTTGGTTTTGGTTTGGGTTTAGGTTTAGTTAGGTTAGCGGATATGGTTTATTTTATTTTATTTCTTTTCCTTTTCTTTTGCTTTATTTTATTCATAATTTTATGTAGAAAATTTTCAAAAATAGTCAGGTACTTGAAAAAAATTCTAGAAAATTTATATTTCTTCCAACAAATAATTTACAGCCAAATTTATATTAATTCAAAAAATATCTACCAAATATGAATGAATATTAAATTAGTTAAATAAATCGATAAATTTTATTTTTTACTTAATATTATATTGGAAGCATACAGGGGTTCGAATAACGTAACTCGAGTGTCATATGCATAATAGGACCAGTTAGGCTCATAGTATAGATTTAGTTGGAATCAATGGGTTGGTGTAGCGTGTTAAAATTGTACACCACGACAAAAAGGGTTAATTAATCATCGTTTTCTCGCAATTGTGTCATAAAAGTTGTGCGACCAAAATAAAGTATGGAATTGCAAATTTGTGAGTGACGGTCATGGCAGGAGCCTAATTTGACTCGTCTAAGTCGAGCATGCTAGGTCGGTTGGAAGGGAAAGACTAGTGTTTCACTCAAGATCTTAAAACTATGGTGGTTAATTTTTAAAGACCGAATAAATATTTAAAATAATAAATATAATTATTAATTATCGAACTAACCCTATATAAAAACCAGGGTGCTCACAAGACTGTCCCCAGATATGTAGTTCTTGGGAATCACTGTCCTCACGGTAGGACGGGTTGGTATGGATCACTAGGAGATTGCTACTTCCGGCTTGTAGAATTATTGCGGGTCCTGAGGATAGAAGGACCATGTTCGCTTTGATCTCCAGTATTGCCTGGACCAAAGTTTGCATTGTGGCACTCATGGTGTGCATCATTGTCTCAAGAGCATCGAGACGTTGGCGATCGCTGAGCCCTTCTGCCTTTGGCTCCTGAGTCACACTGTCCTCAGGGAAGACGGACATCGTTGCATTATTTTCAGACTCAAAGGAGATGCTACTCCCAACTTTAAATGATGCTCTGACTATTCGAGGGTGACTCCCAACTTCAGAACATCTGGCATCCTAGTATTTTCTTCTGCCAGAGTCTGGGTGATGAACAGTTTCTTTGTCATCCCGGGATGCCGCATAGACGTGGACGTTCTGGGTGTTCGTCAGACGACCATCATCGGCAACAGAGTGAGAGGCGGGAAGCGTATGCTCCGCAGCTGGGTGAGGCACAGTGGCCTTGGCCACCCACGTTCTGTAGGTCTTCTTGGGCTTGGCTATCCATGGCAAAGGATTAGCACTTTCTTCCGAGAGCATTTTCTCGAACACTTGCTGGTCAAAGCGGACAACCAGCATCTTTTGCGTCGAGCCGAGCTTGGCAACATCGAACTGCGTCACCAACTTCTCAACAGAGAAGAACGCCTTCTCCAGCAGAGTCACCATCGTGGTTGCCATTTAAATCAAAAAGGGAACTAAAAAATATGGATTTGATTAACAAACTAAGAAAAAGTATAGAGAAGTCCTAGAAGATAATCTAAGTACAAATTTATTTTCTGGGGTGACGATGGAGGGTTAGGAGTGTAGCAACTTTTTTTACTTCGTGGATAATTCGATGCAGAAGTTCTTCTCTCTTGTTTGAGTATAGATCCTCAGATAGCCTGCTATTTATAGTTGTCATGTGGACGTGCTATGGATGTCGCATATGTTCCTGTTTGGTGGCTGCATAGGGCCACTTCGACAATATACGGTTGTAACGGTAGTCGCATAATGTGGGCAAGCTGCCACGTGAGTTTTATTAACATATTTTTTTGATGATAGCTCGGGGTCGTTTCAACCCATTTTGTGCGTGACTTGATTAGCTAAACACGTAGTTCGCAATAACTGTGCGAAGATCTCTGGTCATAACAGAAAGATCCTGTAGATCAGGGGGCCGCCTAGTAGTCTTGGCCGTATATATGTTCTGGCCGCATATTCTGACTGAGGTCGCATGTGTGCTCTCGTCCGCGATCTCTCAAAATAAGCGCCCTTTGGGCTTCCTGGAAACGTCCAAGTTCCTCATATTTATAGCTACCATGCTGATGGTTGCAACTGTGGACGCATATCATGGGTGGACACCCACGTTGCCTCGGTTCGTATATGCGGTTGATAAAATCTGGGGTTATTATCAACCCGTTGTAGGCGTGACTTGGTCAGCTGGACACATAGTCAGCACCAACTGTGTGAAGATCTCTGCAGTTGTAACAGGAAGATCTTATGAGCTTGTCACGCCCCAGTCCCAAATACGTAGGACTAGGAATACGTAAGCATGCCAGCCGCATGGATATGGCAACTCCAATATATGGAAACTATAACCCATACGTACGCTATAATATGAAAATCAATCCACACGTGGTATAAACATATGTCACAAGTCATAGGGTACAATCTAAATCTCATCCACCAAAAATCATATAGAAATAAATAACCAGTATCTATGAAACTAGATCTCAACAAGAAGTATCTAAAGATGATAGTTGGATGGAAACAAATCTACTACCAACTCGAATGGAAAGTATATACAATATAAGTACAACACCACAACACAACAAACACACTATAGGAATACCAGCTACAATCATGGCTCGAAGAGAGGACATCCACGAAACATATCTATCCATCCAATCTGCGCTCCTGCAAATACTCAAGAACAGATACACCTGGCAGAGGACCAGGTCCTCAGAGGGACGTAACAAGATACAGAAAATACGAGCCAACTTGAATACAGTAAACATGCATATAATTTGAAAATAGATAAGTATGCTGTACAAGACAATCTATATGAATGCAAATGAGGACAACTTTTCGACGTATGGGCAAGGGTAGTCTACTCGATCTAAGCCTCACAACTCACACACCCGTCTAGAACATCAGAAATTGACATACCTCTGGGGTAGCGACCAGCGCGACTCTACAAAAATCGACATACCTCTGGGGTAGTGACCAGCGTGACACACGCCCGTAGTGCGAACTATATACTATGGTTTACCAGAGTGGTTAAAGCCCATACGCCTAATGATTGTCCTCTATGATACTAAGTGTCAAGTGTGTGTCAACATATCTAATATATAGTACTGACTGAAAGAAACTACACATGCAAGAATAAACAGAAATGTAATAAATATAAAGAAATATAAATAGCATGCAAAAGTACTGTAATAATTTGGCAAGGTATCTTGCCTGGCAAGAAGCTGCAAAATGTAGTGTCCCAATGTCAACACCAAGAGTCAGAAGCTACGGCCTCAGAATGAACGTCTCCGGATGCTGAAATAAACATCACCAACGTTCCCAGAATGAGCAAAATAGCTAAAAAGCACTTTCCTTTCGTCCAATTTGGACACAGGGGCAAAATGGTAATTTTGGATAAAAGTGGGGTCCACATGTGGCCCACTTTGCACCGAAAAGCGTGCCAAGGGTAACAGTCTCTAAATGGGACAAACTATAGGTCAAACAACTCTAAATGTCAGTACGAACCCAACGGTATGTCCAAATATGGATTCCGATGAGCCGAACACAATTTTGTCCAAAAAAGTCAACTGTGGGGCCCGCCAATTGGCAATCTGGTCAACCATCTCAGAAATACGTGAAAATTGGGTCACTGGACCAGCGCGTTACCACGAGTCCAGTGGCACAAGTTTCGTCGTAATCTGACAAGCGTGCATAAAATACGTACGAGTTCCACAAAAATTGCTACACGGTGTGTGTCCGCGGATACGGCCTGATTCCGGCGCGCACACGCGTCCGAATCAGTCCCCACAAATTTTTACGTGTCCAGTTATGCTGCGTGCACCATTCAGTACACTTGGCACACGGCGGGGCGGTCCCGTTTGGCGGGGCGCGCTCCGTTTTCCAACTTTTGGAAATCTGGAAAAAGTGGGTGCGCGCAGTTTTGTGACGAATATCATTATGTCCACAGCAACTAATAGCATAGGATTGTTTTACAGAAAATAAACTAGGTCAGGTATTCTACAGGTATCAAAAATAATCACCGAATTCGGATCTCTGTGGTGGGAGATACGAACTCGGCAATATGGGTGGTCATTCTGAAATTCTGCGATTCCAGAATTGGGTCTGTCCGTCCACTTTGGATGCTGTTTTTCACCTAGGGGCACACGTTTTCCGAGGTTGGCTATAAAACAAATATTGGAGAGGATTAAGGGGTGATCATACCTATGAAAATGGAATAACGTTTGGTCGAGCGAGTCGACGGAAAATTACTCCGGAGCAAAGGTGCTTCAAGTAGGATTCTGCAGGGCGCGAGGTCGGAGTCGACGGGATGGTTGGATGGCTTGACGGGGCTTCTCTGGCTGCGATGACGGCTCTAGATGGGAAGAGGAGGTCTGGAGATTTAGGTTAGGGTTTTGAGAGAGAAATATATATATATATATATATATATATATATATATATATATATATATATATATATATATATAGGAAGAGAGAGGGTTGGATGGTTGGGTCCGCGGGGTGAAGCAATGGGCTGAAGGTAGCGGGTTTCTCTGGAAACAATCCGCTGAAGCAAAAGTGGCGGGTCACAGCAACATGGTTGCTGAAGAGTTGCAAGTGGGCGGCTCTAAAGTATATTGCTAGGAATGAAAGCAATGCTTAAGGGATGGTTGGATGTTATCATTGTTATTATTATTATTATATTATCATTAGTTTTATTCTTATTAAATTCCTTTTACTTTTTTTTTCTTTAAATATATATATATATATATATATATATATATATATATATATATATATATATATATATATATATATATATTCACACATAAGAAAATTTATAGATTAGGGTAATGCACACCGTTAGGCTAGCAACTGCTCAAGAGGTCTTCTACATGGAATAAATTCCTAAAATTTCCTGATGGTCCCACAAGTCCTCTAAGTGCCCGAACACCTAACATAAAAATTATTAAAAATCTATTTCTCCTATTTAGCTCTAACTACTACAATTTAATTAATAATTAATAAATAAAGGGTATATACGATTTTCTAGGAAAGAGATTTTACAGAGCTTTAGGCCGCATAATAACTAGGTCGTATATTGGCGAGGCCGCATAGGTCTTGTAGCCGCATACGTGCTTTCGTTTGAGCCTTAATCGAATGGACACTCTGGTCGTATATAGGCGAGGTCGCATGGGTCTTGTAGCAATTAATGCACTAATGTGACCCGTTCTCTTCTTTTGAGCCATCATCTTTACGAGTCTCAAAGCGTCTCAGAGTGATGAATGATGTGTCAGAGCCTCTTTGTAGTGTTGTACTACCACTCTCTTTCTCTTTTCAGCATTAGGCTACCTGCCTATGAGCGGTACTACTGTCGCTGTTGTTTGTGGTGGAAAACGAAAGAATGAAAATGTATTCAAGATGGGGTTTACACGAAACCCGCCTTCTTTGGTTTACAAACAAACTTGTACAATTTGATCCTATACGAGGATGTGGGAGTATAATTTATTTAATCTGGGTAAATATTGCTATAGGTGTCTGATCTACAGTCGATCACTTTAGCCATTGGACCACATGATGATGAAGAAGTTCCGTAGAAGACAGGAAGCAGCTTCGAAGGTTGCAGGAGAGGGTGGATGCACGATGCCAAAGTCGTCGATCCCTACTCTTTGCCTGAGCTCCGGATTCTTCTTTCTCTCTCTCTCTCTTGACCTTTGGTTCGATCTTTTTGGAGGCTTTTAGACTAATTCCTTCTGCCTTCCAATTTGTCGACCTTCAATTTCTTCGACCTTCAATTTCTTTGACCCTGTTCCTCATTGATAGAGGTCTCTATTTATAGAGTTTTAGTGACAGTGACCACTTTGTCGGTATAGAAATCGAGGAGTGGAAAGTACAACGCCCTTTTACACAACGGTTAAAATAACCAATGCCTGCGTATAGATGATCCTTTGAATGAGCGTGTGACGCGGGTCCAACTAAGGGACAAAACACGTATAATCGCTACGAAGATCACGGCGTAGAAGCCACGTAGGTAGGTATCCCTCGTGTAGAAGAGGTGGGCGTAGAAGCCAATATCTGTCACCATGGCGTAGAAGCCAAGCAGGCATAGAAGCCGAATAGGCGTAGAAACCGAGCGGTCATAGAGGCCGAGTGGGCGTAGAAGTCGAGTGGTCATAGAGGCCGAGTGGACGTTGAAGCCGAGTGGTCATAGAGGCCGAGTGGACGTAGAAGCCGAATGGGCATAGAAGCCGGGTGAGCACAGGAGCTGAATGGGCGTAGAAGCCGCTGCGTACCGTGCCAGAGTGCTGATGTGGACGTCTTAGTCGGAATTATGACTTTTGAAGATATAATCAAATCTTTTGCATTAAATGCAGAGATTTGCCACCATCCTGTGCATTAAATACAGAAGCATATTTTTGAAGGTCTGCAGCCCTTCTGTGCATCAGTCGCAGAGACCTGCCTCGAGAAACTGTCATCGCTCTGTGCATTAGACGTAGAGACGTACCTCGAGAAACTGTCACCGCTTTGCGCATCAGTCGTAGAGACGTGCCTCGAGCCCCGTACGAAGTGTAGCTTTTGATGTGGCAGACGATTTATCTACTTCAGAGCGTAAATAGCTCATGTCTGCCTGTGTAAAACAAGACAGCGTATCCCTTCGTGCACATAAAAGCAGTTTACGCAAAGGAGATAGCAGTAAATGACAGCCTGGGTCGCAGTGATGTGCCATCATTATAGCTGTCGTCTGGGTAGTCGAGCAGTATCCCTTTGTCAGAAGTCCAGACGTCAGGTTCATTGTAGGATCTGACAGGTTCATTGCAGGATCTGACAGGTTTACTTCGGAGAATACGAAGCGTCTCTCGTACACTTCAATACTGCGTTAAAAGAGGATGGATTTTACGCCCAGGAGTCGATGAAGCACCCTGTTTACGCTGAAGCGGCTCGGACGTACTGCTTTACGCGGATGGTCCTTTGAGCTTATATTTCACGTTGTGTTTAGCGAAAAAAGTTCTGTTGCACATTTGATGGCTCTGAAGGCCTCTGTTTATGCTGCTCTGCATCAATATGCTGCGTATAGCCATCCGACGTATTTTTCATGCTTCTACAAGACCCCCTTCAAAGCTTTCAAATTCCTCAAAATTTGGAACGCTTTGAATGAAGCATGAACCGCTCCTCGTAACTCGAAACGTTTCTAAATGAAGCGTTTGAAATAGTCGATGCTGACTTTATGGCAGATTTATTGGGGACCGGTGTGACCTCTTTCACCTATAAAAAGGCTGAGGGTTTAACCTGTTCTCCCCACATTTCCATCACCACGCAGAGATGATCGCCGGAGTTCGTCGGGTCAACCTGAGAAAGAAGGAGATCATGTTCTTCCAGCGTGTAAGGAGCCAAAAAAGATGGCGTCTTCGAGCAAGTGTCCACTGCAACGATGGATCATGGAAGGATATCTTACCCTCCCTTGCTCGGGATAATCAGCAACTTTGTATGGTGGTTCTTCGGGAGAGACGAAGAATCGTATTTTACCACGCTGCTTGCAAGTGGCGCCTTCTCCAGTTACCTCTGGTGACGAGAGGCAGACAGACCGGCTAGAGTGGCGGTGGTCTATAGGAAAGTAGAATTATCCTGCTTTCCTTCTGTTGGAGGATGGGTCTATGCCCAGTTTTGTATCCTCCTGCCACTGATCATCTTCTTGGAAGAAGAGGAAGACCATCACCAATACGAGAACCTGTCAGAACAGCTTCTTGGTGCGATCTTCAGACGATGATGAGGAAGCCCTTTGTAGACAGGGTTTTCCTCAGATGTAATCATGAAAATAAAGAAAAAACCTTGTAGATTGGATTACCCCCATATGTAATCATGACTTTAATCTTTAATAAAATCGTCTTTCTTCTTCATATGATCATCTTGTCATACTTTGCTGTAAAGTCTGAATATGTGTAGCTTCGATAGGTCTGATTCTTTACGCCGACTCTGATAGAAAGAGTATTAGGCCCTGTCCTGTCTTTTACGCATAACTAGGGATGCGTAGAAAGCTGCTTTAGCAGTCGAGTGTTCGAACTGTTCTGTTGTCAGGAATGAGAAATCGCGTAGAATTCTAAACTGTTGTTTTTACTTCAGTGTAAACAGAATTCTTGTTTCAGACTTCATCTTCAAGAATAACTTCTCGATAATCCCTTGGAACAGGGTCGAGGAAAGGCTGTCAAACTGAGTTGCCCTCTTGATAGATAAAATATTCGGACTGGAGTCTGGATGAACCTCCAATTGACCCGAGAAGAGTAATTTCTCAATGTTTGAACTCTGTATGTTTCGGGTACTTGGGATATCTTGAGGTCAAGAAGGAGTATCTTCTGTGTGAACTCCTGTAATCGACTGCCTTGAGAACTGTTCGGATATACGGAAAGTCAGAGATCCGTAGTGTAGATGAGCTGAAAATCCTGAGTTCGTAGCCTATTGAGCGTAGAAAGCCACCGAGCGTGAAATCATAGATTTGTAGCTTCTGAGCGTGAAGTCGTAGGTTTGTAGCCTCTCGAGCATAAAAGCTACAGAGCATAAAGGCATCCGGGCGTAAAACCATAGACTGATAGCTTGCGAGCGTAAAACCGTAGATCTGTAGCTGTCGAGCGTAGAAAGCTTCTTAGCATAGAACTATAGATTTGTAGCCTGTGAAAAAGAAATCTTTCGAGCGTAAGGTTGCGGATCTGTTGCCTCCGAGCGTAAACTAAACACCACCGAGCGTGAGATCATCGATTTGGTATCTGCTGAGCGTAAAGTCGTAGGTTTGTAGCCTCTCGAGCATAAAAGCTACCGAGCACAAAGGCATCCGGGCGTAAAACCATAGACTTATAGCTTGCGAGCGTAAAATCATAGATCTGTTGCTGTCGAGCGTAGAAAGCTCCTTAGCGTAGGAACCGCTGACCTACTTTTGCATGAAAAACTCTTCGAATTTGCTGACTGTCCGCCTTTCGAGAGTAGTGGGCTGACTTAGTACCCAATCATAACCAAATAATAATTGTGAGATTTGGTTGGGGTTTCGAGGAGTCCGTCTGAGGATTCGAGGAGTCGACCCGAACTCTATATATATCCCAAGCTTTTGAGAGAAAAACTTTTCTCTCGTTCTTCTGCCCCAGCGAGAGAGAAAAGTTTATATATCCCAAGCCTTCGACTATTTGAGTTTTTTCCCTCGTTCTTTCTCCGAGCACTCCGAGTTTTCAGAAATGGCGCCGAAGCAAATCCCCTCCACTAAGGGAAAGAGTATAGGTTCTTCTTCTCGTTCTTCTGTCCCAACGAGAGAGTCTCCAGTCGGGCAAGGTGAACTTTCTTCTGAGCGAAGTATCCCGCCGACGAGTAGCGCACCCGGTCTTAGAGGTAGAGCCTTTGGGATGACAAAGAACGACGAGAAATCCTTCGCACACGTTGAACGTGACCACGCTAGGTCGTCTTCTATGCTGATAGCCTCTTTGAGAAAAATGATGCACGGAGACGTTTTCATCTTTTACGCCCACATTTCTAATGTGCCAGCGTAAAAACTCCATATTTTCGCAGTTTTGAGCGTAAAAGCTCTGACTGCTAAAAACTTGGTGTATACTATAAAATTTTAGTTTTTACGCTTGTGGATGGGACCTCCGGCGTAATAACTAGAATTTTGGCAGTCTGGCGTAAAGCACGGACTGTATACCGCCAATTACGCTTCTGGATGTGACTTTCGGCGTAAAAATGACCAAATTTGTACAGTCTTGGCGTAAAGCACAGACTGTCGTTTCTTGGTTTTTATGTTGCAAGATTTGTAATGACGTGTTTTCCTTGCACTTTTGCAGTTAACTTACATGAGTCTCCACTGGCCGAGGTGATGGGTTCCGCTGTCGGGATGCTGCACTCAAACTATCTGGAGGATCTGTCCCACGTGACATTTCCTATCTCCGGACCCCAGTATCCTGAAGGAAGGGAGATCTTGATATCGGCTCAGGGCGAACGGACGTTGCTGAACATGATTAACGGAGAGCCCCTGACGTATATAGACGGGGACCAATACATCAAGCCGGCCTTTCTCTTTGGGGACATAATTAACGAACAGTCCCAGACGAAGCCCAAGAGAGAACCCTAGGTTTTCCCCGCTGAGAGTGTGGTCTTGTATCTGCCCACGATGCCGAGAGATTATCCTATCTCGGCTTTCTCCCATGCTACACATCCCAGGAGGATGTCGTGGACACTGACTCCCGATCTTCACGGCAAGCCGGGGAAGATCTTTCATTTGAAAGGAGCTGACCAGGGGTCGTTTGTCAGCCGTCCTTCCGACGTTGTGACGGTGTTCAGGGGACTGTGCCCGGGCAGCATCCCGAGTGAAGACAGTTCAGTGATCCAGCCGGTCCAATTGCCGACTTTCTGCAATGACTTCATGGGACGAGGGGGGTATACCCCAAGGAGAATCCTCGGTGCAATGGGTGGATCACCCCAACAAACCTCCGATGGGCTTGTCTAGTTGACTGGGCCTTGAAGCATTTTCGGAGAGAGCTGGAGGTCATTGGACTGTATGTTGCTGTAAGTGCGACGAGTGTTGGGTTGCCTCCCAACCCTAACCTATTTTTGGCACTGATGGAGCGATACATTTCGCTCACCGGGACCTTCGCCACTCCACTGGGGGAGTTAGGGTTGGCCCTCCATGAGATGGCAGTGATCTCGAGACTGCCGATGGGGGATACCCCATTAGAAGAGTATGTTCCCACCAATCGGGAGTTGGAGGACTCGGACCCTCGGGCGGTGGAAGTATATCAGGAGCTGATGTGCCACTACTTCGCGTGCACTGCTTTTATAATGAGCCTTCTGATTTGGCTCACACCACTAAGTGGACGTCCTACCTCGTCTTCCACCGGGCCAGGGCCGCCAAGTCGGAGAAAGTTTCGGGGGGCAAGAATGGGTCCGTGAACTGTTTGGGCGTGCTCAGTGCCCAGGTCGTCGAGGATCTTATGGAGGATGCTAAAGCTCCATATCAGATTCTCAATGACGGGGTAGGAAAGTATCCTGAAGGCACTAAGGCCTACAGTTACTTGAGGCGCTGCCGCAGGCCTCTATCTAAGGAAGTCCGGCTGGCTGGTTTTCTCTCCATATGGCTGCGTCGAATAGTGGTGCCCGGTATCGCATTCGCGGACCGCATTCACCGGAATATCCTGTGGCCTGCCGTGCGTCTGGTGTTCGGGGCAAGACTGGGCTTGCTCCCTTCCATAGTGTGCCATATACAGGCTGGCCTGAGAGCCATGACTGATGGACTGCTCGTCGATGAAGCTCGACGTGATAGCTTTCCCCGGGTAGAGTTACCATACATGTACATGATGGGATGGTTAATTCTCCATAACCCCCGGGTGATGTCTCCCGGCCCTGGTAGTAGCACGGGGGGTAGTTTCTTGCTGAACTACAAGGACTCTCCCTGGAATGTGAATACAGTTTTAGACTGTCGGCTGGTGCTGAGCCTCAGTCACGACTGGAAGCTCCTCTGCACTGTCCCCTCTGTACATCACAATCAGTCAGGAATTAGGCTTGAGGATTTAGGTGGAGAGAAGACCAATCTTTATCCGGAAGCTTTTAATTGGTTGGTCTACATCAGACCCTCCCATTTGCTGTACAGAAGCGAAGATCATTGCTTCTTCGAGCCCTACTTGCCTAGTCGGTTCGCCAGGCAGTTTGGGTACAATCAGCTGCACGTGGGCAATGCTGTCACCAGCTTCAGGTCCAGGGGCGGACTCATTGATGGAGCCAGAGGATGGCGGTATTTTATCATGGGTTGTACGGGAGCAATCTTTATCGTGTCGGTCGTCACACTCTCCATGGAGCTGCGCATCCTCCACTCGTATACCCAGTTCTACGTGGCGATCAACACCTTCCATCGTGATTTTGACATGCGTGAAAGCTTTAGGGTGCCTTCTCCCAAGCCTGGGGGAAGAGTCAAAGTCCCCTCGGTTTCTTCTGACGAGGGTGAGGAGTCCGTCACTCTGGATGAGCCTCTGGTGTCGGTGCCGAGGTGTGAAGTGCCTCCTCCTGCGGGGGCTTTGGTAGTCTCTGGGAAGCGAAGGGCTCCTGCTTCGAAGCAGACTTCCCCTCGCAAGAGGAAGAAGAAGACGGTTAATCGTCCTCTCCGGATTCCTGGTATTGAGGCTCCTAGAGAGGAACCTGCTGTCTCTCCTGCCGGGGATATTTCTTTGATTGGAGGTTCCTCGCCTTTCGGAGAGGGACCCTCAGTTTCGGCTGGCGGTGCCGGAGAATCTCAGCTGGACACTGGTGTCGCGGCTATTGCTTCAGGTAGTGGAGCGAGGTCGCCTTCGGGGCTGAGTATAATAAAGTTCCGTATACCTCTAGCTGGATCCGCATCGGGAGGGACTTCTGCCGTGCCTGCGAGTGCACCTAGCGCGATTCCAACCGATGAGCCTCGGTTGGATTTGGAGGAGGACTTGGAAGGCTATCTGTCAGCTTCTGTTAGCAGACCCCCTTCCCCAGGTATGATAGCTTGCCTAGCATCATTAAGAAATGATTTAGCTGTACAGGCTGCGGATGCGACATATATGCCGTCGGTCCCGGATAAATGTCGTCTTTATGCCATTCTATTTAGAGGCATTAACATCGTATTGATATTAACTTTCTCGTCTTCTTTTCAGGGGCAGATGTCTGCGGAAAGAAGAGCGCTGAAGCACTTTTTGGCTCTGCTTCGGCTTCCGGTAGCGACACGGAGGTGCCTGAGTTTGAAGAGGAAGCATCTTCGGGTGCTGGCTCGCCCCGAGTAGTTTCATCATCTCAGGAGGAGGATGAGTCTGTCATTGTGATATCGCCTCCTACGAGTATGCCGATGACTTCGACCATCGTTGTCGCATCTTCCTTGGTCGCACCACCTGTTGAGGCGACAACCGTGGCCATATCGTCTGTAACCACTCCTGGAGGGGGACTCGTCAACATCGTGGCCACTCCTGGCGTTCAATCAGATCTGGTTGCGCTGACCGAGCAGTATACCAGCCTCTTTTACACCAGTTTGAAAATGCTGATATCAATGGTGTTGGCGAAGAATCTAGACTTTGAGCGTCCGAAGAAGGCTTCTCAGTTTTCGATCGGGGCGGTCAGGGAGTTCGGCGATTCTGGGGTAGCTGACACCCTGGAGGCAATGGTTAATGGTTTAGAGCAACCTATTAACGAATACTTGCAGCTGACTCGGGGCAGCCTTGAAGCTGAGGTTCAGGCCAGATACGACCTCATGACTACGGGCTTACTAAACAGCTGGAAAGCCTAGATAACTCCATCAAGACACATAAGCTGGAGATAGATGAAAGAAAAGCTGTCGTGGAGGAGGCTCTTGCTCTTCAGACGAAGTGCCAATTCGAGCATGAAGGGAACGTAGCGAGGGCCCGCAAGTTAAAGAAAAAACTTGCTCTGGCAGAGGAGTGGGCTTCTCAGTCGTTGGCAGGTCTAGATGTAGCGACTGGTCGACTGAGCACAGCACGACGGGATCTGGAGCGTACAGAAGCTGCCCGTGCTGGCTCTCTTCAGGCAAGGACCGAGCTGTCCTTTATGAGCAACGACGAGGCACGGCTGGAGCGGGCCCGCGCTGATGCCTTGGTTTCCAGGAATAAGAGGATAGCTGCACTGGTACAACTGATTCGCGATCTGATAGCTCCCCCACAATGATGTACCCTTTCTTCTTTTTGCTTTCCAAATGTAATTCTGCTCTTTTTGGGAATAAATAAAGCGAATCTTTTCTGACTTTGTGGACCCATCATTTCGGAATATAAATGACAGGTTTGGGCGGGAGTGATATCAGAGATAGTATGGACGTAATAGACTCTCGATAAACTTTTAGCAGGACATACCTATTCAGAGGTCATACGGACATAATAGAATATGCTTTGGTAGGATATATCTATTCATAGGTCATACGGACATGATAGAATATGCTTTGACTAAAGTTGGTAGACAAGACGCTATCAGAGGTAATATGAACGTGATAGGTATCGTATTTTCCAAATTAGTCGAACATATCTATTCAGAGGTTATATGGACATGATAGAATATGACCCAACTAGTTTTTGTTTTGGAAGTAGTTTTGTCAGAATTGAGATTCTTGCTATATTCCACTTGAGCAGAGGAGGTTAAGCATATTACCTTTTCAGGAATTTACCGTTGATAGGAGCCATTAACAGGTCTCCATTAGGCTGGGCTAACCTGTAAGCGCCGTTTGAGAACGTTGTCTCGATCACATAAGGGCCTTCCCACTTGGGCTGGAATTTGCCTTTACTCCTGTGAGTAAGGATCATCGGCCTTCTTACGGCTAAAACTAGCTCACCGACTTTGAACACTCTTTCCTTTACTTTATGATTGAAAGCTCTGAAAATACGTGCTTGGTAGAGCGCGATGCGCTGTTGAGCTTGGAGGCATTTCTCGTCTAATCCTTCTAGCTCTTGAAGCCTTAATAGGTCATTCTTTTCTTGAGTCAGCTCATTAGTCACGGCTATCCTGAGTGACGGGATCTGGATTTCAATGGGGAGAACTGCTTCGCTCCCGTAGACCAGTGAAAATAGGGTACAACTTGTCGGTGTTCGTACCGTTGTGCGGTATATCCAGAGACATTCGCCCAGCTTCTCATTCCAATCTCTTTTGTTTGAAGAGACAAACTTCTTCAAGAGTTTGATAATGGTTTTGTTGAAAGCTTCCGCCAAACCATTAGAAGCTGGATAATATGCCGTAGAGGCAATATTATGTATCCGATTTTTATCGCAAAATCGATGAAACGCTTGGCTGATGAACTGAGGCCCATTGTCATGGATTATCCTTCGGGGAATCCCAAAGCGATAAATAACGTGATGCTTGATGAAGCTGATTATATTAGACGCCTTTACCTCAGCAAGAGGGATCGCCTCTGCCCATTTGGAGAAGTAATCCGTGATGGCCAGTATGAACCGGTGACCTCTGGAAGAAGACGGGTGAATAGGACCAATGATATCCATACCCCATGCTTCGAAAGGCCAGGATGCAACCGTAGGATGTAGATATTCAGACGGTTGATGTATGAAGTCTGCATGAACCTGACAGGCCCTGCATTGTCTTGCATAGTTGATCGCGTCTGCGATCATAGTGGGCCAGTAATAGCCCATTCTCCTGATACGATCCTGTAGCTTAGGACCGGACTGATGCGCTCTGCACACGCCGTTGTGAGCTTCCCGGATAATCTGTTGTGCTTTGTCGTTAGAGAGACATCTCAATAGCAGTCCGTCGTAGGTCCGGCGATATAGGCATTGTGAAGATGCATCGAAGTAGAAGCGTAATGATCGTCTTTTGACGGATACTGCTTCTTTGGGGTCCTCCGACAAGATTTCGTATGCGACAAAATCTATGAAGGGAATTCTCCAGTCTCTTCTAGGGGATCTATGTTCACAGCGTAGCTGCGTTCTATGTGAAAGTTATTCTTTCCACAGAATAAATCTCTGTTAAGAAGGATTACCGAATTCTGCCTTCTTATAGGAGTGGCTAAATCCGCAGCTAGACTGGCTAGGGCATCAGCTTCCAGATTCTGAGATCGAGGTACATGCTCTAGGAAGAACCCTTTGAATGTCATGGCTATCTCGACCGTTGCTTGGTGATAGGGGATGAGGTCTGGATTTCGGACTTCATATATTCCCCTGACTTGATTGACGATAAGCAGAGAATCACCGAAAGCTTCTAGGGACTCGACCCCCAGCTCTTTGGTGACTTGGAGCCCGATTAGCAGAGCGTTGTTCTCTGCCACATTGTTGGAGCATGGCTCGCTAAGAGAATATGCTCGGTAGATGACGAGTTTATCAGGAGTGACCAGGACGATTCCTACCCCTGAAACCACGTTTCCCTTGGGAGCAGTCCTGGAGGCGCCGTCGAAGAACAGTTGCCATAGTCTGAGGTTTGTACCTCGGAGGGAAAGGGACCTCTTCCCAGATAGCTGGGTAAGGCTGGTTGATTCCCAGTTTCTTGAGCTGATCTTTGTGCTTCAAGGCATCAAACTGGGCTTTCAACTCCCGTACTGCCTGCATCAGATTTTCAGTTGGAAGTGGGACTACGGTGTAGTGCGGAGTTGGTTGTATCATGACTCCAATGGGAGGTAATATATTCTCCGAGTGAGGAAGCGGAGGAACTGCTGACTCTTGATCTAGAGCAGGCTCTTGGCTCGGATTGGATGGTGGTAAGTCCACCCCCACACGTATCTGAGTTGGCGGGACCGATGCTTGAGCCATGGCAGTTGCGTGCTGAGTTAGCATCATCTGGTGCATGTTCTCCATTATGCATTGTATTTGTTTCAGAGATGTCTCCAGTATAGTGATGCCTTGTTCCGCGTTTCCTGACGGTGAAGCTTCCTCACGTTCATCTTCAACGGCATAAACTCCCATTTCCCTGGGTGTCATTGAAGGATTAGTATAGGTCGTTGTAGAAGTCGACTCTATACTCTTAGCATCTGATCCGGGAGACTGGCGACCCCCAGTGTCGGAATCAGACGAGTACGAAGCTGGTTGTTGTGACCTTGCACGGGTGTTTTGGAATACCCCAGCTTCAGCGTTCCTGAGGAGGTCTTCGAATCTCCTTCGGCTCGGAGGCCTAGAGGGATGACGTCTTGAGCTTGACCCTCCTCTAGGTATGTGTGAAGCCATGTTCACGGATGTATGCGCGGGCTCTTCTTCCTGGAAAGACAGAAAGTAGCTCAACCGGTCAAAAATCGACCGTTTTGCTTTAGAACAGCAGCAGTCAATCACAATCTTATGACTATTACAACATTGCTCGCCAGAGGGCGTAATAGACATGTTGGAAGGTCCCCTCTCCTTTCGCTTCTCGATTAGATATTTGCGCAAGTCAGGAGGAGTAGAAGAAGAAGACGACGGCTTGTTCCTTCAGTTCTCATCAGTGGGCATACGGAGATTGGGCACCATGGTTTTCCCTGTGCCACCTGTGTACAACAGGTTGGCCATCTGGGTAGCGGATAATCCCCGGGGAGGGTATCTTTCCGCCACCTGAGCTTGCTTTATGCCGTGGGACTTTGCCTGGCGTAATTTGGAGATTTGCTCAGACGGGCGTAAAGCTGAAGAGGTCCTCAGTCGGCCATCGGCTTCCTGCGTAATCCGGAGGATAGGCAGATTGCTCCCTCGCTGGCGTAAAGGCCGAGAAGTTGAGTACTCTGCCGCTTGCTTTCCTTTGCGGAAATCACAGCGCTCATCTAGTTTCCCGTAGAGGTCAGATGTTGTCTTGCGCACGGAGCATGATTTGTACTTCCGATTTGGCGCTGAGGCATCATCAGAAGTTTTGTCTGTACCGCGCGTAGCGGGAGACTGGTTTCTACGCGTAGAGCACAGTGGATACTTCTGGGTTAGCGCTGAGGCTTTGCCCGAAGTTTTGTCTGTACTGTGCGTAGCGGGAGACTGGTTTCTTCGCGTAGAGCGCAGTGGATACTTCTGTGTTAGCGCTGAGGCTTTGCCCAAAGTTTCGTCTGTACCGCGCGTAGCGGGAGACTAAATTTTACGTGCGGGGCACGGAGGGAGCAATGCTACAACCTCATTGGTCGGAGAGATCGGAGAGATCGGAGAGTCCACAGGAATGGTAGAGGAGGTCTTGGGCATCCAGACCTTGCGCAGCTTCCTGTTATCTTGGACGGAGAGAGGGTGAGAGCTACCCCCGGTTCGAAGCATGTCTTCGTAGGCAGACTGGTCGAATTGGACGACCAGTGTCTTCTTCACGGTTCCTACAGATACCGTATCGTGTTGAGCAATTACTTCCTCATCAGAAGAGAAAGACGTCCCCAGTAGAGTCGCCATCTTGTTTGTGGTGAAAAATGAAAGAATGAAAATATATTCAAGATGGGGTTTACACGAAACCCGTCTTCTTTGGTTTACAAATAAACTTGTACAATTTGATCCTATACGAGGATGTGGGAGTACAATTTATTTAATCTGGGTAAATATTGCTATAGGTGTCTGATCTGCAGTCGATCACTTTAGCCCTTGGACCACACGATGATGAAGAAGTGCCGTAGAAGACAGGAAGCAGCTTCGAAGGTTGCAGGAGAGGATGGATGCACGATGCCAAAGTCGTCGATCCCTTTCTCTTGACCTCTGGTTCGATCTTTTTGGAGGCTTTTAGACTAATTCCATCTGCCTTCCAATTTGTTGACCTTCAATTTCTTCGACCTTCAATTTCTTTGACCCTGTTTCTCATTGATAGAGGTTTCTATTTATAGAGTTTTAGTGACAGTGACCACTCCGTCGGTGTAGAAACCGAGGAGTGGAAAGTACAGCACCCTTTTATACAACGGTTAAAATAACCAATGCCTGCGTATAGATGATCCTTTGAATGAGCGTGTGACACGGGTCTAACTAAGGGACAAAACGCGTATAATCGCTACGAAGATCACGGCGTAGAAGCCACGTAGGTAGGTATCCCTCGTGTAGAAGAGGTGGGCGTAGAAGCCAATGTCTGTCACCATGGCGTAGAAGCCAAGCAGGCATAGAAGCCGAATAGGCGTAGAAGCCGAGCGGTCATAGAGGCCGAGTGGGCGTAGAAGCCGAGTGGTCATAGAGGCCGAGTGGGCGTTGAAGCCGAGTGGTCATAGAGGCCGAGTGGGCGTAGAAGCCGAATGGGCGTAGAAGTCGGGTGAGCACAGGAGCTGAATGGGCGTAGAAGCCGCTGCATACCGTGCCAGAGTGCTGATGTGGACGTCTTAGCCGGAATTACGGCTTTTGAAGATATAATCAAATCTCTTGCATTAAATGCAGAGATTTGCCACCATCCTGTGCATTTAATACAGAGGCGTGTTTTTGAAGGTCTGCAGCCCTTCTGTGCATCAGTCGCAGAGACGTGCCTCGAGAAACTGTCACCGCTCTGTGCATTAGACGTAGAGACGTGCCTCGAGAAACTGTCACCGCTCTGCGCATCAGTCATAGAGACGTGCCTCGAGCCCCGTACGAAGTGCAGCTTTTGATGTGGCAGGCGGTTTATCTACTTTAGAGCGTAAATAGCTCATGTCTGCCTGTGTAAAACAAGGCAGCGTATCCCTTCGTGCACGTAAAAGCAGTTTACGCAAAGGAGATGGCGGTAAATGACAGCCTGGGTCGCAGTGCTGTGCCATCATTATAGCCGTCGTCTGGGTAGTCGAGCAGTATCCCTTTGTCAGAAGTCCAGACGTCAGGTTCATTGCAGGATCTGATAGGTTCATTGCAGGATCTGACAGGTTTACTTCGAAGAATATGAAGCGTCTCTCGTACACTTCAATGCTGCGTTGAAAGAGGATGGGTTTTACGCCCAGGAGTCGATGAAGCATCCTGTTTACGCTGAAGCGGCTCGGACGTACTGCTTTACGTGGATGGTCCTTTGAGCTTATATTTCATGCTGTGTTTAGCAAAAAAAGCTCTGTTGCACGTTTGATGGCTCTGAAGGCCTCTGTTTATGCTGATCTGCATCAATATGCTGCGTATAGCCATCCGGCATATTTTTTATGCTTCTACAGCTGTGACATAGCCCGAAGTTGAGGTTCACTCCCTTGTGTGGTGTCATGCCACTATGGCATGGGATATAAGTCCCTTGTAGTGCTGAAACTATCCGTGCTTTCTGTAACACACGCCGAACTTTCACTCTGCCCGAGAACTCATTAAGGCGTCAAATCCATCCTTCCACAGAAAATGTTCTGATCAAGAACAAATAGTAGATAACAGTGGTTCCAGGTACGTATCCCATAATATCCCTGGGGACTACCCACTGTACCTGATATTCTCTTGATCAATGGTCCTCCCTTGAACCAATAGCTAAATGCCTGGTAGATTTCTATTTGAACCAATAGCATAAAACTAAATGATAAGATTACAGAGACACAATACCAGAGGTCCTCCAACCCCATATCTGTTGTATCCTTAACTATGTGCGGTATTACTACCGCTGTTACATGGCCCATAATAGAGGCTTTACCCTGTCAAGGTAACTCATGGTGGTGTTACCCCACAGTAGCAAGGAGAATTGCGCTCCTTCGTAGTTCTTGATGCTGACTATATGCGGTGCTACTACCGCTGTGATATGGCCCAAAGCTGAGACTTTACCCTGTCGAGGTACCTCATGGTAGTGTTACCCCACGGTAGCATAGAGTACCATGCTTCTTTATATTGCTTATGATCAGCTGGTGCTTAAGACCTAATATGAACGGATCTACCATATTTACCTAACTCTGATCTTCTAGCCACTGTAATGATCTATGCTAGCTGCACTCATTCAGTGTTCTGTACTGGCCCTTGAGGCCTATCAAGAAAGAATCCACCAAAATCACCTAGCTCCGAACATTAACCACTGTAATAATCCATGCTGGCTGTACTCATTCAGAGTTCTGTGTTATATCTATACAATTCTCTTCAGACCTTTGAAGAGATGAATAGATGCCACTACTGCAGCTTCTTAATTTTTACAATATGTCGGTATCACCCGAATCTGTGTACTAACAAAGGGAAGATCATTTGAGAGCTTCCAGAGCCATCCTGCTTAATATGCTGCAGCAGATAGTGCATAGAACTATGAGAGTAAAGACTGCTTTTTCGACTTTCATGATATAGCAACACCACTCCTGGAGAAGTCACGTCCTCCTGTTGATCTTTTACTCTTCTTTCCTGAGCACCAACTAGCATCACTGAAGCCTTCCATCATATCTGGATAATTAATGTAGTGCAGGATATACCACTGAGTCCACTTGAGAATACTGACGACTCTCTTCACAACTTTCAGTATTCAACAACACACATACTGCTCGTAAACTGACTCAACATCCCTACAGCGAGAGCTATATTAGGCCTGATGGTACTTGTAGCTTGAATTATACACCAGATGATGCTCGAGTACACCAACTGACTGTTGCTTTCCTTTGAATTAGGCTTCTTCATCTTCATGTTACACCTAGGGAGTATCGACCCAGATACCCAAAGTGTGTGACCAATCTTCTTTTGCAGAGAGCTTGCGACTGAACTAGCCCACCTGGCATCTGGATTGACTTATATCCTTAGGATAACATCTGCAATATCCTATGTCCCGAGTCTGGACAAAAGGACATCTTTGTTTTAGTAACACTTCTATATCCGTAATTGGGATTAGCTAGTCGTCCACATAGATATAAAAGATGACTCCTTTAATATCAGCGAACTTCGTGTACACAATCTTGTCTGTCTCGCTGATCCTGCGACAACTTTGACTAGATGACATGTCAAACTTTTGCTGCCACATCCTGAGATTTGCTTCAGGCCGTATTAATATATTCCCAACCCACAGACTGTCTTCAAACCTGAATGACAATAATTCTGACTGTTGTCCGTGAATCTCTCATGTTTGTCTTTCTCCAAGACTTGATATCTTTCCTTTATCTGATAAACAATCAGCTTATAAATAGCAGTTGTGGCAATCTTTATCCTGATATATGACACCTTCAACGAGGTACCACAGAACTCAGTCCCATGTATCTGAGAAAACCCCTAGGCTACATGCCTAGTCTTAAACTCAACTGTACTATCTACTTCCATTTTCTTATACTAAAGATATATAAGCATCTAATAGGTTTAGCTCCTACAGACAAATTGATCAACATCCAAGTATTGTTATGGGGTCAATAACTTCATGGACTGCCTCTTCCCAGCAGACCGAGTCCCTGGTCTTCATCACCCCTTCATTGGTAAGTGGAACGACCTCCATATGATAGGTGATAAGATCATCCTTGGTCCATCGACCTTCTGACTCTTCTAGCTGACTGCTCTTCGAGTTCTGATTCAAATATTGTCTCTTAAAAGACAATTCCTTCCTGGACTACGTCTTCTTCTACAGAAGTGCCAATAACTCTGGCTAATAAGGTCCTCCAAAAATTACTCATATGCCCAAACCCCCCACATTCGAATGATATTCATGTGGATCTGACTTTGAACCAGAGTTACATCAGAAGTAACAAACGGTACTTAGGATATGACCGTAAGTACAACCTTCTCCCACAGACAATCTGGAAGACCCTTTGAACAATAATATAGAAATCATCATTACTGTCAACTGCTGGTCCTTTCTATGTGCACCTTCAATGGACTGGAAGAGTACGAAGATGTCGTTCCATCGTCAATTCCATGTTCTGAGCTGAATGATACGAATCCAAAGAATGATGCATGTTCCATAGATAATTTTATGTTCTAAGTTGAACGATGTGAATCCAAAGAATGATGCATGTTCCATAGTCAATTCCATGTTCTAAGTTGAACAATGTGAATTCAAAGAATCATGGATGTTCCATAGTCAATTCTATATTCTAAGCTGAATAATATAAATTCAAAGAATAATGCACTTCATCTTGATAGCTTCTGAGTCTATTGAGTTGTAGACCGGTATGAGCTCAGCTCCAAACTTGAAGTCCCTGAGGTTCTCGAACGCTTCATCCTTTGATTATGAGAAGATATGCGAACGTGTTTCCTGAGAAATAGTCGAATAAAGAAGTGATAAAATTTATCCCGACCCTTTGTGGAGAATAAAAGTCACAGATATCTGATCACACCAGCTCCATAGGATCTGTACTTGTAGTCATATGTCTAAATGGCTTCCTGACTACCTATGTCTGAAAATAGCCATCACGTGTCTCCACCTCCTTACCCCAATATCTTAGAGATATTTCTGAACTAGACATCTTTGTTGAAAAAGATATGTCTTAGTCAGATGTGTTACAACTCAATAAGGGCAATCTATTGCTCAAGCCAAAAGTCCATAATCATAATCATGATCCCTATATCTTCTGCTTGACACTTGTTCTCCATAGAGACCTTCTTCTTATATAGTGCTCTTCTTTGGTGAACAACCATTTTTCTGAGCATGTGTGGCCAGATGCACCAGTGTATTTCCACCAGTCAGTAACCGTGCTTCATGACTCAACCTGCACAATAATAACAACCAAGTTAAGTAATCAAAGGAACCAAGTTTAGTTATACCTTGATATATTGGTTTGAATTGGTTATGCTTTCAATCTCTAATTACAGCCATGCGCCAAATCCTGTCTAGTGCAGACTTTTATGCACCTAGGCTACTATGCGCCAATCTTGCCATGCGTAGAGATGAACATGCGCATAAGATACTATGCGGCCAGCTCAGCCATGTGTCAAGACCTTCAATGCGCTTCCATTCGGCATGAGTCTTTATGTGACAAGAGTCTTCCATGCGGCAAAAGACTGCCATGCGGCCAAGTCTTGCCAACTGCGAAGAACTGTCTTGCGCTAAGTCCTGTCATGCACAAACTCTGTAATCCTTGGTCATCTTGTAATCATCTTTCCAACTGGATTGTGTGTCCTTCAAATGCTAACTCCTCCATCCTGGGAAATGGTAGGTTCCGACAACTCACTTTCAATATTTGACAAAGGACTCATTCCCTCCTCCAAATATTCGAAGTGTATCCCATCAATCTTCTCAAGTTTGTAAAAACTTATTGCCGAAAAGATTTGATCGAATGTTCTACCTCTTCCTTCGGATCAAGATTTGAGAATGTTAGTCCCGAGGCAGATCAAAGATGGTAGAACGTGGGCCATAGCAGAGCTACTAGCGAGACTCGAAGGTCCACTCTCTACTGAAACCCAAGTGTCATTTTGATCAGCGATTCACACAATAGTTCCTCATCTGATATATCTTGATTCCAACAAAACATGAACCAAGAACATATTACAAACAAACTCCAAAGATAAAGAAGAGTACAACAAGCAACAAGAAAAATGTTCTTCTTTTTATGTTCGCAGACGCTACAATGAGAATGAATGAGCAAAAGAAAATCTGAAGAAAAGCTCCTTGCTAGGGTGGTCAAAACCACCGTTGCTCAAAGCAAGATTCGTCGTAAAGATGATCTACCCCCAGGAACCAGCAAGTTCATAAATAAAGTTCTAGAACGCGCAATGTCACCTTCAAAAAATACCTAAAAAATACCATATGAGAGGGAGACACTCTGGGCTGCATATGATCTGGTGTTCTAGGTTTATCCATCTATTTTCATCTGTTTTCCATCTATTTTCTCTCTCCTCAAATGAAAGATGAGGTCCTATATATATAGAGAAAAATAACACCTATGTGGCCTGAGAAAACTCCAGGCCGTATATGCGCTGACCGACCAGATCTCCCAAAAATTGGATGTCAAAGTCGCAGGCTCCGTCCCCGCCGCATACACCGCCTCTACTATCGGTCACGTTGTACTGTACGAGGCAGACAGCGCCGCTAAACGTCGAAAGAAGCCGCTCGTATCGCATATTTTGAAAGGCACAGAAAACCATGTGCTGTATGCGCTGCATGCATCGCCGAAAGCAGACCCCATCCCATCCATATGCAACTCGCTCATCCAAACCTGGCCGCATAGCCCCAGGTCACATAGCGCCTGGACACAAAGACCCTGGCCACATAGCGCCTGGTCGCGTAACCCCTTGCCGCGTAACGCCTGGATGCATTATGCCTTGGCCGTATAGCGCCGAAACGCATAGCGCCATGAAGCATGCCCCCGAGTTAGCAACCGTACATGTAACTCGCATATAAAGGAGTGCACGAGCGCTATGCTAAGTGCAAAGTGCTCCAACAAAGTGCCACTTTGCGTCCTTGATCCCGTGCCCGAGTCAGGGTTTGAGTCGTTAAGCCCGTAGTTCCTAAGGAAAACTTCCCAAAAGTGGTAACAAAATAAAGATTGTCATAATGGAGTTCACACTTAATCCCTCTAGAAAAGTCAACCCACATGGGCTGTAGTGCCCCAAATCCTGATCCGACCGGGATGTGCACTATGTAATTGGGCTTCTAGCTAGACCGTCTGAGTTGTAGTTTTGATCTTCGGCATCCTCTTGCCACGGACAAAATGCGATGATCCTGTCCAACTCATGGATAGGTCTCTATTGAAACAAGTCCAATAGTTTTCGTGTTTTGTTGCTTGGTTTTCTTGATAGCCGCTTTGGGATTTTGATTTGGTGTTGCTTTCGATTTGCTTGGTTTTCGCTACTGTTTTATCGTTTGGAGCTTTGATTCTTGGGGAGTTCGACAGGAAGGATAGGCAAGAATTCTAACTCGGTGCTCGTGCTGTTGCAGGTCCGCGTAACTGACGTTTAATCATCGCTAGACGGGACTCCCTGTTTCAGCTTTTTCCCTTAACTAGTGAGTGGTTCCGACCCTTCTTTCCTAGTTCTTCACGCCCACATCTCTAATGTCTCAAATGTTCACTCGATGATGCCCGGTTGGACGCCTAGAAAATCTTTAGCCACAATGCATGCCAGCCACTAAGAAAAGAACATGGAAATTATAGACTAACTTAATTATATGCTTGCACACATTATAAACTTGAGTTTCTTTGTAAAGGAATTTGGTTATTGGTTGGTTACGGCCTGGTGCCTCGGATAGAGTTTGGACCATTGGGATACCAAAATTGGAACACGGCTTGAGAAAATATGAACTGTTGCATAAGGATATATATTGCTGCTTTACTTCTTCTGTTTTATTTCATGCATTGTATGATATATGAATTGTTAATGCATTTGCATGGTCTGGAACAACTTGTGCACAAGGTTTGGCTTTCCTCGAAATGGTATTCTGGGGCACTGGAACCGTATCGACCCGGGACCTTCAGCAGGGCTTGCTACCCGGGCTGACAGGACACGTCGCAATGCTTAGAATAAGTTCCTAAGGTGTCGATCACACCAATGACCGCATAGAATAGAACACATGCTAATTTATTGTCTTGTGCAGATAGTAAGTATACTTATGTTTTGTTGCAGAAAAGGCGTGCATCGGTTGAATAAGCAACCGATGTACTGGTTCGATTCAATGTTATTTTTATTCCTATCAAAACATGCAACTGATATGAATTGAATTCACTTACTTCTCTATAGAAAGATCATCTTAATGCATGCTCGCCCCTAATAAGCTAGTATCGATTTAGTCGAGTGGGTTCATCCCGCTCACCAGTACAGCTGAGTACTGACCCACGTTGTGGGCAACTATTTCAGGCACTAAGGCGGTGCAACGCTAGTGGATAGACGAGGAGGCGTTAGGAGCAACTTTATTTTGAAGTATAGTTGGAGTCAGTTCATTTTGGAGGCATGGACTTTCAATCTATACAAGGGCGTAATGTATGAATGACGTGGACTATCTGATGGAGCGCGTCCTGTCTTTTGAGTTTCCTTTTTGTAATACAAATCAAGTTGCCGAGAGGCGCATCAATGTAAACTTTATATAAATTACTCTGAATTATCAATGAAAGCATGTTTCTTCCTATACTTGTGTTTAAATATCTGTGAATGTGATTTCTAAATTGTGTTTCAAAATGGGTTCCTATCAATGCACGTTCTTGTCTTGTGCGAGCGCAACTCCAAGCTCGCACGGCATCACGCCCTAGCGAGGACGATTCGGTTCCGTAAAGGATCCAGCGAGGATGATTGACCCTTTCGGGATTGGAGCGTGACATGGGCCTCCACCCCATGTGCATATACTAATACTAAGCATATCTATATATTAAAATATACACATTTATGGTTTTCCAATGTGGGACTAAAACTCCTAAAGCTAAGTGGAAAACACCAACAATATATATATATATATATATATATATATATATATATATATATATATATATATATATATATATATATATATGAAAATAAAGTCTAGCATTGCGGTTAAAACCGATGTACTATTCCCAAGAGGTTGCGGGTTCGAGACCTGAGGGTGCCATTTAATTCTCCCTAAGGGAAATTAAAAGGACGGGTGGTGGTTGGGTGCAGTGCAATGCAGGCACGTGGTGGGAAGCGGTGTGACCAGGGCTGTGTGTGGATGCGATGCGGGTGCAGTGTTAGTGCGGAGATGGTACGGTGTGTAGTGCCCCGCTCCGCGTTGGCACTATGTACATGAGATATCGATTTGTTGACTCAAAAAGGGAACCTTCTTGAATAGCTCCTTGTTGAACCAGAAGATGACTGATCTAGGTGAGTGGGCAGAACTTTATTCTCTGATTCTTGCACGTCTTAATAATGATTCTGAGTTTTTGTAATGCTTGTTTGCTAATAGATAACGTTTGCATGAGAATAATAGATCGAGAACCTGCATGCTTAACTAGAGAACTTGTATTCTTGTCTAAAAGTGATAGAACCATTGCCATGCTAAGTCAAGAAAAAAATATTGCATGCTTAGTTACCCAAACATCGTTATTTAACGAACCCCTGATATGCTAATAAACAAGAGTAAAAGAATGTTAATATGTTTCCATCGTATGCTAAACAGGAGTAGAACTGCATACTTATCTAAAAGAGAGAAAAATTGTACCATCTTTTGCTTGTCATTGATGTTTGATAGTTAGAACTGTTATGAATAACGCATTATATGTTAAATGTATTGATATGAATGATACGACTAGTTGTGCACCCTGAGGATCGATCCTACGTGATCTTGGGGGGTGTGTCTATTAGATACGTAAAGCGAAGATTGAACCTATCGATATTGAATAGAAGAGAAATATTTGAATACTCCGCTTGTTATAAACTTGTGCATATTATAAAAATGTTATTAATTGATAGAGAGCATTCATAGCATCGGTCGGGATAACTTGTGTACAAGTATCGGATCTCTCGAGCGGTATTCTGGGGCACTGTGATCGTTCGACCTGGAAGAGACTATACGAAACACCCAGAGGCAATGAAGTCCTCATTATTAGGTGGATGTTATGTCCGTTAGTTAGCTGGTTCACGTGTAGTACTGGGTAACACCGCTACTAATTATGGTTTCCATGGACCATCATATAGTTAGGGCACATACTAGGCTAGCCTTCTTGCATACCTAACTTCTTGATGCAAAGACGGACATGGAATAGAATCTTATTCATATATGCAATTGTTGCTAACTTGTATGTCTGCTGCAGGGATAACCGCTCGGCAAGGGGTAAGAATCACTATAAGTAAGTGATATATTAATTTTTCTTATTGTCTTGCATCACACTTAGACTTGCATGCTTGCTTGCATTTGATGATCGTCTTGAATAGTATAAAAAGGATAGTCTACTAGATGTTGCATTGTCTCTAGAGTCTTTGAGTATAGCTCATGAGACATGCTGCGCACACCCTGATAGTATAAGAATTGGCACATCGTGTTTGAACTGCTTGCCTTGTATGCTTAGTTGTATTGAACTAAACTATGATTTCAAAGATGTTTCCAAAAGAAGTAATATGACTCTGCTCCTGTACTGCATGAAACGAACCTAGGTAAAACTAGAAAGATCACTAGTAATGTAATATTTTATCACATGCTTACATAGTATTGGTTTTAGTGAATGTTGCTTCTGTTCATTAATTTTATACTCATCAGTACTTTCTCCAAAGTGCGAACCCACCAACAGTTTGCTTGTTCGCAGGTGCTAGACCGTCCGAGGAAGCGATAGCCGTGCCTCATCCACAGGACCCAAAAATCTGGTGTCGATGCCTTGAGCCGTATCGAGATGATTTGAGCTGCTTTTGTCTAGAGAGACATAATCTATGGAACGATGCCATTGTATTAAGAGAACCTCGTGCCTATATCTTTGTGTTGTATACTCAGATGGATTATTTTTGTAACACTGCTTCTCCGCTGCAAAATTGATCAGTTCGATGATAACCAAGACGACTTATGTTGTTGCTTTGTGCGAGTGCATCTCCAGGCTCGTACGCCATCACGTCCCAAGGGGAACGACCGTACGCGGGAGCACTGGCGCGGTGATTCATGTCCGACGGGGACGATCGGGACTGCGGGAGAACGAGGCGTGACACAGCACGGATATGACTGCATAAGGCCTTTGGGCCGGATGGAGCCTTCAGACGTGATGTCTTCGGACTGAAATATTGCCAGTGTATGTATATATATATACAAATTTGATCCGAATTTGTATATATATATATATCGTAAGGAGGTAATTGTGTTACAAAATTCTGGTCCGAAGATATACAAATTCGATCTGAATGTCACATTTCGATCCGAATGTCACATCCATGCTCGAAAATTCATACCTGCATTGCTTGCTTAAGTCTAAATCCTAGAGAATAATATGAATGTGCTCTCCATTATGCCCAATTTGTATGTGTGTGTGATTCGTTGAGCTTACCAACGAAGGCTGCTTCGTTGAGTGGCCGACCAGTTCAGAAAATGTTCCGCCCCCTCGACAACCGGCTCTCCTTTGAGAGTCCGGATCTACTGTCCACGGTAATTGTTCCCAATTCTGTTCACTCTCTGTTTATGGAATTATTTTTTAAAGTTGGTTGAACTCACAAGTCAATAGGGAGGACATGATTAAAAACATATTACGGTGAAAAACAAAGGCTTTTGATAAGGGCACTGCCCATTTTACTTGGGGCTAGCCCAGGATTGGGGCTAGCCCACAAGAGAGGAACATTTACTCAGACTAGCCCAAGTTTATACTTGGGGCTAGCCCAGGTTTTTGAAAGAAAACATTGTTTCTTCCCTCAGCCGACCGGAGCTTTCCCCCCTCAGCCGACCCCCTCCCGCCGGCCTTACTCCGCTGTCCTCCTCCTCCTTGTCGATGGCTCCCAAAGTCTCGAAAGAAGCAAGGTAGAAATCATCATTCTCCTTGTGCTATTGTATTTAAAAAATTGTCCAAAAATTATAAGAAATCATCTTGCATGTTGAAAATTTTGAGTTATTTTCTTTCAAATGAGGGCATACTAGTCCTTGGCGGAGTCTAGGATGTAGTTTAGACATAGAAGTCGTTTGGAACATGATTCTAGGGCGTACAATGTCGAGACTGCTCGACATTGTCGAGCTGTATCGAGCGGGACTGTAGAATTTCCTACAGTCCCATATATATTTAGGACTGTAGGAAATTCGACAGTCCTATATATATATAGGACTGTCGAATTTCCTACAGTCCTAAATATATATGGGACTGTAGGAAATTCTACAGTCCTAAAATATTAGGACTGTTAAGAAAACTGCAGTCCTGTATACTTACAGGACTGTAGAAATGGCTACAGTCCTGGGAAAAAATTCACTTATTATGTTAAAATAGAAATTAATTTTTGTCTGTATCTTATAGTCATGCCCCTGGAAAGGACACTGTGGATGAAGAAATGAGAAGACGCCCTACTGCGTCGATGCGTAAGCAACGCACAGTTTCGCAAGGCGTGACTATCCGCGAGGCACGCCCTGAAGTGAGGAGACGTCTATTGACGAAGAAGATTGCCACAAAGAGACGTGCTCCTCCTAGTTCTTCCGGCTCTTCTTCCTCCTCCGATGAGGACATGCCAAATGTTCCAAATCGGCCTACTGATGGTTCAGGACCTTCTCAGCCTGCAGATAGTCCTGTCGAGAGTCTTCCACGAACTCTCGGAAACCGGCCTACTGATGGTTCGGGACCTTCTGAGCAGGCAGATAGTCCAGGCGACACTCGTCCAAACGGTTGCTCTATGTTACCGTCGATCAAAAACCATATTGCATACCAAATATGGAACAATCCGGTAAGTACATTACGTTATGATATATTTATATATAGTTGTAAGTTCAAAGTTTATTTTACATAGAGGTTTAATTTCATCCAATTGTTGACTTTTCAGGAGAGTGGTCGTATGTTGACGGTAATCAACCATGGCAAAAAATGCAATTCATGGCGGTATGAATTACTAGGAGATGATGTGAAGTCAAAAATCAGTCCCACCGGTCTGCAATATTTGGGTAGCTACTCATATACGACGGTGGATAATGCACTGATTTCAGCATTTGTAGAACGGTGGCATCCAAAGACCAACACTTTCCATCTACCCAATGGGGAGTTGACGATTACCCTTGATGACGTCCATCATATATTGGGACTTAGGGTTGATGGTCGTCCCATGCAGAATCATACTTTTGATGATTCGAGCATCAACTATTACGACTATATGGTGGATTATGTATCAGGGTGTCTGGGAGTTGATGCCACTAGTTTTACTAGTATTCGAGAATTCAAGAAGTCCTACGGACTTCCTCTAAAATATTTGGAGGAGATATTCGCTGAGACGGCCCCTGAAATTGATAATAGCGAAAATGTGGCCCGCGGATATATTCAGTTCATCTTAGGGGCTGTCGGCATTACCGATAAGTCTGGAACGTCCATAAATACGAAATATCTCATCAATTTGGACAACATTGATACGGTGGAGCAAATTTCTTGGGGAAGCGGTATACTGGCATACCTTTACCGCAAGCTTGGTACGGCATCCCGTGTGGGTTCGAAGACTATTTCCGGATGCCAGACTCTACTCCATGTATAGATATATCTTTGTCAACTTGTTTACATAAATTGAAATTGTGTTGTTTATTTTTGGACTAATATATTTTCGGTAACGTGTAGGCATGGATATACGAGCACTTTCCAACCCTGCAGCGGGCGAGCCTGAACCGAGGGTATGATGAGAACATGCCAAGAATGTGCCGATGGAAGCCAAGTAAGGTAGATGCCAAACGTTCTCACACATTGGCCGCTCTACGGCATGCACTCGAAGAAATAACGACAGAAGAGGTGAATTTAGACCTAATATTGTACTTAATTGGTATGAATTTACTATGTTATGCTAAATGACGTTATGCTACATTTTATGCGGTGCAGATTGTATGGGATCCATACCGTGATTTGCGACAGACTACCCGTCCATTGCAACCAGTCGCCTTATATCACGGTGTTATCACTTGTCATGAGATCGAGGAGGCTTATATGCCGGATAGAGTGCTACGTCAGTTTGGCTACGTACAAACTGTCCCAAGGCAAACTTTGCAAATGATAACTCCTCCGTGCGGTACAAAACCGCTAAACTATATACCTGCACAATTCAACTGGGTATCGCACTTCTTCACCGAGTGGCAACGCCACGTCATTAGAGATACCGGCCGGCTAGCAGCAGTCAATATGGCGGAGTGCAGCGACGACTACCTCGCCTACTACGCCGGTGTCGGACTACCGACCTTGTTCCAACGCGGAGGGGATATTGTGCGTGTACCGTCAGATCTTTCTCCCAAATCGGTCTTATATACTGCACTGGTCAAGATGGTGAGCCTACTTGTAGAGTTTAAGTTTGATATTTGTCACTGTGGCTAACAATTATTTTCATTTTTTATGAATAGGCAAGGAAAGTTAAGAAGTTGGGAAGAAGCCTCGTCAGTTGCCAGGGTTCCAATTATATGACAATCAATGACGAACTCCAAAATATCGACAACGCTGAAGAATATCCTTTCTTGGATACTAGAGAGCAACGCACGAAGAGGCGCCATGACGTTTGAACAATCATTTTGATTTGTATAATTGTGAACGTTGTAAAACTTTAAACTATAATTTGAGTTGTAAACGTTGTAGAAGTTTGATTGAATATGACTTGTGACAATTTAAGTTAATTTTGCTATGTTGTGACACTATGAGTTTATTTTGCCTTGTTATAACTATTTTGATCTGTATACTGTGCATATTGGTCAGTGGGTTAATTGTTTATTTTGATCTGTATATATTTTCTCAAAATTGACAGTGAGAAAACTTTAGGACTGTCACAATTTTGACAGTCCTAGTTTACACTAGGACTGTCAAAATTGTGACAGTCCTAAAGTTATATATTTCCTCAAAATTGACAGGGAGAAAACTTTAGGACTGTCACAATTTTGACAGTCCTAGTTTACACTAGGACTGTCAAAATTGTGACAGTCCTAAAGTTATATATTTCCTCAAAATTGACAGGGAGAAAACTTTAGGACTGTCATAATTTTGACAGTCCTAGTTTACACTAGGACTGTCAAAATTGTGACAGTCCTAAAGTTATATATTTTCTCAAAATTGACAGTGAGACTGTCACAATTTTGACAGTCCTAGTTTACACTAGGACTGTCAAAATTGTGACAGTCCTAGTTTACACCAGGACTGTAAAAAATGTGACAGTCCTAAAGTCCTGGCAGTTTTCCATAATGACAGTCCTAAGTTATTGGTAGCAATGCGCATTATACAATCAAAATCTTCATAACTCTTTTCATTACAATAGGTACAACATATAGTTCAATATACACTTAAACATACATGGATCAACACAATATACATCTTCACATGGGGCAGTATCAATCGATTAAAATATCAAAGTAGTCGTCCGACATAATTTTTGGATCCTCCATCTTCATCATCTTCTTATAGGCCGCCATTGCATCCATGTAGGGTATCGTCCATGCGATCGCTTCCTCAGGTGCGTGTTTATACCAAAGCGTAGAAGGTGGCGGAATAGGAGAATGAGCGATCAACCTTGGGATGACGAAGTGTTGTCCGACAAGCCCAATGCAACATAGAGTGGATACTCGGTGTTCGGCCGGGGGGGCACACATTGGAAAGAAAGTATTGTTAATACCCTGTGAGATAATTACAATAGGTAACTTATACCTATTAGAGAAGACGTAAGCAGCAGGCGGGACATCCATGTAATGCTCTGGTCCGGTAACTGTTTTCGTACAAGGTATGCCTGCCAACAAATCTCAAACAATTTTTTCGCCAAGTATCTGGCTATAGAAGGCTAGTCGCGACTCCAACTCCTCGTACAGCTCTGCCCTAACCTGTCGCCATCCTGCTTCCACTGAATAGCCTAGTTGTCTTGCTAGTGCATGGTATCCACAGTGGCCATCCGCAGGAACATCATCAATAGTCCAAATGAAGTTCCGTATCTCAGGTAGAAATTTTTCAATGTATAGACTATAAGAAACATAAAAGTTTTGAACACCCTCCGCCGTGACTACATCTATCGTTTTCTGTTTCTTCCCCCTTCGAATAGTTAGCTTAGGAGTTCGAACAAGGGACTTCGCCTCCAAACTGCGTTCGACAAGTTCAAATAAGGATGGATCTCTTTTAGTTGACTCCTCCTCCTTCTTTTTGGCTCTACTCTTTCTTGAGTGTGGTCTTCCCTTAGGAGTTCGAACAACGGATGGCTCTTGCAATCGAGTAGTTGCCGGGACTGCAATCTCTTGGATTTTAAACTCAATGGATCTTCTCTCCGGTTCCGTTGCGCCACACCACCTTGCGTGAAGTAGTTTAACTTGGGGCAACGCAAAGAAATCATCTTGCACTTCCACCGCCGGCATTATCGACAGCTGTCGCCAACGTTGATCAACACCGTCTATTGGAATAGGTATAGATTCACGACGGTATTCGTTGATTTCATGTGCACACGGAAGTCCCAGTGAATGTCGATATGAACAACCGCAAACCTCGGGATCATAACCCACCGACTTCGACCTACGAATCTCCTCAAACAATAACCCCAAGGCCTTGTGAGATACCACATGGGTTAAACCATCCAAGAGGTTTTCTTGCTTGTATTCATGCTTTGCAATATTGAGGCTCATCTCAAATGATGCTACAATATCGTTCACCGTGGCAATAGTCATCAAATGAATCGATTGCCAAACAGAGACAAAATTATCGACCGATGAGCGTAGATATCTTTTTAAACATGAGTATGCCCCTTCGACCCGGTTCGTAGTGATCGTGCCATAATGCTTCACCATGTTGGTCCATGCTAACACGAATTGCTCTTTATGTGGTCCTAGCCAAGTATCTTTGATATAAGATATGCATGTCGGGTTGCTTGGCTCCCACTTTTGTTGGAACATGTACCATGCTGCCTCGTAACTGTCTGTAGTACTTGCTCGCCATACAAGACTCCAATCACTGTAGAATTCTTCGAAGCAAAGCATGTCTATTTTACCGTCCACAGTTTCAAATTTTTTCTTGCATTGAGCATGGATATTTCTATTTATATGCCAAGTGCATAGTAGTCTATGCGCATGAGGAAATACAATATCTATAGCATTTATCAACGTATATTCTCTGTCAGTAACAAAAACAGACGGCTCTTTGTAACCTGTGTAAAGGGATTGTAGTTTCCTCAACGCCCATGTGTAATCCTCTACTGTCTCACTCTTCATAAAACAAAAAGCGACTGCAAATGTTTTTCCCGTACACGTAAACCCGACAACATGCAAAAGAGGCATCTTGAACTTGTTGGTCTTATATGTACAATCAAGGACCAACACGTCTGCGAAGGACCGAGCCATATGTGTGCAATCAGGATGAGCCCAAAACAATGAAAGGAGTTCATCAGTTTGTGGATGTCTTCTATGGTACTCCACGTAGTGATGCTCCCCAAGCAACTTCAATACTTGCTGCATCGCCATTCTTCCTTTCATACTATTGCATTTTGCTCTGGCCAAACTATTATAGATCGTCCTCATGGTAGACTTGTTCCCATCTTGTTTTTGTCGCACAGCAGAAAAAAAAAATTTCGGTGCAACTCCTGAAAGGAACAAGTCTTCAACCAACTTTTTTTCATCCTCCTTCAGACGTGCCACGTAGGCATGACCCGTAACCGTCCCTGGAATAGGATGATTGTGTCTTCCATTCTTAACTTCGATTATCCACTTCACATCTTCAACTTTTACAATCAACACCTTCAATGGACAACCACATTTTCTCGTCCCAACATTTTTCTTAGGAATTTCTTTTTCAACAACACCCTTTTTTTTATGATCCCTAAACACACCTCCTCTTTCGCATCCAAGCTCAAGATATTTTCGGCCCGGCCGAGATCGGATGGATCTTGCAATGACAATAACTACGTTATGTCGTCTCCCAACTTCTCTGCACCACTCTATTGCTTCTTCATGGCTTGCAAATTCAATATCCGTTGTGAAAATATCATCCACATCAACACCAACGCCAGGATGTACCACAATCTCTGAACAAGGTTCCTATAACCAATATAAAAAAATATATAAATTAATAACTTCATCTAAATATCAAGGACTGTCACTATTTTGACAGTCCAATTTTTATATAGGACTGTCATAATTATGACAGTCCTACTTTTAATTAGGACTGTCGAATTTATGACAGTCCTATATTTATATAGGACTGTGTAATATTTGACAGTCCTATATTTATATAGGACTGTCTAATGTTTACAGTCCTAACTCGTGACTGTCAAATTAGGGTTGTCGTTTTACGTACCGAACGTGCTTCGGAACAACCAACTTGTTCTTCGGAACGTCCGGAGTGCATAATTAATGAATTGGACGATCCGACTTCGTCAGCGAACATTTTTTCATGCATTGTTCCTACATTAATCAAAAGAAACTAAATCTTTTTCGCACAATTGCAAAACTTATTCAACGTAGCTTGTCGAAGACATACCGTTATAAGTATTTTCCTTGGAGTATCACCAAAGTTAAATACTCCTCCAACCACAACTACCTATTTCCAAATTTAGGTTTGGCCTTGGTGGAATGAGGGTTTCTTAAGTCTAGGTGGAATGCCAAAAATAGAAACCCATTCCACTTTTATACTTTGGTGTGGGGCAGCCCCAAGTGTGACAAACTTGTAATTTTAGGAAATGGACTGTCAAAATTTTGACAGTCCTAACAATTTTTAGGACTGTCATATTTTTGACAGTCCTAACTAGGTTAGGACTGTCAAAATTGTGACAGTCCTTCCTACTTTTAGGACTGTCGAAATTTTGACAGTCCTTACATGTTGTAGGACTGTCAAAATTTCGACAGTCCTGATTATAACAGTGGGCTAGCCCCGAGTAACTTTCATGATGGCAAACTTGTAATTTTTTCTAATTTTCCAATGGACTAGCCCCGAGTAAATTGTGTAGTGCCCTTATAAATTGCCAAAACAAATATGGACTTCTCTGTAAGTGACAGTTTTTTTCTGCAAGTGTGCAAATCCGGACTTCTCTGTAAGTGACAGTGTACTGTAAAATCTGGACTATCATTGTTTGGATACAACATAAACTTGCTTGGTAAGTGAGGAATCTCTGACCAATTCAGAGATTGCTCCCCCTCTTTTCACTCTCCAAGTTCCCCAACCAAAAACCACCGTAACTCCGATGAAAGTTGAAGTTTGGCGCGGTGAAGGAGAGAAGGAGAGAAATGATAAAAGTTAAAAGTTTTCTCTCTCCTCTGAGTTTTTCTTCCCAGCGGCGCTCGGCGGTCAACAAAAATTAACCGGGGAGCGAAAGGCCTCGAAGGTGAAGGCGGACGTCTCGAGCGCGGCGAGGAAGTCCTCGACGGTGAAGCCATCCCCTTCCGTGGAGGCATCACGCCACCGGGCGTAGGATTCCTCGAAGACCTCCCTCAGCTTATTCCTCTTCTTCTTCTCTCGACGGTGAAGGCGAAGGCCACCCCCTCCGTGGAGGCGACCCCCGCCTCCACGGAAGGCTTGGAAAGCGGAGAGGAGGAGAGGGGAGGTGGCCTAAGGCCAGTGGAGTAAGGGTTTGGCGACGAGGACAGTGGTGGCGGCTTGAGGGGTGACGACAAGGACGGTGGTGGCGGCTTGACGGGCGACGACAAGGACGGTGGAGTTGGATTGAGGGGGTACTGAGAGAGAGATTTTTTGGTTTTTTTGAGTGGCCATGTGATTTTCTTGTATTGTACCACACTAAAGCACGTGCACTAGAAATTTAGTTTAATTTAATATATATAGTTTAATTTGTTTAATTAATTTTGTTTAATTTGTTTAATTAATTAACATTCACTTTCAATAATTATTCAAACAACATAAATTTTTTTTTTCACTTTCAACAACCATCCAAACAATCGAATTCATTTTTCTCTCTTGCGGGGGACAAAAAGTATCATATCCAAACAGATTTTGAAAAATGCTACTTGCTGCAAGTGTATTGTAACTAAACATGTTACCAGTGTCAATTTTATACTTTTAAAAAGTTACATCTGTCCAAATAGCCACTTGAATTGGGCCTCAACTACCTATCTCTGACTGTCACCATCCGACTACTTGACAAAAATAAATCTCTACTATTATAATACGACTTCAAAATAGCTCAAAAGTGAACTATTTAAGCCGTCAGTAAATATTCAACCAATTAATTTTTTAAAACTAACTTACGTGAGATTAATAAAACTTTAAACCAACTTCTTTCTTATCCATCCAAACAGTAAATAAATACTAAACTAATTTACTTAACAAAAAAAACTAACGGAAGAGAAAATAAAATTTTAAACTAACTTTTTTTTTATCCATTTAAACCGTAAAAATAACTTATAATAAGAGTCGTCCATATCCGACCACTTGACAAAAATTATAATTTGAATATGAATTAGTCCATAAAATTGAGTTGGAAAATAGTCGTAACAGAAACTTAAAAGTTACTTAGTGCTCGAATTCTTCATAGGACTATTTGATATTACCCTGCTCTTAGATTAGGTATATTGATATTACATCCATGTTAGATTAAAAATTAAAAATATCTTTCTAAAAGTGTCGTTAAAATTTTTTTAACGACACTTTCAAAACTCATTAACGACACTTTCAGAAAAATATTTATAATTTTTAATCTAACAGAAAAATAATATCAATATATCTAATCTAACATAATGTAATATCAAATAGTCCTTTCCTATATAAGCAAACAGTTGTGTGTTTTCCATCTGTATATTCTAGAAAAGATTTAGTTTAAAATATCTGAATTTGAATGAAACAAACAGACCGCTCGTGTGACTTTTCCTTATTGACTGACTGAGTCTTTTGAGATTTAAAGTCAAACCAACATATGTACCGAATTATTGGTGGCCACATATTGCTGGCGTCTAAGTCAAATTCCCCTTCATGGAAGTAACTAGTGACAAGAACATGCTCATCTCAAAAAAAAAAAAAAATCTCATCTCATCTCACAAGAAATTGCAATTTAAATACGAAAAATTTCATTCAGAACAATCAAATTTAAACAAATTCTACTGAGAGCACATAAATTTTAAAATTTTCAAACAAAGCATCATCACGTCCATCGGAAGGACGTTTTACGCTTTTTCGTTTGTCCGTCGTTTAGAAAAAAATATATATATACAGAGAAAATATAATAATATAAGAAAAATATTCTTTGGAACGATATTTTTCCTAAAAAAATGCCCTTCCAAAAAATGTTTTCTTTATATATTTTTTATCTCTAACTCACTTTCTATCTCACTCAATCACTTTTCTCTCTCTCACTCACCCGCTAACTCTCTCTCTCTCTCTCTCTCTCTCTTCTCTCACTCACTCACTCTCACTCACCCGCCAACTCTCTCTCTTTTCTCTCACCCACTCACTCACTCTCTCTCTCTCTTCTCTCACCCACTCACTCTCTCACTCACTCTCTTCTCTTTCTCTCGCTCTCTCTCTCACCCTCGCTCTCTCTCTCTATTCTCTGTGTGCTCTCTCATTCTCTCTCGTTTTCGCTCATCTCTCTATCTCTCTCTACTCTCTGTGTACTATCTCTCTCTCAAATTCAAGAGAGAGATAGAGAGATGAGCGGGAATGAAAGAGAGAGAGAGAGAGAGAGAGAGAGAGAGATTGAGTGAGAGAGAAAGAGAAGAGAGTGAGTGAGAGAGTGAGTGAGAGAAGAGAGAGAGAGAGTGAGAGTGAGAGAGAGAGAAGAGAGAAGAGAGGAGAGAAGAGAGAGAGTTAGCGGATGAGTGATTGGGTGAGAGAGAGCCTTTTAGTTTAAAAAATATATATATATAAGAAAAACGTTCTTTGGAAGGACGTTTTTTCTTCTAAAGGACGTTTTCTTTATATTATTATTACTTTTTTTAAACAACGGTAGAATTTTGTTTTTAAAATTGTAAAACGTCATTCCAAAGGGCGTTATGATGCTTTGTTTAAAAATTCTAAAATTTTTATGGTCTGAAAGAGAATTTTATTAATTTTGTTGATCCGAACAAAATTTTTCGATTTAAATATCCAAATAGTTGAGTTTTTGATCTGACAATCTCCTGTTAGTCACGTCTTTTTCCTTTCTCTTCAGGAGCATAACCCAGTTCCTTCTCACGGTTATAATATTATTTTATGTTCCACCAAACATATTAAGAATGCATATTTCTTTTCCATCCATGAGGACTTCATTCTTCTTCTTCGTCTTCTTCTTCTTCCTTTTCTTGAAGGTTTCTTGTGACAATGGTTTCGTCTTCAATGGCTTCAGTGCAGCTGCGAAGAACCTGAGCCTCGATGGCATCTCCTCCATCACGCCAACCGGCCTCCTCCAGCTGACCAGCGCCACCAGCAACATGATGGGCCATGCCTTCCACCACAGCCCCCTCCACCTCCCTCCTCCCAGCGAGCCCTTCTCCTTCTCCACCACCTTCGTATTCGCCATCTCGACGCGGAACTCCGATATGAGCGGCGACGGCATGGCATTCGTCGTGTCCCAGACCGATGACCTCTCCGCTGCCGTCGCAAACCAGTTCCTAGGCCTCTTCAACAGAGGGAACAACGTCAACTCATCCAACCATATTACAGCAGTCGAGATCGACCCGATCAAGAACTCGGAGTTCCACGACATCGACTACAACCACGTCGGCATCGATGTAAACAGCCTCATATCGATAGATTCGCATACCGCAGGCTACTACATCGACGGTAGCACCGGCTCGTTCAAGAACATGAGCCTTGTCAGCGGGCAGGCGATGCAGATGTGGGTGGAGTTCAGCAGCGAAGATTCCAAGCTGAATGTCACTCTGTCCCCAATCCGCATCCCCAAACCTTCTCGTCCCCTCTTGTCAGCTACGGTGAACATCTCGAGGGAGGTCTTCAAGAATATGTATGTTGGCTTCTCTGCCGCTACCGGTCCTTGGCTGACCACTCACAACGTTCTTGGGTGGAGCTTCATGATGGATGGGGAAGCCAAACCCCTCGACTACACCAAGCTCCCTCCACTCCCTCGCTTTAGGAGCAGACGCAGTTCGAAGGTTCTGGCGACATGGCTTCCTTTAGCTTCGTGTGCCTTGCTGTTACTGGTGGTTGCCGTTGTCGCGCTGTTGGTGAGGAGGAGAATCAAATATGCTGAGATACTCGAGGACTGGGAGCTCGAGTACGGACCTCATAGATTCTCCTACGTAGAACTCTTCCGGGCTACCAGAGGCTTCAAGGACAAGACGCTGCTCGGTAGAGGAGGCTTCGGGAGGGTCTACCGAGGGGTCCTGCCGACCTCCAACATCCAAGTGGCAGTGAAGCGAGTCTCCCACGAGTCGAGGCAGGGGATGAAGGAGTTCGTAGCCGAGATCGTGAGTATGGGCCAGCTCCGACATCGGAACATTGTCCAGCTCTTGGGCTACTGCCGCCGCAAAGGAGAGCTGCTCTTGGTCTACGATTTCATGCCCAACGGAAGCCTCGACAAGTTCTTGCACGATCAATCCAAGGCGAGCCTCGACTGGGCACAAAGGGTCCGGATCATCAAAGGTGTCGCGTCGGGTATTCTGTATCTGCACCAAGACTGGGAGAAGACGGTCATCCACCACGACATCAAGGCTAGCAATGTCCTCCTGGATGGTGAAATGAATGGTCGGCTCGGAGATTTTGGTCTTGCTAGATTGTATGATCATGGAACCGATCCCCAGACCACGCATATCTTAGGTACGATGGGTTACATCGCACCGGAGCTAGCCAAGACAGGGAGGTCGAGCACCGCGACAGATGTATTTGCTTTTGGAGCATTCATTCTGGAAGTCGCCTGTGGGAAGAGGCCGGTTGAGCACGAGTCTCAAGGGCGGCAGAAGTTGCTTCTCGTGGACTGGGTGTTGGATCACTGGAGCAGGGGATCGCTGCTGGCAGCAAGGGACCCGAGACTGCGAGATGAATGTCCAGTGGCTGAGATGGAGATGGTGTTGAAACTCGGGCTGCTATGCTCGCACCCGATGCCGGAAATAAGGCCGAACATGCGACAAGTGATGCAGTTCTTGGACGGAGACGTCGCGCTTCCGGAACTCTCTCCAGCCGACATGGGCTATAGCGTCCTGTCGTTTCTGCAGAGTGAATGGTTCGATGGTTGCGTCGTTTCCGAATCCTTCCAGTCGTGCGTGGCCTCCATAACTTCTCTCTAGGGATTGATAAGGGCACTACACAATTTACTTAGGACTAGTTCATTAAAAATATTTTAAAAATAACAAGTTTGTCACTTTTCAAAGTTACTTAGGGCTAGCCCACACCAGCCTATATAAGTCAAAATCATTTCTCTTTTTTGTTTTTCACCCTCACATGAAGCAATCTTTTATTCTCTCAAGTCCAAAAATCTAAACCTAACTTTGGAATTTGATAGTTGTGGTCCCAAGTGGAAGAAAATTTTGCTTTGATGATTGTCCAACGAATATTCTTCCGGTATGTCTTTGACAACAAACGATAAATAAGTTTTGCGATTGTCACAAAAATATTTAGTTTTATTTTACTATTGTAGGAGCGATGCATGAAATTATCTTCGATGAAGAAGTCGGATCATGCAATCCATTAAATATGCACTCCGGTCATTATGAAGAACATGTCGGTCATTCCGAAGCACGTACGGTACGTAAATTGACAACCCTATTTCGACAGTCATCGTGTAAGGACTGTATAAAATTCGACAGTCCTATATAAATATAGGACTGTCATAATTTCGACAGTCCTATATACTAAGTGGACTGTCAAAATAGTGACAGTCCTGAATCTTAAAGACTGTAAATTATTTGAACTGCAAATTATTTGAAGTTATTAATTTTTAGATTATTTTATATTGGTTATAGGACCAACCTCGTACAGATGTTGTGGTACATCCTGCTATTGTGGTAGATGTGGAGAATATATTCTCAACGGATATTCAATTTGCATCCCAAGAAGAAGCATTAGATTGGTGCAGAGAAGTTGGAAGACGGCATAACATAGTCATTGTCATTGCAAGATCCATCAGATCTCGGCCGGGCCAAAAATATATAGAGCTGGGCTGCGAAAGAGGAGGTGTGTTGTCACGTCCCAGTCCCAAAATACGTAGGATTAGGAATACGTAACCTGCCCAGCCGTATGTATATGAACTCCAATATATGGAAACCATATACACACGTACGCTGTTTATGAATATTCAATCCACCAGTGGTAATATACTGTCACAACAAGTCACACAGAATCTATATCTCATCCACAGCACAAATAATAGGTAGAAATAATGAGCTGAATAATAACTGAATATCAGGATGAGTATCTAGTCTGATAGTTGGTTGAAAATAAATCTATTACAAAACGACTATACTGAAGTAGCAACAAAATCTCTAAACAGTGAAAATAAAATCACAGCTACTCTGAGGGTAAGACCTCCTCAGTCAGGTAAGTAGAGTCAGGTCCAGGTCCGTACTCCTGTGGATACTCCTGCTCGTCCATATCTGGAAAGGGACCAGGTCCTCAGAGGGACGTAACAAGATACATATAAACATGCCAATAAAGTACTGAAATATAAACATCCAATGGGTCGCCTAACCGTCTAAGTAAAATACAACTTGAGGACAACTTTGAGCGTATGGAAAGTGTAGGCTAGACATATGCTGACGTAATTCACCAATCGTGACAACTGGCTAGTATATGCCACATATGTCCCCCAATACAGGGGCACATGTATATAATAACGTCCTACTGCTCCGAAGAACGGGGAATCTGCATAGTATATAACGTCCATACCACTCCGTCGAGTATGGAATCTGCATAGGGGAAGTGGGTGTCCCATACGCCTACTAGTAGTCCTCCCCGTCCAATGCTCTAAGCATGCCACATCCATGACACGATAAAACCTCTAAATAACTGTCAAGTCTACTAGCATACAAAGTTTCTATCAGCAGTCATCCCTAACGCACGGATAATATATACAGGAGACCAGACCTGTCACGTAGTCCGTGATCTATATGAGACTCACAACTCGTGTAGCAACTATGTCCGGCCAATGAATCTAATGATGCTCCATAATACTGAGGTGGTCTCATAAAGTAGGTCAAAAATCTACATAAATGAACATGATGCGACGACATCGTCGTTGCACCCAAGTTTCCTTGGACGCACAATTTATTTAGCAATAATCGAACTAAATAAGCAGAAATAAAATGCATGCATCAGATGGAATGTAAATAATAGTACAATGGCAAGGTATACTTGCCGAGCAAGAGTTCTGTAGAGTGCAACGTCCAATATTGTGTTTAAGTCTGGTGTAAAAAGTGGGGTTAGGTTTTGGAAAGGTTGTATATATAGAGAATAAGAGGCGGTGAGAAATATTTAGTGGTCCCAAAAAGCCACTGCTGCTGTTTCTTTCTTTCTTTCTTTCTTTGGTCTTGATTTCGGTTGAGGGGTGTTTAGTAATAATAGTGTTAAGGAGCGGTGGAATGAGAAGGCTCATACGCGCGGAGAAGGAAGAAGGAAAGTTGGTTTTTGCTATTGCTGCTGTTGATATTTATCTCCTCCTAACGGGTCCGGGTTCAAGCGGGTAGTGGGTTTTGGAGTTGCGGTTTGATATCCAATAGGAATTTTATATATATATATATATATATATATATATATATATATATATATATATATATATATATATTCACAGAAAATTTTACGAATTATATTGGTGCATATGGTTGAGCTAGCAACTGTCCAAAGGGTCTCCTACATAAAATAATTTAGGAATAATTTATAATGGCTCCATAAATCCCCTAAATGCACAAACACCTCAAATAAAAATTAAATAAAATTTATTCCCTCTATTTAGCTCATAACTGCTATAAATAAATTAAATAATTAGTAATAGAGAAATACGGTTTTCAGGATTATGGGTCTTACATTCTATCCAACTTATAAAAATTTCGTCCTCGAAATTAAAATAGGGTAGGGTCTCTCTATCTAATCTCTCTTGATCACAATTTAAAAGAATTCACCTCATGTTTAATAATGCAATTTCTACCCAACTTAGAATTTACCCATCTATCACTTAAGGCTATATATCCAAGAAAATTATTCCTCGAATCATTTAATCATGTTATTCAATCCTCAAAGATTACACAAAATATATCACCTATGATATACCCTTAATTACGGGGAGTAATCATCAGATAGTGTGATTGGCCTATGGGATATATCTAGTACTATTTGTATATCAAACTTATACCAAGCACGAGGTTTCATCTTTCCGAAGTAAGGGAAGACGGAGAATAATAATTAAAGAATTCCAGGTGAAGGTGATAGAATACAAGTACGAGGTTCAAGGAGTTTTAAAGACTTCAATTGGGAATCGTCAAGGCGGTTGTGGGTTAAAATCATATTTTTAAAAATTCCTATTCTCATGCTCGTATCAGTACAGTTATGTAACCGATGCGATATGCCCGACATGTCTGGGGCAAGTATATTTGTCTACTAGTCAACTATGTATTTCAATCCATGTAAAGTAGTATTGCGAAGGGTGAACCAAGCACACTATGTCTAGCTAGACTATAATACACTGATTCTGATTAAACAATTTGTATTAGTGTGGTTGATTAGGCCCCAATAACACATATGTCATGAATAAGCTCGATAAAAGATTAAGCTTGCAAAACTAGGCTATAACAACAACATAAGTCAAGGTAGTTCAGAAAATAGGAATGCACTAGATTATGATGAGAGCTATTATAAAATAATTCAAGTTCACAAAAAATAAGACTCCACAATCTCTACAGTTGTCATACTAACTCCTTATATACTACCCAACTTATAACAATAAACTAATACTATAATTGTCTTAAGGATACCGTAGAAGCTCCTGTTAAGGTCTACGAGAAGGGGTCTTGGTACTTATTTAGGGTATCCTCTTATATTACATAGGTCAAGATCGCTTTAAGTCTTAGTCATAGCGCTTATGGAACAAGTGTCAACATTAAAAATGGAAGGGTTACTGGCTTTCAAGTGAAATAGAATATAACTTGTATCGAGTTATGGATACAAATTATGGGATCTATAACTAAAGGATAATGATCACAGTCTAAATGAATAATTCAACTATCAGGCTCTAACTACTAAGCATATAATTCAAAATTCAAGATTACAACTATAACTTTGGCAAACTATATATCCTAACATAGAATAAAATCACTCGGTCTACAATCAGAAGTGTCAGGTGGTACGAGTTGAAAGATGAAAAATAGAAGAACATAATTAGTTATTGCACAATTAGCGAACGCTAAGATTTTGGAGGAACAAGTCATAAAGATAGAAAGACTCTAGATATTGTCATGGTTTCTTGAGGGAAGGTGGTTGCTAATCTCTATGTTCGAGGTATGATCAAGAGAAATATTCTAGTCATTCTCCTTGGCTTCCTAAGAAACTGTTCTGCTAATATCAAGTCAAGAAGCTAAAGTTTGTAGTGCTTTAGTACTATTTCACCATGAAAAACTAGGTTAGTCTTAATATTCAACCTTGGATTTCTATTGTTTCCTCAACACCAGGGTCAAACACTATGGCCAAACTTCTAGTAGTGTCTATAATACTCTTAAGTTTTCATAAATACATCCAGGGATAATGGTAAACCAGTCTATAGGTAGGGGATGCTAGGGTTCATCAAGTGTTCTGAACTCAATGATGTGTTAATATTCTAGTTTGTATTCTTAATAGGAAGGTTACCCTACTTAGTATCTAACAACAGGGACTTCTATATTCTAGGAGGGCTATACTCAAGTTCAGGCTGGCCTGGTACCTTAAATAAATGCTTCCTCCAAAGTAATCGAAAAAAGCATGGTACTTGCTTAGCCAGTCCATTCCAAGCACAATATCAAAAGTTGGCATAGGAAGGACTAGAAGTCGGGCATTCATCTCTCTGCCACGAATCACTATAGGACACGGTCTACAAATTCAACTAATAGGTACAACTCCTCCTCTGGTAAGAATTCTAACACAACTAGATAAATGTGTGGAGGCAATGCTGTGTTTGGCAATAAAACTAGATGATATGAATGAGTGGGGGCTCTCGTATCAAAAAATATCACAACAAAAAAAGTAAAAGCAAGAGTGATACCTGCTATGACATCAATCTCTTGATTCATGTCATCCACTTCCATTGCAAAAGCTTGTCCGTTCCTCTGTGGTTGTCTCTGTCTGGCTCTCGCGAATTGATCTTCCTGTGTAGGTAGCGGTGGTCCTCGTTGAAATCCCCCTGCTGCTGGAGGTCGAGGTGCTCCTGGTCTCACCATTTGTTGAGCTTGCTTCGGTGCTGGAAGCGCTAGCCTCTGTGCTGGCGGTGAACGTGTCAATGCTTGTTGAATAGGACAGTCTTTCATCATATGCTGTCCGGAACCACATCTCATACATTATCCTAAGCGAGTTCGACAGTCCCTCTTAATATGTCCGTATTTCCTATAATAATGGCAGTGGGACTTCTCTGGGATCTGGTATGGTCCTGCTCGGTACTGGTACTGCTGTTGCTGAGCTAAATAATGTCTGGTAGGTCCTCCTTGTTGTGTTCTTGTTGGTCCTTGCTGCGTCCTCAGCTGACCTCCTTTTCCTCTGCTGATGGTTTCTTGCAATCTGGCTTCCGTTAGTAACTCAGCATAAGAGATCTGGGACTGTGAGCTTGTATAATATTGGAGCTCCCGAGTCAGTCCGCGATGAAACCTCTTAGCCTTGGCCAAGTCATCTGGTATCAGGGCAGCGCCATATTTACTAAGGCGACTAAACTCAGCATCATACTCATCCACTGTTCTGTTCCCTTGCTCCAGGTGGAGAAACTGATCGTACAATGCATCTCTGACGGTATCCGGAAAGTACTTCCTTTCAAAGCACTCCAGAAACTTCTCCCAAGTCTGGTATGTACCCAACTGGCGCTCCATGGATTCCCACCAGTAATGAGCATTACCATCTAGAAGCGTCCTTACACCTGTCATCCATAGGTCTGCAGGTAGCTGCGATGCCTCTAATAATTTCCGAGTGTGCGTGATCCAGTTGGTAGTTTCCTCTGGGCTCTCAATGCCTTTGTATGGCCTCGGCCCATCTGTATAAAGTCTTTTACTGAACCAACTTTAGCTCGAGGTACTGGAGCTAGTGCTTGAGCTGGTACAGTAGTCTTTGCAGTCATCCTTTCAAGTGCTGCTAGAAACTTTTGTCTCTGTTCTGTTGCTTGCTGTCTCTGCTCTGCAGCTAGGGTGGCGGTATGTTGTCGCTGTTCCTGCATTATCATCTGGAAGAATTGGAACAGTTGTGCCTGGCCATCCTGCGGTGTCGATGAGACTGGAAGGTTCCCATTAGGTGGATTGGAAAGATCAGATGGAACTGGATTGTGAATCTGTTCATCTGGTCCTGGAAGTCTAAGAATTGTTGAGGTCCCTATGTGAGTCTGACCATTGACTCCAGGAGTTATGTCACCATCGGTGACAGTACATCCCTTCTGCATATCCATCTCTCTGCAGGTGATGTATACAACGATTTAGAAGAAGTACAGGAATCAAACAGGATGCAAGCATTAGATAGAATGTAGAAGCATAAAATACGCTGGAGAATTTTCTACGTATTTACAGTCAAAAACCCCAACATACTTGAAGTCCTTGCCTGCATAAAACAGGGCTCAAGGTTGTTGGCGTAAAACATGTTGATAAGCTTCCTGCGTAAAGCAGAGCTTCAAGATAGTTTGGCGTAAAGTAGAGATTCAAAGTCGTCGGCGTAAAACAGGTTGATAAGAAGTTGGCGCAAAGTAAGACTTCAGAGCTACCAGGCATAAAGGTAGGGATTCAAGCTGTCTAGCGTAAAGTAGAGGTTCAACTATCTGGCGTAAAGTAGAGATTCGAAGCTATCCGCGTAAAATAGAGATTTAAAATTGTCGGCGTAAAACATGGCTTCAAAGCTAACCGCGTAAAAGTCTGCTATACTTCCTGCATAAAGTCTGCATAAAAATTCTGCGTGTAAACTCTGCGCGTAAAAATCCGTATGTGTAAAAGATATGTTGCGTAAGTCTGCGCGTAAAATCTTTTGCTATTCTTCCAGCGTAAAGTCTGCTCGCATAAAAATCTGAAATACATTGCAGCATAAAGTTGTACGAGGAACTCTTCGTATTCCTCGAATAAATTTGTCAAACAAATCAGTGAACCTGACATCTGACAAAAGTACTGCACGATGATCGAGAGGTCGGCTGTGATGATGATTTTGCACAGAGACCCAGGTTGTCGTTTAGTGTCATATTTGATACAAGTCGTTTTTACGCATTTAAAAGGAAGAAAATGGAGTCTTCTGAATACGCTGCCTACAGAAACATATTTTTATGCTCAAGATAAGACAAAATCGACATAAATGAGTTTTTACGCTCAAGAAAAGACAAAATCAGACGCCATGTCAAAAGCTATTTTTTGCACAGGGCTCGAGGCATATCTCTGCATTTAATGCACGAGATTTCTATTTAAAATTGTTCATGACTGGAAAGACTAAGTCTGTGACAAATACGCTCACATCACCATCCTTACCTTTTACGCCTAAACAGGCTACTCTACGCTGCCTTACATTTTACGCCTAATCAGGCTACTCTACGCTGGTTATCTATTTTTCATGAACCATCAAGTTTACGCAGGGGTAGTTACCTACGTGGCTTGCATGACGTGTCATACGAAGACTAAGGGGACGTGGGTTGCAGTTGTCATAACCGTAGTGTAAAGTAGGCAATCTTCTACATAGTTTGGCTTTTTACGCCAATAAGACAGTTAATTGGCCTTTACACCAACTAGGCAATCATTTGGCTTTTACGCCAATATGACAGTCATTTGGCTTTTTTGCCAACAAGGGAAAAGGGTCTTTGGGGTAAAACTTTGGTTATCCAAATATAAGATGGTTGAAAGGAAGAATAAGATTTCAGTCAAGCATGGATGAGATCCTTATACTCTACTCCTATACGCAGGCTTGTTTGGTACAATTACGTAACCAAGACAATATATTCTTGACTTGCATGGGCCACCACCAAAAATATGTCACGCCCCAGTCCCAAAATACGTAGGACTAGGAATACGTAACCTGCCCAGCCGTATGTATATAAACTCCAATATATGGAAACTATATACACACATACGCTGTTTATGAATATTCAATCCACCAGTGGTAATATACTGTCACAACAAGTCACACAGAATCTATATCTCATCCACAACACAAATAATAGGTAGAAATAACGAGCTGAATAATAACTGAATATCAGGATGAGAATCTAGTCTGATAGTTGGTTGAAAATAAATCTACTACAAAACGACTATACTGAAGTAGCAACAAAATCTCTAAACAGTGAAAATAAAATCACAGCTACTCTGAGGGTAAGACCTCCTCAGTCAGGTAAGTAGAGTCAGGTCCAGGTCCGTACTCCTGTGGATACTCCTGCTCGTCCATATCTGGAAAGGGACCAGGTCCTCAGAGGGACGTAACAAGATATATATAAACATGCCAATAAAGTACTGAAATATAAACATCTAATGGGTCGCCTAACCGTCTAAGTAAAATGCAACTTGAGGACAACTTTGAGCGTATAAAAAGTGTAGGCTAGACATATGCTGACGTAATTCACCAATCGTGATAACTGGCTAGTATATGCCACATATGTCCCCCAATACAGGGGCACATGTATATAATAATGTCCTACCGCTCCGAAGAACGGAGAATCTGCATAGTATATAACGTCCATACCACTCCGTCGAGTGTGGAATCTGCATAGAGGAAGTGGGTGTCCCATACGCCTACTAGTAGTCCTCCCCGCCCAATGCTCTAAGCATGTCACATCCATGACACGATAAAATCTCTAAATAACTGCCAGGTCTACTAGCATACAAAGTTTCTATCAGCAGTCATCCCTAACGCACAGCCAATACGTACAGGAGGCCAGACCTGTCACGCAGTCCATGATCTATATGAGACTCACAACTCGTGTAGCAACTGTGTTCGGCCAATGAATCTAATGATGCTCCATAATACTGAGGTGGTCTCATAAAGTAGGTCAAAAATCTACATAAATAAACATGATGCGACAACATCGTCGTTGCACCCAAGTTTCCTTGGACGCACAATTTATTTAGCAATAATCGAACTAAATAAGCAGAAATAAAATGCATGCATCAGATGGAATATAAATAATAGTACAATGACAAGGTATACTTGCCGAGCAAGAGTTCTGTAGAGTGCAACGTCCAATATTGTGTTTAAGTCTGGTATAAAAAGTGGGGTTAGGTTTTGGAAAGGTTGTATATATAGAGAATAAGAGGCGGTGGAGAATATTTAGTGGTCCCAAAAAGCCACTGCTGCTGCTGTTTCTTTCTTTCTTTGGTCTTGGTTTCGGTTGAGGGGTGTTTAGTAATAATAGTGTTAAGGAGCGGTGGAATGAGAAGGCTCACACGCGCGGAGAAGGAAGAAGGAAAGTTGGTTTTTGCTACTACTGCTGTTGATATTTATCTCCTCCTAACGGGTCTGGGTTCAAACGGGTAGTGGGTTTAGGAGTTACGGTTTGATATCCAATAGGAATTATATATATATATATATATATATATATATATATATATATATATATATATATATATATATATATACATATCTATTCACAGAAAATTCTAAGAATTATATTGGTGCATACGATTGAGCTAGCAACTATCCAAAGGGTCTCCTACATGGAATAATTTAGGAAAAAATTATAATGGCTCCATAAATCTTCTAAATGCACAAACACCTCAAGTAAAAATTAAATAAAATCTATTCCCTCTATTTAGCTCATAACTGCTATAAATAAATTAAATAATTAGTAATAGAGAAATACGGTTTTCAGGATTAGGGGTCTTACATGTGTTAAGGGAGCATCGTAAAAAAAGGGTGTTGTTAAAAAGAAATTCCCAAGAAAAACGTTGGGACGAGAAAATGTGGTTGTCCATTTAAGGTGTTGATTGTAAAAGTAGAAGATGTGATGTGGATAATCGAAGTTAAGAATGGAATACACAATCATGCTATTCCAGAGATACTTACGGGTCATGCCTACGTGGAACGGTTGAAGAAGGATGAGAGAAAGTTGGTTGAAGAACTGTTCCTTTCCGGAGATGTACGGAAACAAATTTATTCTACCGTGTGACAAAAAGAAGATGGAAAGAAGTCAACCATGAGGACGATCTATAATAGTTTGGCGAGAGCGAAATATAATAGTATGAAAGGAAGAATGGCGATGCAGCAAGTATTGAAGTTGCTTGGGGAGCATCACTACGTAGAGTACCATAGAAGACATCCACAAAATGATGAACTCCTTTTATTGTTTTGGGCTCATTATGATTGCACACACTTGGCTCGGTCCTTCACAGACGTGTTGGACCTTGATTGTACATATAAGACCAACAAGTTCAAGATGCATCTTTTTTACGTTGTTGGGTTTACGTCTACGGGAAAAACATTTTCAGTCGCTTTTTGTTTTATGAAGAGTGAGACAGTAAAGGATTACACTTGGGCGTTGAGAAAACTACAATCCCTTTATACAGGATACAAAGAGCCCTCTGTTTTTGTTACCGACAGAGAATATGCGCTGATAAATGCTATAGATATTGTATTTCCTCATGTGCATAGACTATTATGCACTTGGCATATAAATCAAAATATCCAAGCTCAATGCAAGATAAAAATTGAAAATATGGACGATAAAATCGACATGCTTCGATTTAAAGAATTCTACAGTGATTGGAGTCTTGTATGGCGAGCAAGTACTACAGACAGCTACGACACAGCATGGTACATGTTCAAAAAAAATTGGGAGATGAGTAACCCGACATGTATATCTTATATCAAAGATACTTGGCTAGAAGCACATAAAGAACAGTTCGTCTTAGCATTGACGAACATGGTGAAGCATTATGGCACAATCACTACGAACCGGGTCGAAGGATCACACTCAAGTTTAAAAAGATATCTACGGTCATCGGTCGGTAATTTTGTCTCTGTTTGGAAATCGATTCATTTGATGATTATTTCTACGGTGAACGAAATTGTAGCATCATTTGAGATGAGCCTCAATATTGCAAAGCATGAATACAAGCATGAACACCTCTTGGATGGTTTAATCCATGTAGTATCTCACAAGGCCTTGGGCTTATTGTTTGAGGAGATTGGTAGGTCAAAGTTGGTTGGTTATGATCCCGAGGTTTACGATTGTTCATATCGACATTCACTCGGCCTTCCTTGTGCACATGAGATTAATGAATATCGTCGTCAATCTATACATATTCTAATAGATGTTGTTGATCAACGTTGGAGACAGTTGTCGATAATGCCGACGGTGGAAGTTCACGATAATTTTTTTTCTTTGCCACAAGTGAAACTCCTGCACGCAAGGTGGTGTGTCGCATCGGAACCGGAGAGAAGATCCATTGAGGTTAAAATCTAAGAAATTGCAGTCCCGACAACAACTCGATTGTAAGAGCCATCTGTTGTTAGAACTCCTAAGGGAAGACCACACTTAAGAATGAGTAGAGCAAAAAAGAAGAAGATGGAGTCAACTAAAAGAGATCCATCCTTGTTTGAACATATTGAACGCAATTTAGAGCAAGTTGAGGCAAAGTCGGTTATCGAAAATGTGGTATTTTCGCAGAAAAAGAGTAAGCTTACTATTCGAAGGGGGGAAGAAACAAAAAATGAACGATGCAGTCACGGCGGAGGCTTTAGATAACTTCTCTGATTCATATAGTCTATACATTCAAAATTTTCTACCTAAGATACAGAATTTCGTTTGGTCTATTGTTGATGTTCCTAAGGATGGCCATTGTGGATATCATGCACTAGCAAGACATCAAGGCTATTCAGTGGAAGCATGATGGAGACAGGTTAGGGAAGAGCTGTACGATGAGTTGGAGTCTCGTCTACCCTTCTATAGGCAGATACTCGACGAAGAAATTATTGGAGATTTGTTGGCAAGCATACCTTGTTCGAAAACAGTTACCGGACCAGACCATTACATGGATGTCCCGTCTGCTGCATACGTATTCTCTAATAGGTATAAGATACCTATTGTAATTATCTCACAAGGCATTAACAATACTTTCTTTCCAATGTGCGCTCCTCCGGCCGAACACAGACTATCCAATCTATGTTCGATAGGGCTTGTCGGACAATACTTTGTCATCCCAAAGTTAATCGGTCATTTTTCTATTCCTCCACCTTCTACGCTTTGGTATAAACATGCACCAAAGGAAGCGATCGCATGGACGACACCCTACACTGATGCAATTGCTGGCTATAAGAAGATGATAAAGATGGAGGATCCAAAAATCTTTCCGAAGGACTACTTTGATATTCTAATCGATTGATACATCTTATACTGTATGTTGTGCAATGAGCCATGTATGTTGAATTATATATTGAACTGTATGTTGTGCAATGAGCCATGTATGTTAAACTATATATTGAACAGTCCTAATTTTAATCCACTGAAAATTTTATATAAAACTAGGACTGTCAGGATTTTGACAGTCCCACAAGCAATGAGGACTGTCAAAATTATGATAGTCCTAGTTTTAACCCACTGTCTGTATATTTATATGTAAAACTAGGACTGTCAGAATTTTGACAGTACCACAAGTTATGTGGACTGTCAAAATTTTGACAGTCCTAAATCTAACCCACTGGAAATTTTATGTAAAACTAGGATTGTTAGGATTTTGACAGTCCTACAAGCTATGAGGACTGTCAAAATTTATACAGTCCTAATTTGAACACACTGTCTCTGCAAAATTTTATATAAAACTAGGACTGTCATAATTTTTACAGTCCTGATAGCTTTCAGGACTGTCCAGAATTTGACAGTCCAAGTTTTTAGCCACTGTCTTTGCACATTTAACAACCTTATGTAGCAAACTTAAAACACAAATTTTAACAAATTGTAGCAAATTTTAGCAAACTTAAAACATAACCAATCAAAATATTTCAACAAAACATAACCACTCAAAGTTTTCAAACTGTAAGTTTTACATATCTCAAAACACAAATTGTAGCAAAGTTTTACAAGCCTTGAAACATGGCCTAAACTTCATGCCGCCCCTTTGTACGTTGCTCTCTATTTTTCAAGAAAGGAAAATCTTCAGCGTTGTCGATTTGTTGTAGCTCGTCATTGATTTCCATATAATTCGTACCCTGGAAACTTACGAGGCTTCTTCCCAACTTCTTCACTTTTTTAGCCTATTCATGAGAATTAAAAAAATTTGTTAGGTTATAAACATTTACACATATCAAACTGAAAGTGAAGAAGTTGGCTCACAATCTTGACCAATGCAGTATACAAGACAGATTTGGCGAGGAGATCTGATGGTACACGCACAATTTTGCCTCCGCGTTTGAACAACGTAGGTAGTCCGACACCAGCGTAGTAGGCGAGATAGTCGTCGCTATATTTCGTCATATTTACTGCTGCTTGCTGTTCGGTTTCTCTAATAACGTGACGTTGCCACCCAGTGAAGAAGTCCGAGACCCAGTTGAACGCCGCAGGAATATAGTTTAGCGGTTTTGTACCTCGCGGAGCAGTTATCATTTTCAATGTGCGCTTCGGGACTGTTTGTACGTAGCCAAACTGACGGAGCACTCTATCAAACATATAAGCCTCCTCGATTTCATGACAACTTATCAGACCGTGATATAAAGCGACTGGTTGCAATGGACGACTAGTCTGTCGCAAATCACGATATGGATCTCAAACAATCTGCAACGCATAAAATTTAGCATAACGTCATTTAACATAACGTAATTTAGTAAATTATTACCAAATATTAAAAAATTAGGTCTCAATTTACCTCTTCTATCGTCATATCTTCGAGTGCATTCCGTAGGGCGGCCAATGTGTGTGGACGTTTGGTATCTTCCTTAGTTGGCTTCCATCAGCACATTCTAGGAAGGTGCTCGTCATACCCTCGGTTCAGTTTAGCCCGTTGTAGGGTTGGAAAGTGCTCGTATATCCATGCCTTCACGTAACCAAGTTAAAAAAATATTAGTCTAAAAATTAACAACAAAATTTTTAATTATGTATACAAGTTGACAAAGATATATCTATGTATGGAGTAGAGTCTAGCATCCGGATATTGTCTTCGAACCGACGCGGGATGCCGCACCAAGCTCGCGGTAAAGGTATGCTAGTATACCGCTTCCCCAAGACATTTCTTCCACCGTGTCTATGTCGTCCAAATTCAGGAGATATTTGGCATGTATGGACATTCCAGACTTATCCGTAATGCCAACAGCCCCTAAGATGAACTGCATATATCCACGGGCCACATTATCGCTATTATCCACTTCGAGGTCCGGATCAGGGAATGTCTCCTCCAAATATTTTAAAGGAAGTCCGTACGACTTCTTGAATTCTCGAAGGGTGGTAAAACTAGCGGCATCAACTCCCAGACACCCTGATACATAATCCACAATATGGTCGTAAAAGTTGAAGCTCAATTCGTCAAAAGTATGATTCATCCTGACTCGACCATCAATCCTAAGTCCCAATATATGATGGACGTCATCAAGGGTAATCGTCAACTCCCTGTTTGGTAGATGGAAAGTGTTGGTTTCTGGATGCCATCGTTCTACAAATGCTGATATCAGTGCATTATCCACCGTCGTATATGAGTAGTTACCCAAATATTGTAAACCGGTAGGAATAATTTTAGCCTTCACATCGTCTCCCAATAATTCAAACCTCCATGTATTGCATTTTTTGCCGTGGTTGATCACCGTTAACATACGAGAACTCTCCTGAAAAGTAAACAATTGGATGAACTTATACCTATATATAAAATATACTTATCTATAAATAATTGGATGAACTTAGAACTTACAACTATATATAAAATTATCATAACGTAATGTACTTACCGGATTGTTCCATATTTGGTATGCAGTATGGTTCTCGGTCGACGACAACATAGAGCAACCGTTTAGACGAGTCTCGACTGGACTATCTGGCTGCTGAGAAGGTCTTGACCCATTAGTAGCCCGATTTTTGAGGGTTTGTGGGAGAGTTTCGACAGGACTATCTGCATGCTGAGAAGGTCCTGAACCATCAGTTGGCCGATTTTGGACATTTGGTATGTCCTCATCGGAGGAGGAAGAAGAACCAGAAGTACTAGGAGGAGCACGTCTCTTCGAACAAGTGAAAATCTTCTTCGTCAGTCGACGTTTCCTAACTTTAGGGCGTGCCTCGGGGTCGCGGATAGTGAGAGCTGGTTCAATAGTACGCTGAACATTGCGTTCCTTACGCATCGACGCAGTAGGGCGTCTTCTTATGATATCTTCATCCTCAGTGCCCTTCCGAGGGTCGTGACTATAAGACAAAAAAAAAATTAACATCCCAAAATAATTGAACATTCAGGACTGTAGAAATTTATACAGTCCTATATGTATACAGGACTGCAAAAATTTTCACAGTCCTAAATTATACAGGACTGTTGAAATTTCTGCAGTCCTTTATACATATAGGACTGTAGAAATTTCTACAATCCTCAATCTATATAGGGCTGTAAAAATTTCTACAGTCCCACATGGTTCTGCTCCATACGTTAGCCGAATGTCGAACTTGTATGCCCTAAAATCGGGTACGAGCCTCCAGAAAACGTCCAAACTACATCCTAAACTACATTCAGGACTTGTATGCCCTCATTTTAAGATTGAAAAGATAACCACTGGAAATTTTCGAAATGCAATAGAAAATTTTAAAATTTTTGGAAAATTTTCTAAATGCAATAGAACAAGGAGGAGGAAGAATTGTACCTTAATTCTTTCGAGACTTTGGGAGCCATCGACAAGGAGGAGGAGAAGGACGGCTCCGACAAGAAAGGGAGGAGGGGGGAGGGCTTCGGTGGAGGTTTAGAGGATTTTGGAGGAGAGTTTAAAATTTGGGCTAGTATGAGTAAACTTTTGGGCTAGTATGAGTAAACTTCATTCATTAATGGGCTAGCCCCAATCCTGGGCTAGCCCAAGTAAATTATGTAGTGCCCTTATCAACAGCCTAATTTTATACAATTGTATGTACGAATTCTTGGAAATATTAATTAGATTTAAACTGTATCTTATTTTTTTACTAGTAGATTTAAAATAAATATTTTTATAATATCAATGAGATAATTTAAATATTTAAATATATTTGAGTTAAATTTATTAAACAATTTAAATATTTTTGATATATATTTTTTAAATTTAGTTTTTATATATACTAGTTATTTTGATGAAAATTGCAGTTGCTGTATCAATTTTGATACAGCCATCAATTTTGTATCAAAGTTTTACTCGGTTTTGTGCGGCTGCATTCGGTTTGGCTTGAGGAAAAACATGTGGCAGAAATATGTCCAAATACATGCCATTGAAGGAGAACTAAAATCTCCAGTGATTAATCGTTGTTATTTTTGTTTGATATGTGAACACTTATTCAATCAGGTGAGCACGTGTTGCACATTACGCTGACTTGACAAGAGAAAATTCCGAAACTCACATCCTTTCCGTCCCAGAAAATTTCATATCCAGAAAAAATCTCCGCTGTAATTGTTGGAAAAAAAAATTGACAAAATTGTAGGAAAAAAAGAAGTTAATGTCAACCTCCTTTTAAGTCCAAAAAAAAAAAAAAAAAAATTGTTGGAACCAAACCTATGGCTTCAATTTGACTGGTGTCAATAATTTTTTTTTGTTTTTGTTTCTGTGACAGTATTAGCCACGTGGCCGCCTTCCATTGGAAGAAGAAAGGAAGAGTTGGGGCATGGAGGGACCATATAGCCGGGGAAGAGAGAGATGGGGGTTGTAAGAATATTGTAAGCATTTTGTTGTAGACTTAGCATTTTTTTTTAAGTGGTTGGCGTCAACCACAAATTGAGCCAAATCCAAATATTTGAATTTGGCTCCAACAATATTTTTTAAATCGGACCGATGATCGAACAGAAAATCTTTGATGCAGGTTCAACCTGGGTTCAAGCGGATTCAACTTGATTCAACCGTCCGTCAGTCCTCACACTCCCTCATAGGTTATTCTTGTTCAAAATGAACCCATCACCCCCTCAATAGAAGCAATATTATTTAAGTGCACACCAATTTAATGCACAATACATTCCCTCAAGCCATTCCTAAAATATTTACTCACTAGTACAACAAGTAGTCATTCTACATAAAATTGCGTATAGAGTATTAAATTTTGGTAAAATTGCATTAAGGACATAGAAGTTTGTATTATTATACAAAAAAAAAAGTATAGAAACGTCTTTAAAAATGACGTTTTTGAACATTTGCTCAAAAATGTCCATAAAAAAGTCGTTTGGGAACTCCGTTTGGGAACAAGTTCTCCTCTTCTGGTTCCTCTTTCCCTGTTGATTTTTTCTTTCTTTCTTCATTTACTTTCTATCTCCCAAACATTTAAATATTTACGTATGCTCTCAAACGTCCTTAAAAAGGACGTTTTTGAATAAATATTCAAAAACGTCCTTTTTAAGAACGTTTTTATGTTTTTTTTTAAATAATACAAACTTCTATGTCTAGACGTAATTTTACCAAAATTCGACGTTCTATACGTAATTTTTTGTTCGTTCTATTCACCCCCACGGGACCCACCTACTAATACTCACATCACCTCTTTAATTAATTCACACACTCTCTTCTCCTTTCATTTTATCCAACCCAACACTCAAGCTACCACCTTAAACATCACACCCCCCATTTATCCAAGCCCTCACAATTACCAACAGTCCTCACCCTTCTTTTCTAGCATCTTCTTCTTCCACATCTCTATCTCTATCTCTATCTCTATCTCCATAATATTGAAGAAAATTTGAGTACAAAACTCTACAAACAATTTACTGTACAAAAAATATTTTTAAATAAATTAATTAAAACTTTGAAGTCATATATATTTCAGGTTTTGCTTGGTTGGCAAATGGAACACAATTGTTCCTCAAATTTGAAGAAACCTGAGACAAATAACAATCATTAATAGTTATTTTGTTAAATTTTTTTGTATATATAGGAAAATCAGAATGGTCAAGACCTACATATCCTTGTAGGTTTTTAGGTTCACCTGTTTCAAAGTTGTAATGGTTGTACCGATCCGTGAATGCAGTTGAAGGAACCATAGTTTAAAGTATCGGCCGATACCGATCCGATACGGCCGATATCGATACAGTTTGGCATGTCCCGATCCGATACTGACCGATATCCGATACTGACATTAGAGGTCTCTTTTTCGGTCAATTCGGCAAAAAATATTCAATTAAAAAACCAATTAGCAAGGGTGTAAAAGCATAGTAAGGTTGTAAAAATATATAAAAGAGGAAAATTTATCTATCGCATATAAATCAATCGACAAGGATGACTACTATTTCATTCAATATAAAAAATACTAAGAAACAATACTGGAAATACTTTAAATTATGCATAAATGTACAAAATATATTCTCTAAAATGTTAATAATTTACTAATAGTTGTTTGCTTTCTGATACCAAAAAATCCGATACTCCGATCCGAAACCGCCGATACTACCGATACCGCCGATCCCAATACTCATAGGAATGGTCCGATACCGATTCCGATACCGATACTTTGAACCTTGGAAGGAACTCAGATGGGCAGTTCAAATTGATCCGAGATAGGGATGTTTCCTTTGCACATCTTTCTGATTGGTTGTCTACACTATTTTGGGCAATGTATTACATCCATTTGTAACTGATTCTTTACCACAGAGCTGCTAGTAGAAAAAATCATCAGTAGTACATATTCGAAGGCATTCCTATCATGTATTGTTAAATCTTGTAAAGATTTAGAATCATTTGTGACTTCAGTCGTAAAGATTCAGAGTCATTTAACATTGTAATCACATCATTACATTTAGAAAAGCCACCAATTTCTTTTCCAATGTCACCAAGAACTACTGAACTATCAGTTACACCAACATGGACTGCCCTTCCATTTCTTTCAGCTCCTTTTGGTATGTCGTCAACTGCCATTAGTGAAATTAATGGAAATTACTATAACTATAGTTTAATTATGTAGTAACAACTAGTAAATACAGATATAGAGGATAATAAGAGAGATTGATAGCACTGGGATGATGAATATGGTGTCATGGCCCCATTACTTCAATGTCTGCACCGATTTTGTGCACAAGGTCAAGATTCCATGAAAGACTAAAGGGTAGAGAAGATAAAAAGCAAACCTTGTCACTCCACGGTAGACAAAGCTATGCTATTATATATATATATAATGCCCTTAGGGTCATTTTCTCAAACAGATAGAGTGCGGCGTCAAGGTCTGCTATCCTGTAGATCAGCGGACATTAAGTTGACTTCACCTAATGGCCAATATCGATGTGTATCATCCCTCCAAGCAGGTCGACATAGGAAGGGGACTTGGGCTAGGCCTAGGGCAAGGTGGCTTTGTCTTTGAGATTGTCGAGGGGGTAGGTGAGGGAGGAGGACACAAGGAAGCAATGGCAACGTGTCCGACGAAGTAGTGGTCCTCCATAAGACCTCCTCCTCCCCCTCCCATGTAACCCTTTACGGACTCCATCAATCGGAGCTCCCAAAATCTAAAACCGGAGCACCTCATCTGCTCGGTCGGCATTGACGGAGCGGTCGAGGTCGGTGAGGAGGGACTCGATACAGACAAGTTGATCGATGGCAGAGAGGAAGGGGGAGAGAGTGGCGGCAAAGGTGGAATGCCACTAGACCGCGAGGAGAAGAGGACGAAGGGAGAGGTAGGGCTCATGATGGAAATGGGATTGGAAAACCCAAATAAAGGCGAAAGAATGCATCTACTCTGGAGGATGACGAATCTCTGTCCATCTTTACCTCTGGAGAAGAAAACGAGTCTATCAAATGGGGATTTAGATAAAGATCGATATCGATCGATATATATATATATATATATATATATATATATATATATATATAGAGAGAGAGAGAGAGAGAGAGAGAGAGAGAGAGAGAGAGAGAGAGATGGATCCACGGGAATAGCCAAAATATGGGGAGGATTTTTTTTGGAAAAAATGTGGATCCCACTGGATTTTCTGGTGAACCCCAAATAATTTCTATCCGGATGTATTCTACTCTTTTAATTTTTTGACCTACCTACTAACAAACAAAAATGTTAAATGTTAAATTTATAACATTTATTCTGATTCGTGGTAAAATGGACTGAGGTTTACAACATTTAAATACAAAACGTTGTTATCATCAATATTTTACAACATTCTCATTAAAAATATTGTAACAGATCTAACCTTTTACAATATTTTTTAAAAATATTGTAAATAAAATGTTGTTGTCACGTTCCAGTCTCAAAATGCCGAGGGACTGGATGCGCGGCAATGGCCAGCAGCACGCACCGATGGACAACCCAATTTAATGGATCCATCAGGGCATGTTTAAGCTGTAGTCTAACAGTAAATAGGTCAATTGTTACAAGTCACAGTCTATACTAATCTCATCCACAACAGATAATCACAGATTAAATGCCAGAAATAATGCAATAGAATAAATAAGCAAATCTCAATAAGTGTCTCGGGAAACAATCCGAGAATATGTCTGGTACATCAATGCAAATAGACGGGAAATAAATCAACTGAAAATAGAAATACTGAGTATGTGAAGCCGGTACTCAGGAGAAGTCTTCTGGCACGATCTCGTTCTCAGGTTCTGGTACAGCTCCTGGAAGTGCTCATGTACGGTATATCTCTGGATGGATCTCTTCGGCTATACCTGGGGACATAGTCCATTCCAGGTCCTCAGGGGACATAACAAGGTACAGATAATACAAGCCAAAATAAATGCAGTGCAGAAATATATGAAACAATAGGGTAAGCTATATAACCATCTATGTAAAATGCAGGTGAGAACATCACCAGTACTCAGGCTGAGACTATTACAAGCTCTGTGTAGGGGAGCCGGTAGCAGCGATATCATGTAGTTGTCTAGCTCACAATGGGAGACTACGACGCCGGCATAATATAATCAACCTGTAGCCTGTGTGTCTCTCCAGCACTAAATGGAACAATAGGGAAACACTAAGTAACCAGCTAAGTGATATGCAAGATGAGAGCAGCACTAGAACTCAGGCTGAAACCACTACAAGTTCTGTGTCGGGGAGCCGGTAGCAGCGATATCATGTAGTTGTCTAGCTCACAATGGGAGACTACGACGCCGGCATAATATAATCAACCTGTAGCCTGTGTGTCTCTCCCCACCCAATATAATCATACGTCTCATGTCCATGTGGCCCCATGTCCATGTCACGCAGGATCATATCTAATGCAACCAGTCATATAGTATCTAGGAACATAATGTCAATGTCAAGTCCTGTATCCTATACAGAATCACCACGAATATCTCAGGAAGATCCTGTCCATGAATAGTGTCAGGTGTCCTGGGTTATGATGTACTTGATAAGACAAGTACGAGAAATATTGGGTCTCGGTATCCATGTCTATGTGACGTTACACAACTCCGCGTACGGGGTTGGCACCCGACTAGTAATCGGACGCTAAGTAAAGTCACTCGGTCCTGGGTTGAACAGTTAAAGCAAGTTTATATATATTTTACAATGACTCAGGCAAAGTACTATAACAGAAATTACTGCGAGTTGGCAAGGTTTAATTGCCCACTGATGTATAAATAAGTCAAGAAATTTAGTAGCAAAGCTGCAGGGTTTGGCAAGGTACACTTGCATGTGGTTCTGATTCCAATTGCTGCCCTGACTTCAGCTGGAATTGCAGGCGGTACTCCGATTGCTGAAATAAACATCACCATCAGATCCAGAAAATATCAATCAGCTAGAAACGCCTGTCCTTGAGTCCAATTTGGAGACAAGGACAAAAACGGCAATTTTGGGTCAAAACGGGGTCCACAGGTGGGCCCGCTTTGCACCGAAAATGTGTCAGGGACAAAGGTCTCCAAATTCGCCAAACTTAGTGAAAACAGGTCAGGAACGATGATACGAACCCAACAGAACTTCCAGAATTGGATTCCGATGAGCCGATCACGAAATTGCCCGTCGAGTGGAGCCTATGGGGCCCACGACACGCGATTTTGTCAACGTTCTCAGAATCGAACCAAACTTGGGTCACAGGACCAGCGTATCGCTATGAGTCCGATGGCACAAGTTTTGTTTCAATCCGACGTGTGTACAAAAAGTTAGGACGCGTTCCATAAAGGACGGATACGGGACGGTGTCCGCGGATACGCGTTGATTCTGGTGTGCACGCACACCCGAATCGACTTCTGCGGAATCCCACACGTCCGTATCAACGAAGCGCACGTATCTGTGAAGACCGCACGCGACCAAGTCGTCCCGTTTGGCGGGGCGCACTCAGTTCCGGGGTGAATCGGGGCGTTGGTTTTCCCGTTTTTGGATCGCGGTTCGCGATCGCCACAGGACGCGATGCCCCGAGCGGGTTGCACGGGCACCGAGGGGGTCACGCAGGGTTCGCAACGCAACAGACAAAATCAAAAATGGGACAACGAGCAGAGAGAAACAGGTACCTGAATAGGGCTCGAGAAATCGAATCTCCGTGTCCGAGGCGATACGACACAAGGGGATACGGTACCCTGGACACGGCTAGGGTTAGGGTTTAGTGGCCGGAGCTGCGGCAGCGGAGGGGCGGCGCTGCGGCCGGAGGGCGGCGCTGGCGGCGCGCCGGTGCGGGCGGGGGACGGGCGGAGCCGGCCGGTGGCGCTGCGGCTGCTGCTAGGGCACGCTGGGGACGGAGGAGGAAGGAGGAGGAGAGGGAGGCCGGGGTCGGCGGCGGCTGGGCGGCCTCGCGGGGGAGAAAGGGTCAGCGGGTCGGGCGACGGGCGGGTTCGGGTCTGACCGACCCGACCCGACCCGATAGCTGAACGGGTGGGCTGGGCTGGGCTGGATTTTATAAAATAATTTAATAAATAAATAAATAAATAGTTTTTAGGTGTTATAAAATAGGTCCGGGGCCCAATAAATTTCAGAAAAATTACCCTAAGTCCAGTTTTTTATTTTACACCAAAAAATATTATTTTTATAATATTTTAATATTATTTATTCTTAATTAAAAATCATTTAATAGTTAAAACCCTGAATTAAATTACAGAAAATTTCCAAAAAATTCCAGAAAATTGTGAAAATCCAAATTTAAAAATTAAAAAAAAAATCAGGGGGTTTCCAGTTGTAAAAATGGATTTTTGTTGTAGTGATATTCCAAGATGAGCTAAATTATTTGGGAGGCTATGTGTCACCGCCAATATATGTCTAGTAGACACGGTTAACTGCAACATTATTTGGGATGTCAATTCTTCCAAAGTAGAAATTCTCTGCCTGCAAGTAATTTAACACATGCCCAGTTAGAAGAACTCATCATGATCAAAATTTTCTGCAAATAAACACCATGTCTAACCTTCGATTGAGCCAGAAGATGAAGTCATCTACCATGGATTAGGGCTTTGAAGAAATTAGAGCTTTAAAGAGATTAGGGATTTGAAGAATTAGGGCTTTAAAGAGATTAGGGCTTTGAAGAAATTAGGACTTTGAAGAAATTAATACCCCCTGCCGTGAATCGATAGATGAAATGCCTCCTTCAACCATGAATAAGGAAGATGAAATCTCTCCATGACAAGACCACGCCACAGCCGTGAGTCGAGACCCTCGCTTGACACCGGTCTGATGGCGACCGTGAAAAGATGGTCGGAGAAGATGAAGGTAAGGAAGAAGGGAGAAGAGAGAAGAGGGAGAGGAAGAAGAGAGAAAGAGTGTCCCAAAAGAGAGTTATTTGGAGAAAGAGTGGAGGGACAACAAAATAAAAAGCGGGACAAAGCAAAAAAAAAAAAAACTTGTCAGAGCGGGTCGCGAAAATAAAACGAAATAATTAATTGAGAAAATTTGAGTTGCACCCAAGTTTATTTATCCATATTCAAGGTGCACCCCACACGATTATCATAATGTATGAAATTCTCCACTTTTGACGAACTCCAACCAACGGTTAACTCCTTTGACCAAAATTTTTGGACAAAAATACCCCCTTCATACGCGACAGAAGAGAGGGGGGGGGGTGCTGGAAAGAGGGAAATGGTATTTCAGTCAAAAATTAACAGTCAAACTAGTTGACTGTTAGTTTTCGTTAAAAGTGTGGGGTGTCATACATTATGGTAATCGTGTGGGGTGCACCTTGAATATGGGTAAATAAAGTTGGGTGCAACTCAAATTTTCTCTAATTAATTTTATGATGACACCTTTATTAGATGACATTTTAATTGCTTAAATTTATGTTCATGACACTTTTAAAAAAGTGCCATGAATGACGTCAAATATTGTATTACGACACATTTTAGTAATGTGTCATCATAATTTTTTTTAATGACTTATTTAAAAAGTGTCATTAGTAAAGTGTCGTTATTAGTCATTTTTGTTGTAACACAATACACACATATTTACACACTAATAAATAAATAATTTTAATTTTTGCATATAAGTCCGTTAAATCTTATATTTTTTAAATAAGTTTTCAAATAAGTTTGTTAATCTTATTTTTTTAAATAAGTTCCCAAAAATTATGAATTGCTTAAATTTTTTTTGTAGTAAATAGAGTTATGAGTCTCTTAAACCAGATTTAAAATGGATTATTCATCATTTTATGAATTGCTTACAATTTTTTTTTAGTAATTTGTCATTTGTCTGTTTTGAATAGGGTGTTATTAGACACTTTAGAATTATTTTTATTATTTGATTATTACTTTCGACAATATCTACCTGATATCGAAAATAGTCAACTACTTTAGATGACATAAAAAAATCCTTGAAAAAATCTATACTTTCACAGACAATATTTACGACGGGGCTTATTTGTCCTCATAAATAATAATACTCGTCTCCGAGAAAAAATATTCTGGTCGAAAATAGTTTTGGCGCCAACAATTCCCTCTAATTATTGAGTAATTCTGACACAAAAATATCTCTTTTCCGATTACGCTTTATGCGTCAAAAATAATATGGACTTTTTCGAGCGTGCTTTATGCATCGGCCATAATATGGACTTTTATTTGATTATTATTTTTGACAATGTGTCTACTTGGTATCGAAAATAGCTAGTCAACTACTTCCGATGATATACAAAAATTCTTGGAAAAACCTATACTTTCACCGACAATATTTATGTTCCCTCGTAAATACAAATTTATTTTTGACAATATCTAATGTTTGTCATAAATAAAGCATTATTTACGAACAACTGTAATTGCCCTCGCCTTTAGGCCACTATTTACGACGTGGCTCATTTGTCCTCAGAAATAATAATACTATTTTTCGAGAAAAAAATATTATGCTCGGAAATAGTTTTGGCGCCAACTACTCCCTCCAATTATTGATTAATTTTGAAAAACAAATAGCTCTTTTTCGAGCGCGCTTTATGCGTCAAAAATAATATGGACATTTTTGAGATACTTAAGACGGAAATTTTTTTTTGTCGTAAATGCTACTTTTTCCGAGAACCCTCGTAAATGTTCGTCGCAAATGAGGGTTTTTTTTGTAGTGGCTTCTAAATGAGACTTCTTCGGATTTTGCATGTATCGACTCATCACACCAACTGCATAAGAGATATCAGGTCGAGTCAAGGTCAAGTTTATTAGAGTACATACCAATTACTGATACATCGCTGTATCTTCCAAGTCTTTACCTTCATGTGCACACATCTTGGCGTTTGGTTCTATCGGTTTTGAGATCGACTTACATTCAAGCATTCCGAACTTCTTCAACAAATCTTTAGCATATTTCTGTTGACAAAGAAATATCCCTCCTTGTGTACGATCAACCTCTAGTCCAAGAAAGTTCTTAAGTTGTCTCAGTTCTTTCATCTGGAAACAAACTGACAATTACTACAAGAAAAATGCCTTTCTTGACGGTTTATTTCTTGACGGTCGTGAAAAACCGTCAAGGAAATGGGTTATCTTGACGGTTTTAGCCTTACGTCAAGAAAGGACACATTTTATGTCAGTTTAGTAACTTTATAGCATAATAGTTGACGATTTTAGAGGATCCGTCAAGAAACATCATTTTATTTAGTGACGGTTCGGTAATAACCGTCAACTAATGTATCTGCTGGAAAATTGTCGCGCACATTTTAGCTGCCATTTTAGTAATTTTTTGAAAGTTATTTTTATTACAGTGTCTACGTTGACGGTTGGATGATTATTTTGATTGTTGATCTCTATAAGGAGAACAAAGCCCTCTCTCCTCCTCACTAAAAACTCGTGTCTCTCTTCTCCATCTCTATTCTTTATCCCTCTTCATTTCTCCTCCTCTTTCTTTCAAATAACCCAAGCCCTAATCCATCTCCATGGCAGAGCAGGCCAAGAAGGAGATCTCTGTCATGATTCTCGCTAGGTCCAGATCGAGAACTCTCACCTCCCTTAGGAGATCCCCAGCGGCGAGGCCTCCACTTTCTAGGGGGCTCCATATAGGGAACCACCATCTAGGGCGCCATCGGTGGAGAAGGAGGAGAAGAAGCACTGGAAGGAGGGGGGTTCCTCGAGGAGGAGCTCGATCCTCCCAGATCTGACCAACGATCGGTGGTCGTCCACTAGAAACACGGGAGAGGTGGAGGAGCAGAAGGGCTCCGGGATGAGACGAGATCGGTGGTCTTCTAGCAGATATGACCGACGATCGTAACCTCTTCCTATTCTATAATTCCCCCGGCGTCTGGCCATCCGCTTCGAGGCCACCGAGTTCGACCACCTTCCACAACTCTCTTCTGTGCTCATCCCGTAAGGACCAGACCAAGAAGAATGTGAGCCTTGTCTTTGATTTATTTTTTGTTATATTGACACTGATCTAGTAGTGTTCGAGGGAATGCCTATAAGAGATAATTATTTGTTAGGGATTTAGAAATAGATGGATTATCACAATGAATCATGAAACCTGAGATAAGATTATTTTTATTGTCGGCACGTCTACTGAAAGTTTTCATATTGAGTATGGTTTGATCATATCTTTTACTTGTCACAAAGTGTTGGAGATCTTCTAACTGGTGGAGATTTATATGTTGTGAGTTCAAAATCTACCAGTTTTTATAATATTTTTTATTTTTCCTCATCTAAAATTGATGAGATATATTTTCTTCTACCGAATGGTATTAAATTCCTCATGTATAAATTGATCCAAATTGTAGACCATCTTTGAGAACACATTGATGCAACACCATGTTGTACTTCCTCCTGGTTACATGGGAAAAGTTACTTATGTTGCTCCAACTAGTCAATGTGATGACCCGCTCCGTTCAAGCACACAGCCGATTCAAACGGCAAAAGTGCAACAACCCGACCCGCTTTGCTCAACGAGAAGACTCGTTTGAGGCAAAAAATTTCCAGACTTGGCCCTTCAGGAGTTTCGGCTTAGGCTTTTAGAGCCTCGCTCGGAGTATCGCTCGACCAAGGCGAATCATCGATAAGGTGGGCGGCTACGATAAACTTGTCTTTGCTTAGCCAGCACACTTAAAATATGGATGATACATGATAGTCGCTAGGTGAATCATCCCATGCATGCTAATAAAGAATACAACGCACCTAGCTAAGGAAATAATCCTAACTTGTATTGCTTGTGTTAGAACATGGAAATGAAACTTGCTTATAAATGACCCTCGCATGCTACCTTTGCCTTATGCATCTAGACCCCGCTATGCCTCAAGTAGAAATAATATATATATATATATATATATATATATATTCTTTTAGTGCACTGTTCACTTGTTTATACTGCACATTCCTAGATTATGTCGCTCGGTATGTCCATTTACGATTTTACTCCTAGCTTTACCCTTAGATTCGTGCCAACGTGAAAGCTTAAGTTTCAAATATAAATGCATGCTTGCATGCTTACTTGTAGTTTGTACTCATTGCCTCATTCCAATGCTTGTCACACAAATTATGCCACAATCAAGTAACACTATCCGTATCGTGCATACATCGATTTAGCCAGATGACTATCAAATAGTTCTTTTGTACAATATGAACCTATAAGTATCTGGGACCGTTGGATTGCCATGGCAGTTCCCGCACCAGGGGAATGCATCAAGTTAAGTTATCTGAACGAGAATCATGTCAAGTTTATATCTGAACGAGAATCATGTCTAGTAAAGCAAGAATCATATCTCGTGGAGCAATGCTCGTACAGATCAAGAAATTATGGATTGTCTTGTCAAGTTATGAATCTGGCAGACCAAGACTGCGTGTTATGGACAACTTGGAATCAAGGGGGATCTTCAGATCTCGTTCCACGGACGGTCTCCGGGGTACTGGTGTCGATCTGATCTCGATGGAACTATTATTTAGTCTCTTGTTCTGGACTGGATGGCTTACAGCGCACCTTATAATTTTGTTGTATTCCATATTTGTTCATGACTATAACTCATCCTTTATGGCTATGCCAGCGATAATTGTTCATATAGATAAGTCATCCTCGCTAAGCGGCTATCCGCATGCGAGTCATTGTATGGCATCGAGAATATCTGAAATACCTGAACGATCGTTAAGTATAACACATTTGTACATATGGAATACTTTAACATCTGATGTAACACACCTGAGTAATCCTTATAACTCGTGCACCCGAAGCATAATCTCGCTCACTACACTTGTGTTTGCATATGCTATTGCCTCTGAATTTTATTATATATGCTGCTCATGTGTGAATTAACTTAGTTTCCTTGGACAGAGAAGGACAAATGGTAAGTTGGTAAGTCTCGCGTATTTTCTCTTATATCGCATGGCGCACTGCCACACGAGTTAGGCTTTACATCCTTGCCATAAAATTGATCCTAAGGCAAGACTAGAAAGATAACTTAATAGATGGTGCACGGAACCTATATAACGTGTTTGGATTTGTCGAGCGGGCGAGTAGCCTCTCCACCAGTGCATTCATGTAATGATAACCCATCAGATTGTTTGCAGGGTGCGGAAGAACCTCGTTCGGTACGGATGCCTCCTGCGTGCGTGCTAAGGCATGGAGTTTACTCTGGAGCCTTGGAGCGTTGCATTCGGAACTGAAGCACATATATAAGACATAATATTGGAACATCGCCTATGCATCATTCCATAAATGTAGCCACTTGGTACACTTTTACTGTTTCAGAGAGAGAGAGAGAGGCTTGAGCGACTTGTTGTGTTTGATAATAAACAAAAGAAATGAAACAAGGTTTATACGAAACCCTCTCTTTGGTTTACAAACAAGAAGTTCAATTAATCCTATACGAGGATGTCAAGTACAAATTTTAATCTGGATAAATATTGCTATAGGAGTCTGATCTGTGGTCGATCACTTTGTCCCATGGACCACACGATGATGAAGAAGTGCTATAGAAGACGGAGAAGCTTCAAAGATTACAAAGGGGAGTGGATGCTCGATGCCAAAATCGTCGATCACTACTCTCTGTCTGTGCTCTGGATTCTTCTCTCTCTAAAATCAATTTTCGATCCTTCGACCTTGATTCTTTGACCCTTCCACCTCTGTTCTCCAAGTTTTTGATTTTCCGACCCTGGACCTCTGTCAATAGAGGTCTCTATTTATAGGGTTTGGTGACAGCAACCGTCCAGTCGACGTAGAAGCCGGACAGTGGAGAGTGTGGCAGTTTTTATGCGGCGATTACAATAACTGCCACCCACGTATAAATGATCTTCTGAATATGCGTGTGACGCGTGTCCCTCGATGAGGTAACGCTTATAACTGCTGCGAAGATCACGGCATGCAAGCCACGTAGGTAGCTGTCCCTCGCGTAGAAAAAGGTTGGCGTAGAAGCCAATAACTGTTACCATGGCGTAGAAGCCAAATAGTTGTCAAACTGGCGTAGAAGCCAGGTAGACGTAGAAGCCAAGTAGGCGTGGAAGCCCAGTAGGCGTAGAAGCCTGATGCTGCATGGATAGGTAGCTAGCATAAAAGATAGCCGATCCTCCTTCCTTGACTGAGGTCTTGGGCGTATTCTGGACCAAATAGCCTTATCACGCATCCATACAAATATAGCCTGAGTTGGCGTATTCCGAGGAGATAGCATACGGCGTACTCCTATGGTTAAAAATAGCCAGGTCGGCGTATTTTAAGGAGGTAGCGTACAGCGTGCTCCTATAGCTGAAAATAGCTTGATGGCATAATATACAGAGGTGATGATGTTGACGTATTAGTTATAATTATGGCTCACCCAGTCTTTGAAAAAGAACCAAATCTCGTGCATTAAATACAGATATCTGCCCCCATCACATGCATGAGCTCCGTACGAAAAACAGCTTTTGACGTGGCAGTTCGTTTTGTCTTCTGCTGAGCGTAAAAGCTCATATCTGCCTGTATAAAACTAGGCAGCGTATTCCTTTGTATTCGTAAAAGCACTTTGTATCAAGGAAATGTCACTAAACGACGGTTTGGGTCTCTGTGCCGCACCATCATTACAGCCGTCGTCTGGATAGTCGTGCAGTACTCTTTGTCAGGAGTCAGGTTCACTGCATGATTTGACAGGTTCATTCGAGGAATACGAAGAGTTCCCCGTACAACTTCCCAATGCATTAAAAGCGTGTAGGTTTTACGCCGAGGGGGCGATGTAACAACCTTTTTACGCCGGAGCAGCCTGGAAATACTGTATTACGCGGGCTGTTCTGGAGCTATATTTTACGCTGTACTAGCGATAAAGCTCTGTTTGTACGCCGATGGCTCTGAAGTCATGTTTTATGCCACACAGCACTGAAATACTACGTATGACTCTGCAGTGTATTTTTTATGCTTCTACAAGACCCCCTTCAAAGTTTTTAAGTTCCTCGTAATTTGAAACACTTTGAATGAAGCATGAAATGGTCAATTCTGAATCGTTCCTCGAGGCTGACTTCTCGACGGATTTTTGGGATCTTGTTGGGATTCGGTGTGTTCTCCTTTGCCTATATAAAGGCTGATGAGTTAACCTGTTCTTCCCATATTTACTTCACCACACAGAGATGGTTGCCGAGGTTCGTCTTGCTGACTTGAGGAAGAATAAGATCATGTTCTTCCAGCATGTAAGGAGCCGAAAAAGAAGGCATCTTCGAGCAAATATCCTCTACAACGATGAATCATGGAAGGATATCATAGCTTCCTTTGCTCGGGATAATCAGCAACTTCATATGGCGATTTGTCCAGGAGAGAGGAAGGGTCACATTCGACAACATAGCTTGCAAGTTGTATTTTCTCCCGTTACGACGGTGGACGAGGGCAGACAAACTAGCCCTGTCTTCTAGTATTGAGTTGGGTCTAAAAACTCAACTCAATCTGTCATGACGTATAGAGGATGGACTCTTGAATAATTTACACAGGCCCAGTTTTGTATCCTCCCGTCGTTAATCATTTTCTTGTTAATCGACCGTAGAAACCGACTAACTGCTGAAGGAGACGGATAAAAATCTCCACCAATACGAGAACTTGACAAAACAGACTCTTGGTGTGATCCTTAAACGAAAATGAGAAACCCTTGGTAGAACAAGGATTTCCATCATATGTAATCATGAATATGAAAAATCCTTTGTAAACTGGATTTCTATCATATGTAATCATGATTAATAATATTGTCTTCTTTTACGCATATGATGATTTACCATATTTTTTTGCTGTGATAAAGTCTGAATATGTGTAGCTTCGACACGTCTGAATAACTTTACGCCGACTCTGATAAAAAGAGTATCTGGTCTCGTCCCGTCTTTTACGCGTAACTGAAGACGCGTAGAAAACTGCTTAGCTTTTAAGTCGCATATTCGAACTGTCCTGCTGTTTTGAAGGAGGAGTTGCGTAGAATTCTGAACTGGCACTTCTCTGATAAGAAGAATTTTGTTCAGACCATCATCTTCAAGAGTGATTTCTCGAAAATACCTTGAAATAGGGTGAGAAATGGCTGTCAAAACTGACCATGCTTGAACCGTAGAGAAAATATTCAGACTGGATTTTGGATGAACTTCCAATTGACCCAAGAAGAAGAGTCATTTTCGATGCCGAACTCTGTATGTTTTGGGTACTTGGGAGGTTTTGAGGCCAAGAAGGAGCATCTTCTGCGTGAACCTTTGTAATTGGCCGTCTTGAGAATTGTTCAGATATACGCATACTCTAGCCTGCGTATTTTAAGATATGCGGAAAGTCATAGATCCGTAGTGTGGATGAGCATAAAATCATAAGTTTGTAGCCTCTCGAGCATAAAAGCTGCTGAGCATAAGATCATCCGGGCGTAAAACTGTATATTTATAGCCTCTGAAAAGAAAACTTCCGAGCGTGAAGTCGTAGATTTGTCGCCTCTGAGCGTCAAAAGCTTTTGAGCGTGAAATCATGGATTTGTAGCCTCTGAGCGTGAAGTCGTAGGTTTGTAGCCTCTCGAGCGTAAAAGCTATCGAGCGTAAAAGCATCAGGGCATAAAATCGTAGACTTATAGCATCTGAGCGTAAAACCGTAGATTTGTAGCTTCCCGAGCGTAAAAAGCTCCTTAGCGTAAAATTACGAATCTGCTCTGCACGAAAAACTTTTTGAATTCACTGACTGTCCGTCTTTCCTAAATGATAGACTGACGTGGTCCCAAATCATAACCGAATATTAAATATCGGGTTTGGTTAGGGATTCGAGGAGTCTATCTGAACTCTATAAATACCCTAAGGCCTTCAGAGAGAAAACTTTTTACCTGTCTTTTGCAAAAGAAAAAATAATCGTCTCTTTGAGAACTCTTCTTCATTTCTTCTCTGAGCACTCTGAGTTTTAGCAATGGCACCGAAACAACCTTCCACCTCTAAGGGAAAGAAAGCTGTCTCTTCTTCTCACTCCTCTGCTCAAGCACGAGCGACTCCCATCGGTCAGAGCGAACCTCGCTCGGAACGTAGTATCCCACCGTCAAGCTGTGCACCAGGTGTTATAGGTAAAGCTTTTGGGACGACAAAAATGAAGAAAACCCTTCGCACACGTTGTACGTGAACGCGCTAGATCATCTTCTGTGCTGAGAGCCTCTTTGAGGAAGATGATGCACAGAGATGTTTTATCTTTTACGCCCACATTCCTAATGTGTCAGCGTAAAAACTCCATATTTTTGCAGTCTGGCGTAAAAGCTTTGACTGTCAAAATTTGACGTATACTACAAATTTTGGGTGTTACACTCTGGATGAAAATTTTGGCATAATAACTCAAACTTTGGCAGTCTAGCGTAAAACACAGACTGTCAGATTTTTTGTGTATACTGCCAATCTTGAATTTTACGCCTAGGTAATAGGTTCCAGCGTAAAAACTCAAGTTTTCACAGTCTTGGCATAAAAGCACAGACTGTTGATCTTTGGCATAAGCTGCAAGATGTAACGTCTAGTATAGAAACTGACTTGTTCTCCTTGTATTTTGTAGTTGACTTGCAGATACCTCTGTTGGCTGAGGTAATGGGTTCTGCTGCTGGGATGCTGAACTCCAATTACCTGGAGGATCTATCCCATGTGACATTCCCTATTTCTGGAACACAGTATCCTGAAGGAAGGGGAAGCCTGATATCATCTCAAGGGGAACGAATGCTGTTGAGCATGATCAACAGGGAGCCCCTGACATATATAGATGGGGCCAAATACATAAAACCAGCTTTCCTCTTCGGGGATATGATTGATAAACAATCCCAGACGAAGCCCAAGAAGGAAGACTAGGTTTTTACTGCTGGAGGCATGGTCATGTACCTGCCCAGGATGCCGAGAGATTATCCCATCTCGGCCTTCTTCCATGCCACGCATCCGAGGAAGATGTCGTGGACCCTGACTCCCAATCTTCACGGCCGGCCGGGGAAGATATTTTATCAGAAAGGATCAGACCAAGGGTTATTTGTAAGCCGCCCTTCGGGCTCGATCATGCCTTTCAGGGGATTATTTTTGGGTAGTGTCCCGAGTGAAGACACTTCACTGCTCCAACCAGTCCAATTATCGACTTTCTGTAATGACTTTATTGGGCATGGAGGTGTATACCCCAAGGTTAATCCTCGGACCAATGGGTGGCTTATCCCTACAAATCTTCGATAGGCTCGTTTAGCTACCTGGGCCCTGAAGTATTTTCAGACTGAGCTGGAGAGCATTGGTCTGTTCGCGCCTGTGAGTGGTACCAGTGTTGGGCTGCCTCCCAATCCCAACCTATTTTTGGCTCTGATGGAGCGGTATATCTCGCTCACCGGGACTTTTGCCACTCCGCTAGTGGAGTTGGGATTGGCCCTCCACGAGATGGAAGAGATTTCCAGACTGCCAATGGGGGATACTCCTTATGAAGAGTATGTTCCCACAAACAGGGAGCTGGGGGATACTAACCCTCGGGTGGTGGCAGTATACCAAGAGCTGATGTGCCACTACCTTGCTTGCACCACTTTCTATAATGAGCCCTCTAATTTGGCTCATACCAACAAGTGAGCGTCCTATCTCTTCTTTCATCAGGCCAGGGATGCTAAGCCAGACAAAGTCGTGGATAGCAGGGATAAGCCTTTGAGCCTTCTGAACGTGCTTAATGCTCAAGTAGTCAATGATCTTATTGAAGACGCTGGGGCTTCAGATCAGGTCCTCGATGAGGAGATAGGGAGTTATCCTACAGGCACTAAAGCCTACAGTTATATGAGGCATTGCCGTAGGCCTCTGTCAAGGGAAACTCAATTGGCTGGCTTTCTCTCTGTATGGCTGCACCGATTGGTAGTACCTGGTATTGCATCTTCGGATCGTATTCACCGTAACACCTTATGGCCTGCAGTACGTCTGGTGTTCTGGGCAAGACTGGGCCTGCTCCCTGCCATGGTATGCCGGATACAAGCTGGCCTGAGGGCCATTACTGATGGGCTGCTTGCCGATGAAACACGACGTGACAGCTTTCCGAGGATAGAATTACCGTTCCTGTATCTGATAGGATGGCTAATTCTTTATAACCCCAGGGTGATGTCTCCCGGCTCTAGCAGTAGTTCGGGGAGTAATTTCTTGTTGAATTACAAGAATTCCACTTGGAACGTGGTCACAGTCGTAGACTGTCGACGAGCGTTAAATTTTGCTCATAGCTGGAAGCTCTTCTGCACTGTCCCCACTGTACATCTCAATTAACAGGGTACAAGACTTCAGGATTCAGGTGAAGGTAAGACCGTTCTTTCTCCTGAAGATTTTTATTGGTTGGTCTGCATTAGACCTTTCCATTTATTGTACAGAAGTGAAGACCATTGCTTCTTGGAGCCCTATCTGCCCAGTCGGTTCGCCAGGCAGTTTGGGTATGACCAATTGCACGTGGGAAACGCCATCACCAGCTTCAAGTCCAGAGGTGGACTTATTAACGGAGCGAGAGGATGGCGGTATTTCATAATGGGTTGTACTGGAGCGGCCTTTACTATACCTGCGACTTCTCTCTCCATGGAGTTGCGCATCCTCCATTCGTACGCCCAGTTTTATGTGGCCATCAATACCTTTCATCGCGATTTTGATATGCGTGGAAGTTTTAGGATGCTTACTCATAAGTCTTCTGGAAGAGAGGATGTCCCATCAGTCTCCTCTTACGAAGGTGAAGACGCTGTCGGTACAGATGAGTTCTTATTGACAGTACCGAGAGGCGCAATACCTTCGCCTGCAGAGCCTCTTGTTATCCCTGGAAAGCGAAGGGCTCCTGTTCTGAAGGAGACTTCCCCTCGCAAGAAAAAGAAGACTGTTAGTGGTCCTGTCAGGACTTCTAGTCATAAGGCTCCTCGGAGTGAGCCTGTTGTTTCTCCTGTTTAGGATGATTCTTTGACTAGAGGTCCTTCGCCTATTAGAGAGGGGACCTCCACAATTCCGGTTGGCAGTGCCGGAGATTCTTTGCTCGAGGTTGTTGTCGCTGCTACCACTTTAGGTAGTGGTACGAGATCGCCTTCGAGGCTGAGCGAAATAAGAATATCTTTATCCAGACCAGTAATGGGAGTAACCCCTGCCGCGTTTGTAAGTATACCCAGTGAGATTCCGCCCAATGAGCCTCGAGTGGATCTTGGTGAAGACCTGGAGGAATAACTGCCAGTGTCAGTTGGCACACCCCCTTCTCCAGGTATGACAGCTCGCTTAGCATCATTAAGAAATGATTTAGCTGTAATGGCTGCCGACGCGATATATATACCATCGGCCATGGGTAAATATTGTCTTTACGCCTCTTTTAGAAAAATTAACATCATGTTGATATTAACTTTCTCTTGTCTTCTTTTCAGGGGAAGACATCTACGGGGAGGGCAGCATCGACGTAACTTTTGGCTTTGTTACAGCTCCTGCCGACGACACGGAGGTACCCGACTTTGAAGAGGAAATATTTTCGGGTGCCGGCTCGCCCGAAACAATTCTGATATCTCGAGAGGAGGATGAGCCTGTCATTACGACTATGCCTCCTTTGAGTACGCCAGCCACTTCGGCCGTTGTCGGTGCCTCTACCTTTGTCATGCCCTCTACTGAAGCGACGACTGTGACGACACCCTCTGCAGTCGTTCCTGGAAGGGGATTCGCCGATATTGCAGCCACTCCCAGCGTCCAATCTGATTTTGCCATGCTGATTGAGCAGTATACTAGTATTTTCTACACCACTTTGAAAATACTGATATCAATGGTGCTGGAGAAGAATATAGGTTTTGATGCTCTGAGGAGGTCCTCCCAGTTTGTGATAGCGTCGATTAGAGATTTCAACGACGCTGGGAGAGCTGATACACTGGAGCAGATAGTTAATGGTTTAGAACAACCCATTAATAATTATTTACAATTATCCCAGGGCAACATTGATGACCTGGTTCAGGCTGAATATGACTCTTTAACTGCGAGGCTTGTCGGGGAGATGGAAACTCTGAGCAAGTCCATCGAGGCTCAGCAGAAAGAGATGAATGAGAAGCATACCGTATTGGGGTATGTCATTCCCCAGCTGGCCAAGTGCGAGGCCGAATATGAGGAAAAGGCAGCGAGGGCCCGCCAATTGGAAGACGAACTCGCTAAGGCCAGGGAGAAGGCTCTCTCTTTGTCGGCAGCTCGATATGTGTTGAATAATCGAAGGAAAGCATCTCAGCAGAACCTGGCACGTGTGGGTGTCATCCACGCGGATTTTGTACGTCATTGGTCTGTAATGTCTGCCTTGAACAATGAGGAGGCAAGGTTGGAGCAGGCTCGCGCTACCGTTTTAAGCTCCAGGAATGAGAAGATGGCCGCACTGGCGCAGCAGATCCGTGATTTGGCTGCTCCTCCCCAATGGTGTACTATTTGCTTTTATATGTAATTTGCTCTTTCTTGAGATAATAAAGAGACTTTATCTGACTTTGGTGGGCCCATCATTTTGTAATATAAACGATAGGCTAGGGTGAAAGTGATATCAGAGGTAATATGGACGTGATATACTTTCATTGAGCTTCAGCTGGACATATCTATTCAGAGGTTATATGGATATGATAGAATATGATCCAACTAAAATTTGTACACAAAACACTATCAGAGGTAATATGGACGTGATAGGTTTTGATGTTCCAAATTATTTAGACATATCTATTCAGAGGTTATATGGACATGATAGAATATGATCCAACTAGTTCTTTGGAAGTAGTATTGCCAGAATGAGATCTTCACCATACTTCGTTTGAGAAAAGGAGATTAAGCGTAGTACCTCTTCAGGAATTTGCCATTGATAGGAGCCATTAACAAGTCTCCATTAGGCTTGGCTAATCTGTAAGCGCCATTTAAGAACGTCGTCTCGATCATATAAGGGCCTTCCCATTTGGGCTGGAATTTACTCTTACTCTTATGAGTAATAATCATTGGCCTCTTCACAGCTAAAACTAGCTCGCCAACTTTGAACACTCTTTCCTTCACTTTTTGATTAAAAGCTCTGGAAATGAGTGCCTGGTAGAATGCAATACGCTGTTGGGCTTGAAGGCATTTCTCGTCTAATCCTTCAAGTTCTTGAAGCCTTAGTCGATCATTATTTTCTTGAGTCAACTCATTAGCTACTGCTATTCTGAGTGACGGAATTTGGATTTTAATGGGGAGAACTGCTTCGCTCCCATAAACCAATGCGAATGGGGTACAACCCGTCGGTGCTCGTACCGTTGTGCGGTATGCCCAGAGACATTCTCCTAGCTTCTCGTTCCAATCTCTTTTGTTCGAAGAGACAAACTTTTTCAGGATTTTGATAATGGTTTTGTTGAAAGCTTCCACCAAACCATTAGCAGCAGGATTGTATGCCGTAGAGGCCACATTTTGTATTCGATTTTTATCACAAAATTGATGAAACGCTTGGCTGATGAATTGAGGCCCGTTGTCATGAATTATCCTTCGAGGAATCCCAAAGCGATAAATGACATGATACTTAATGAAGATGATCACGTTAGATGTCTTTACCTCAGCAAGAGGGATCGCCTCTGCCCATTTGGAGAAATAATCCGTGATGGCCAGTATGAACCGGTGACCTCTGGAAGAAGACGGATGAATAGGACCAATGATATCTATACCCCATGCTTCAAAAGGCCAGGATGCAACCGTAGGATGTAAATGTTCAGAAGGTTGATGTATAAAATCTGTATGAACCTGGCAGGCTTTGTATTGTCTTGCATATTTTATTGCATCTGTGATCATAGTAGGCCAGTAATAGCCCATCCTCCTGATACGATCCTGTAGCTTAGGACCGGATTGATGCGCTCCGCATACGCCATCGTGAGCTTCACGGATAATCCGCTGTGCCTCATCATCGGAGAGACATCTTAATAACAGTCCATCGTAGGTTCGGCGATATAGACATTGTGAAGACGCATCAAAATAGAAGCGTAATGATCGTTGTAGAAGCATGAAAAATACGCTGGCAAAAGCTACACGGCGTATTGATACAGAGCAGCGCAAGCAAAGGCCTTCAGTGCCATCAGGCGTAAGAGCTCAAGGGTGCAGCGCGTCCAAAACCGCTTCGGCGTAGATGGGACCCCCCCATCGCCTCCAGGGCATAAAAACTCAGCCGCTCTCAAAGCAGCATTAAAATAGCGTACGAGGAACACTTCGTCTTCCCCGAAATGAATCTGTCAAGTCACGCAGTGAACCTGGCCTCTGACTCCTGACAAAAAGTGCTGCACGGCGACCCAGACGACGGCTGAAAAAAGGCACAGACCCCTCGGGACGCACACCACAGTATGATGGCGGATCCCTGCATTTAAGGCAGAGGATTGGGTTAAGATACCACCGAACCGTCGTTTACTGACGTCCCCTCAGCATAATCCGCTCTTTTGCGCACAGAGGGATACGCTGCATTATTTTACACAGGCAGGCATAAGCCGGTTTACGCTCCGCAGTAGACAAACCGCCTGCCACGTCAAAAGCTGCACATCGTACGGGGCTCGAGGCACGTCTCTACGTCTAAATTGTACGGAGCGGTGACAGGTTCAGTCAAGGCATGTCTCTGCAACGGATGCACAGAAGGGCTGCAGACCTTCGAAATACGTCTTCGCATTTAATGCACAGGATGATGGCAAATCTCTGTAGAAGATTTGATTACATCTTCGAAAGCCGTAATTTCGGCTAAGACGTCTCCGTCAGCACTCGGGCACGGTACGCAGCGGCTTCTACGCCCATTGAAGACCTGTGCCCCTTCGTCTCTCAACGCCTCTCCGGCTTCAACGCCTCTCCGGCTCCTACGCCTATCCGGCTCCTACGCCTATCCGGCTTCAACGTCTCTCCGGCTTCAACGCCTCTCCGGCTCCTATGCCTATCCGGCTTTCAACGCCTCTCCGGCTCCTACGCCTACCCGGCTTCAACGCCTCTCCGGCTTCAACGCCTCTCCGGCTCCTACGCCTATCCGGCTTCAACGCCTCTCGGCTTCAACGCCTCACCGGCTCCTACGCCTATCCGGCTTCAACGTCTCTCCGGCTTCAACGCCTCTCCGGCTCCTATGCCTATCCGGCTTTCAACGCCTCTCCGGCTCCTACGCCTACCCGGCTTCAACGCCTCTCCGGCTTCAACGCCTCTCCGGCTTCTATGCCTATCCGGCTTCAACGCCTCTCCGGCTTCTATGCCTATCCGGCTTCAACGCCTATCCGGCTTCTACGCCTATCCGGTTTCTACGCCTATCTGGCCTCTATGCCAGGGTGACAGTCATTTGGCTTCTACGCCAACCGTTTCTACACACGGGATACCTACCTGCGTGGCTCTTACGCCGTGATCTTCGTAGCAATAGTACGCGTTGTGTTCCCTTAGTTGGACCTGCGTCATACGCTCATTCAAAAGATCATCCATACGCAGGCATTGGTTACTTTAACCGTTGTGTAAAAGGGTGTTGTACTTCCCACTCGGTTTTTACACCGACGGAGTGGTCACTGTCACCAAAACTCTATAAATAGAGACCCCTATCAATGGGGAAAAGGGGGAAAAAAAAGAATTATCATCCAGGAGAAAGAATTATCATCCAGGAGAGAATTATCGTCCAAGGAGAGAGAGAGAGAGAAAGAGAGAGGGAGAGAGAGAGAGAGAGAGAGAGAGCCCGGAGAGCAGGGATCGACGACCTTGGCCTCGTGCGTCCAACCTCTTCTGCAACCTTCGAAGCTGCTACCTGTCTCCCACGGCACTTCTTCAACATCGTGTGGTCCAAGGGCTAAAGTGATCGACCGCAGATCAGACACCTATAGCAATTTATACCCAGATTAAATAAATTGTACTCTCACATCCTCGTATAGGATTACATTGTACAAGTTTGTTTGTAAACAGAAGGGCGTGGGTTTCGCATAAACCCCGTCATTGAAATACAATTTCATTCCTTTCGTTTAATACCACAAACAAGATGGCGACTCTGCTGGGGACATCTTTCTCTTCTGACGAGGAAGTAATTGCTCAACACGATACGGTATCCGTGGGAACCGTGAAGAAGACGCTGGTCGTTCATTTCGACCAGTCAGCCTACGAAGACATGCTTCGAGCCGGGGGTAGCTCTCGCCCTCTCTCCGTCCAGGACAACAGGAAGCTGCGCAATGTGTGGATGCCCAGGACATCCTCTACTATTCCTGTGGACTCTCCGATCTCTCCGGACTCTCCGATCTCTCCGATCTCTCCGGACTCTCCGATCTCTCCGATCTCTTCGGCCAACGAGGTTGTAGCGACGCTCCCTCCGTGCCCCGCACGTAAAATTCAGTCTCCCGCTACGCACAGTACAGACAAAACTTCGGGCGAAGCCTTAGCGCTAACCCCGAAGAATCCACTGCGCTTTACGCGTAGGAAACAGTCTTCCACTACGCGCGGTAAAGACAAAACTTCGGGCGAAGCCTCAGCGCTAACCCAGAAGCCTTCACTGTGCTTTACGCGTAGAAATCTGTCTCCCGCTCCGCGCGGTACAGACAGAACTTCCGATGGTGCCTCGGCGCCAAGATGGAAGAACAGATCTCGCTCCACGCGCAAGACATCATCTGACCTCTACGGTAAACCAGATGAGCGCTATGATCTCCGCGAAGGAAAGCAAGCGGCAGGCTACTTAACCTCGGCCTTCACGCCAGCGAAAGAACAGAATGCCTACCCTCCGGATCACGCGAGAAACCAATGGCCGACTAAGGGCCTCTCCGGCAACTCCTCCTGACCTACGCAAATATCTAGTCCAGAAGCGTAAAGAGAGGGGACCTTCCAACATGTCTATTACGCCTCCTAGCGAGCATCATTGTAATAGCCACAAGGTTGTGATTAATTGCTGCTGTCCCAAAACAAAACGATCGGTCTTCGACCGATTGGGCTACTCTCTGTCTTTCCAGGGAGAGGAACCCGCGCATGCGCCTGTAAACATGGCCTCACACCTGCGTAGAGGAGGGTCGAGTTCAAGACGTCATCCCTCCAAGCCCCCGAGCCGAAGGAGGTTCAGTGACACTGAAGCCGGAGTATTCCAGAACACTCGCGCAAAGTCACGACAGCCAGCTCTATCCTCTTCCGATTCCGACGCTGGGGGTCGCCAAGAATCAGAAGCAGAAAGTGTAGAGTCGACTTCTACAGCGACCTATACTAATCCTTCAATGACGCCCAGGGAGATGGGAGCCTACGCCGTTGAAGATGAACGCGAGAAAGCTTCACCGTCAGGAGACGCGAAACAACGCCTCACCACGCTGGAAACATCTCTGCAACAAATGCAATCCATGATGGAAAACATGCACCAGATGATGCTAACTCAGCACGCAGCTACCATGGCTCAAGCATCTGTCCCGCCGACTCAGATACGTGTGGGGGTGGACTTACCACCATCCCACCCGAGCCAAGAGCCCGCGCTGGATCAAGAGTCAGAAGTTCCTCCGCTTCCTCACTCAGAGAGTGCCTTACCTCCCGCTGGGGTTACGATACAACCAACTCCGCACCACTCCATGGCCCCGCTTCCGACTGAAAATCCGATGCAGGCAGTCCGGGAGTTGAAGGCCCAGTTTGACGCCTTGAAACACAAGGATCAACCCTCTGCGGATACTAATGAGCAAACCGAGTGTTCTTAACTCCCGACTCGCGACTTGGGCGATGCTATTAACGCCATATGACATAGTATACGTACCGCAGAAGTCCATTAAAGGTCAAGCACTGGCTGACTTCCTAGCTGCCCATCCGATCCCGGAGTCCTCCAAGTTATACGAGGACATTCCCGACGAAGTTGCAGAATGTAACTCCGCAATGGAGACCGACGCATGGCAACTCTTCTTCGATGGGGCCTCCAGAACCGGTCCCAAGGAAAATATCGTCTCAGGAGTAGGAGTCGTCCTGGTCACTCCTGATCAGCTCGTCATCTACCGAGCATATTCTCTTAGCGAGCCCTGCTCCAACAATGTGGCAGAATACAACGCTCTGTTAATCGGGCTCCGAGCCGCCAAAGAGCTGGGGGTCGAATCCCTGGAAGCTTTCGGTGACTCTCTGCTTATCGTCAATCAAGTCAGAGGGATATATGAAGTCCGGAATCCAGACCTCATCCCCTACCACCAAGCAACGGTCGAGATAGCCATGACCTTCAAAGGATTCTTCCTGGAGCATGTACCTCGGTCTCAGAATCTGGAAGCCGATGCCCTAGCCAGTCTAGCCGCAGACTTAGCCACTCCTATAAGAAGGCAGGATTCGGTAATCCTTCTTAACAGAGACTTATTCTGTGCGAAGAACAACCTTCACATAGAACGCAGCCATGCTGTGAATACAGATCTCCCCGGAAAGGACTGGAGAAGTCCCTTCATAGATTTCGTCGCATACGGAATCTTGCCGGAGGACCCCAAAGGAGCAGTGTCCATCAAGCGACGATCATTACGCTTCTATTACGATGCATCTACACAATGCCTATATCACCGGACCTACGACGGATTACTGTTGAGATGTCTGTCTAACGACGAAGCACAGCAGATTATCCGGGAAGCTCACGACGGCGTATGCGGAGCACACCAACCCGGTCCTAAGCTACAGGATCGCATCAGGAGAATGGGCTATTATTGGCCTACTATGATCACAGATGCGATACGGTATGCAAGATAATGCAGAGCCTGTCAGATTCACGCAGACTTCATACACCGACCATCTGAGCATCTGCATCCTACAGTTGCATCCTGGCATTTCGAAGCATGGGGTATGGACGTCATTGGTCCCATTCACCCGTCTTCTTCCCGAGGTCACCAGTTTATACTGGCCATCACGGACTACTTCTCCAAATGGGCAGAGGCAATCCCCCTTGCTGAGGTAAAGGCGTCTAATGTGATCAGCTTCATCAAGCATCACGTCATTTATCGCTTCGGGGTCCCCCGAAGGATAATCTATGACAACGGGCCCCAGTTCATCAGCCAAGCATTTTATCGATTTTGCGATAAAAATCGAATACACAATATCGCCTCTACGGCATACTATCCAGCTGCTAATGGTTTGGCGGAAGCTTTCAACAAAATCATTATCAAACTCTTAAAGAAGTTCGTCTCTTCAAACAAAAGAGATTGGAACGAAAAGCTGGGCGAATGTCTCTGGGCATACCGCACAACGGTACGAACGCCGATAGGCTGTACCCCATTCTCACTGGTATACGGGAGCGAGGCAGTTCTTCCCATTGAAATCCAGATCCCGTCGCTCAGGAAAGCCGTGGCTAACGAGCTGACTCAAGAAAAGAATGACCTGTTAAGGCTTCAGGAGCTAGAAGGATTAGACGAGAAATGCCTCCAAGCTCAACAGCGCATCGCGCTCTACCAAGCACGTATTTCCAGAGCTTTTAATCGTAAAGTAAAGGAAATGGTGTTCAAAGTCGGCGAGCTAGTTTTAGCCGTAAGAAGGCCAATGATTCTTACTCACAGGAGTAAAGGCAAGTTCCAGCCCAAGTGGGAAGGCCCTTATGTGATCGAGACAACATTCTCGAACGGAGCCTACAGACTAGCCCAGCCCAATGGAGACCTATTAATGGCTCCTATCAACGGCAAATTCTTGAAGAAGTACTACGCCTAATCTCCTCCACTCAGGAGGAATACGGCGAGATTCTCGTAATCCGACGAAACTACTTCAAAGAAGAAACTAGTATAGGCCCACAAATCAGTCATGTCCATATCACCTCTGAACTGTATTTCCTTGGAGAATCTGCCATGTCCATATCACCTCTGAACAGGCTTTCCAAGATTCTGACCATCGATTATCACCTCTGATATCGATCGTCACTTCAACTAACACCCGTACTAAATCTAAGTACGCCAGTGGTGTTAAGTCCACAAAATCTGCTACGTCCATATTACCTCTAGCAGGGCTTGTCCTCAAACCTATTACTTGCACCTAGGTGCGCAAAAAGCAATAGGCCCACAAATCAGTCATGTCCATATCACCTCTGAACTGTATTTCCTTGAAGAATCTGCCATGTCCATATCACCTCTGAACAGGCTTTCCAAGATTCTGACCATCGATTATCACCTCTGATATCGATCGTCACTTCAACTTAACACCCGTACTAAATCTAAGTACGCTAGTGGTGTTAAGTCCACAAAATCTGCTACGTCCATATTACCTCTAGCAGGGCTTGTCCTCAAACCTATTACTTGCACCTAGGTGCGCAAAAAGCAATAGGCCCACAAATCAGTCATGTCCATATTACCTCTGAACTGTATTTCCTTGGAGAATCTGCCATGTCCATATCACCTCTGAACAGGCTTTCCAAGATTCTGACCATCGATTATCACCTCTGATATCGATCGTCACTTCAACTTAACACCCGTACTAAATCTAAGTACGCCAGTGGTGTTAGGTCCACAAAATCTGCTACGTCCATATTACCTCTAGCAGGGCTTGTCCTCAAACCTATTTACTTGCACCTAGGTGCGCAAAAAGTAATAGGCCCACAAAACAGCTATGTCCATATTACCTCTGAGCTGTAAACTCTAGTAAAGCCTATCACGTCTATCTCACCTCTGATAGTACTTTACCTACAAAACTTGGCCAAAGCACGTTCTATCATGTCAGTATGACCTCTGAATAAATGTGCCCTGCTGAAGTTTACCTAGAGTTTATCACGTCCATACTACCTCTGATACCACTCTCGCCCTAACCTGTCATTTATATGCCGAAATGATGGGTCCAAAGTTAGGAAAAAGTCTCTTTTTATTCCCAAGAAAGAACAAAATTACATCTGGGAAAGCAAAAAAAGGGCAAAAAAAAAGAGAGTACATCATTACGGCGGAGCAGTCATGTCACGGATCTGCCGCGCTAGCACGGCCATCCTCTCGTCCCTAATGGCCAGAGCATCAGCACGGGCCCGCTCCAGCAGTGCCTCGTTGTCACTCGAATGGGACAGCTCGGCTATCGTCCGACGAACGCCCGCACAGGCACCTTCCGCGCGATCCAGATCCCGCCGCGCTGTGCTCAGTCGACCGGCCACCACATCCAAGCCTGCCAACGACTGGGAAGCCCACTCTTCTGCCTGAGCGAGTTTCTCCCTCAACCTGTGAATCCTCGCTATATTCCCCTCATGCTCGGATTGGCACGTTGTCTGGAGGGCGAGGATCTCATCCACGGCGGCTTTTCTCTGAATCGCCTCCAACTGGCGAGTTCGAAGGAGTTCCTTCAGGTCTTCCATCCGTTTGGCAAGATGCGCAGTCATAAAACCGTATCTGGTCTGGGCCTCAGCATCAAGACTGCCCTGAGCCAACCGTAAATACTCGTTAATGGGTTGTTCTAAACCATTAACCATCGCCTCCAGGGCATCGGCTCCCCCGGAATCGCCGAACTCTCTGACAACCCCGATCGAGAACTGGGCAGTTCTCTTCAGGCGCTCGAAATCCAGACTCTTCGCCAACACCATTGATATCATCGCTCCCAAACCGGTGTAAAAGAGGCTGGTATGTTGCTCAGTCAGCGCAACTAAACCTGACTGAACGCCAGGAGAGACCGCGATATCAGCGAGTCCTCCACCAGAGACGATTGCAGACGAGGTAGCCACAGCTGCAGCCTCGACGGTTGGTGCGACCGAAGGCAAGGTCACGGTGACAGGCTCATCCTCCTCTCGAGGCGACGAAACCACTCCGGGCGAGCTAGCCCCCGAAGGTGTTTCCTCCTCAGGATCAGGTGCCTCCGTATCACCACCAGGGGCCGGAGCAGAGCCGGAAGGCGGCTCAACGCTACACTCCCCGTGGGCTCCATCCCCTGAGAAGAAAGAACCCGAAAGTCGGCATCAGTACAACGGTAACCTTTCTAAAAGGAGACATGAAAACGACATTTATCCGGGGCCAATGGTATATATGGCGCATCTGCAGCCGAGGCAGCTAAACCTCGCTTTAAGGACGCAATGCGAACTATCATACCTGGGGAAGGAGGTGGACCAACTGACATCGCCCAGAATTCCTCTAAGTCTCCGCCAAGACGAGGTCGAGGTTCGTCAACTGGAATCTCGCTAGGCACAGCAGGAGCTTTATCCATTGCGGATCCAGGGAAGGATCCTCCCATCTGCCATGGCCACCTAGGCGATCTTGTTCCACTACCCGGAGCAGTAGCTACAGCAGCGACCCCTAGCAAAGATCCTCCGGCGCCCCCAACCGAAACCATAGAGGGTCCCTCTCTAAAAGGCGAGGAACCTCCAGCCAAAGACTCATCCCCGACATGGGGAGATATAGGCCCACTCCCGGTAGCTTCAACACCAAGAATGCGGAAAGGACGAGCAACTGTCTCCTTCATCCTCTTATGAACAGAAGCCTCCTTAGGAGCAGGCGCCCTTCGCTTTTGAGGAACTACCAAAGCCCCCGCAGGCGGAGGCACTTCACACCCCGGCATCGACTCCAGGGGTTCATCCGGGGTATCAAACTCCTCACCCTCATCGGGAGAAACCGAGGGAACTTCAACTCCTCCCCCGGCAATGGAAGAGGACACCCTAAGACTTCCGTGTATGTCGAAATCGCGGTGGAAGGTGTTGACCGCCACGTAAAACTGGGCGTAAGAATGAAGGATGCGCAGCTCCGTAGAGGGGGTGACATCCGGCACGACGAAGGCTGCTCCTGTGCAACCCGTGGTAAAATACCGCCATCCTCTGGCTCCATCAATGAGCCCGCCTCTGGACCTGAAGCTGGTGACGGCATTGCCCACGTGCAGCTGGCAGTACCCAAATTGCCTGGAGAACCGACTAGGCAAATAAGGCTCGAAGAAGCAATAGTCTTCACTCCTGTACAGGAGATGGGAGGGTCTAATGCAGACCAGCCAATTAAAAGCCTCCGGAGAAAGATCGGTCTTCTCTCTACCCGAGTCCTCAAGTCTCATCCCTAATTGATGGCGATCTATGGGAAGAAGAGTACAGAGGAACTTCCAGCCATGGCTGAGGTTCAATGCCAGCCGACAATCTAGAACGGTGTCCACGTTCCAGGGAGAACCCTTGTAGTTCAACAAGAAATTTCCCCCTGAGCTGCTACCAGAGCCAGGAGACATCACCCGGGGATTGTGGAGAATTAACCAACCCATCAGATACAGGTATGGTAATTCCACCCTGGAAAAACTCTCACGCCGGGCTTCATCAGCAAGCAACCCATCGGTCAGAGCTCTCAAGCCCGCCTGTATACGGCACACCATGGCAGGAAGCAAGCCCAGTCTTGCCCCGAATACCAGGCGCACTGCCGGCCACAAGATATTCCGGTGAATGCGGTCCGCGGACACAGTACCAGGCACTACTACTCGACGCAGCCATAACGAGAGGAAACCAGCCAGCTGGGCTTCCTTGGATAGAGACCTGCGACAGCGCCTCAGGTAACTACGGGCCGTAGTACCTTCGGGGTACTTTCCTACCCTCTCAACGAGGATCTGGTCCGAAGCTTTGGCCTCCTCCATAAGGCCATCCACGACCTGGGCACTAAGCACGCCCAAACAGTTCACGGGCTCATTCTTGCCCCCCGAAACTTTCTCCAACCTGGCAGCTCTAGCTCGATGGAAGAAAAGGTAGGACATCCACTTGGTAGTGTGGGCCAAACCAGAGGGCTCGTTGTAAAAAGCGGTGCAGGCGAGATATTGGCACATCAGCTCCTGATACACATCCGCCACCCGAGGGTCCGAATCCCCCAACTCCCGGTTGGTGGGAACATACTCTTCATACGGGGTATCCCCCATCGGCAGCCTCGAGACAACCGCCATCTCATGAAGGGCCAATCCCAACTCCCCCAGTGGAGTGGCAAAGGTCCCAGTGAGCGAAACGTATCGCTCCATCAGTGCCAAGAACAAATTAGGGTTGGGAGGCAACCCGACGCTCGTCGCGCTCACAGCGGCATACAGCCCAATGCCCTCTAGCTCTTGCCGAAAGCGCTTCAAGGCCCAGTTAACTAGGCTGGTCCATCGGAGGTTTGCTGGGGTGACCCACCCATTACACCGAGGATTCTCCTTGGGGTACACCCCACCTCGTCCCATGAAGCTGTTGCAGAAAGTCGACAGTTGGACCGGCCGGATCACAGAGCTGTCTTTGCTCGAGACGCCGCCCGGGTACAATCCCCGAAACAACGTCACAGGACCAGAAGGACGACTGACAAACGATCCCTGGTCAGCTCCTTTTTGATGAAAGATCTTCCCCGGCTTGCCATGAAGATCGGGATTCAACGTCCACGACATCTTTCTGGGATGAGTGGCATGGAAGAAAGCCGAGATAGGATAATCCCTCGGCATCGTCGGCAGGTACAGAACCAAGCTCTCGACAGCAAAGACCCAAGGTTCCCTCTTAGGCTTCGTCTGGGACCGCTTGTCGATCATGTTCCCGAAAAGGAAAGCCGGCTTTATGTACCGCTCTTCGTCTACATACGTCAGGGGCTCCCCATTGATCATACTCAGCAGTGCCCGCTCGCCCTGAGCCGCCAACAAAAAACCCCTTTCCTCAGGATACTGGGATCCGGAGAGGGGAAATGCCACGTGGGACAAGTCCTCCAGGTAGTTCGAGTGCAGCATCCCGGCGGAGGAACCCATCACCTCGGTCAGCGGAGACTCACCCAGGTTAACTACAAAGGTGCAAAGAAAGTATGTCATTACAAAAATCTTGCACAAACATACAAAACCAAAGAAACGACAAACTGTGCTCTACGCCAGGATTGTACGAATTCGGTTATTATACGCCAGGAGTCCCCTCCACAAACATAAAATGCTTATTTTATGACATACGCCAGTTTTCGGTAGCCAGAGCTTTTACGCTCGGAACTACGAAAATATGGCGCCTTTACGCTAGCATACGAGAAATATGGGCATAAAAGATAAAAATGCCTCCGCGCATCATCTTCCTCAGAAGAGGCTATCAGCACAGAAGGCGACCTAGCGCGGTCACGTTCAACGTGTGCGAAGGATTTTCATTATTCTTGTCACCCCAAAGGATCTACCTCTCAGACCGGGTGCGCTGCCCGTCGGCGAGATACTTTCGGAAGGAAGTCCACCTTGCCCGACCGAAGACTCCCTCGCTGGGGCAGTGGAAGAAGAAGAAGAACCTATGCTCTTTCCCTTAGCGGAGGAGGTTTGTTTCGTCGCCATTTCTGAAAGCTCGAAGTGCTCAGAGAAGGAATGAAGGAGAAAAGCTCAAACAATCAAGAACTCTCGTTCGCAGAAGACGGATGAAAAGTTTCTCTCTCCAAAGCTTGGGATATATATAGAGTCCGGATCGACTCTTCGAATCCTCGGACGGACTCCTCGAGACCCTAACCAAGTCTCGCATTAATAGTCGGATATGATTGGGTGCTACGTCAACCCACTACCCTCGAAAGACGGACAGTCAGCGAATTCAAAAAATTCTTCGCGCAAGACAGTTCAGCAGTTCTACGCTAAAGGAGCTTTCTACGCTCGACAGCAACAGATCTATAATTTTACGCTCGCAAGCTACAAGTCTATGGTTTTTCTCGCCCGGATGCCTTTGTGCTCGGTAGCTTTTACGCTCGAGAGGCGACAAACCTACGGCTTTACGCTCAGCAGATACCAAATCGATGATCTCACGCTCGGTGGCGCTCAGTTTACGCTCAGAAGCAACAGATCCGCAGAACTTCACGCTCGAAGAAATTCTCTTTTCAGGAGCTACAGATCCACAGGTCCTACGCTAAAGGAGCTTTCTACACTCAACAGCAACGATTCTACGGCTTTACGTTCAAGCAGCTATAAGTCTATGGTTTTTCTCGCCCGGATGCCTTTGTGCTCGGTAGCTTTTACGCTCGAGAGGCGACAAACCTACGACTTCACGCTTAGGAACCACAAGTCTACGACTTCGCGCTCAACGGTGTTTTACGCCCAGACGCTACAGGCTGAGGATTTCGCACTCCGCGACTTTCCGCTTATCCAAAACAGTCCCCGACCCGGTCAAGTGCAAAGAGTTCACACAGAAGATACTCGTTCTTGACCCCAAGTACCTGAAGCGGACAGAGTACAACCATTAAGAAATTACTCTTTTCGGGTCCCAAAATTGGAGGTTCATCCGGACTCCAGTCTGAACATCTCGTCTGTCAAAGATGACAAAGCTCAGCCAGAATCCTCGACCCTGTTTCAAGGGAGTTCCGAGAGATCATTCTTGAAGACGAAGACTGAACAAAGTTCTGCTCATCAGAAGCAGCAGTTCAGAACTCTACGCGGTTCCTTAGTCCTAGCAACAGGACAGTTCTAAGTGTTCAAAATGCTAAAGCAGCGCTCTATGCACTATCCGCTGCACGTAAAGAACAGGACAGAACCTAGTACTCTCTATACAGAGTCGCATAAAGTATCAGACGTGTCGAAGCTGCACACATTCAGACTTCACAGCAATGTATGGCAAGTGATCATATGAAGAAAAGACGACTTTATTGAAGATTAAAAATCATAATTATATATGAGGGAAATCCTGTCTACAGGGGTTTTTCTTTACTTTTCATGGTTACATATGAGGGAAAATGCCTCTATTAGAGGTTTCCTCATCATCGTCTGAAGATTGCCCAGAAGCTGTACTGACAGGTTCTCGCTAGGCATCAATTCTTCATCCATCTTCTCCAGCAGTTCATCGGTTACCGCAGCCATGAACAAAGAAGATGATAGTGGCGGGAGGATACAAAATGGGCACAGACTCATACTCCAACAGAAGGCAGATTACAGACTGCTTTCCTGCCTCCAGCGCCATGACAGATCGCATTGGGATATTTCTCCCAACTCGATCCCGGACGGAGCCAGTCTATCTACTCTCGTCCCCGGAGACAACGGAAGAAGACGCCGCTTGCAGGCGGCATGGTCTATTGCGGCCCTTCCTCTCCCCTGGTGCAACGCCATACAAAGTTGCTGATTATCCCGAGCAAGGGAGGCTAAGATATCCTTCCATGATCCATCGCTGCAGTGGACACTTGCTCGAAGACGCCGTCTTTTTTGGCTCCCAACATGCTGGAAGAACATGATCTCCTTCTTCCTCATATCGACCCGACGAACTCCGGCGATCATTTCAGCATGGTGATGGGAATATGGGGAAACAGGTTAACCCCTCCGCCTTTTTATAGGCAAAAGAGATCACAGCGGTCCCCAATAAATCTGCCATAAAGGCCGCACCGACCGTTTTAACGCTCCATTCAGAAACATTTCGAGTCACGAGGGGCCATTCATGCTTCATTCAAAGCGTTTCAAATTCCGAGGAATTTAAAAGCTTTGAAGGGGGTCTTGTAGAAGCTACGCGGCGTATTGATACAGAGCAGCGCAAGCAAAGGCCTTCAGTGCCATCAGGCGTAAGAGCTCAAGGGTGCAGCGCGTCCAAAACCGCTTCGGCGTAGACGGGACCCCCCCATCGCCTCCAGGGCGTAAAAACTCAGCCGCTCTCAAAGCAGCGTTAAAATAGCGTACGAGGAACGCTTCGTCTTCCCCGAAATGAACCTGTCAAGTCACGCAGTGAACCTGGCCTCTGACTCCTAACAAAAAGTGCTGCACGGTGACCCAGACGACGGCTGGAAAAAGGCACAGACCCCTCGGGACGCACACCACAGTATGATGGCGGATCCCTGCATTTAATGCAGAGGATTGGGTTAAGATACCACTGAACCGTCGTTTACTGACGTCCCCTCAGCATAAATCGCTCTTTTGCGCACAGAGGGATACGCTGCATTGTTTTACACAGGCAGGCATAAGCCGGTTTACGCTCCACAGTAGACAAATCGCCTGCCACGTCAAAAGCTGCACATCGTACGGGGCTCGAGGCACATCTCTACGTCTAAATTGCACGGAGCGGTGACAGGTTCAGTCAAGGCACGTCTCTGCAACGGATGCACAGAAGGGCTGCAGACCTTCGAAACACGTCTTCGCATTTAATGCACAGGATGATGGCAAATCTCTGTAGAAGATTTGATTACATCTTCGAAAGCCGTGATTCCGGCTAAGACGTCCCCGTCAGCACTCGGGCACGGTACGCAGCGGCTTCTATGCCCATTGAAGACCTGTGCCCCTTCGGCTCTCAACGCCTCTCCGGCTTCAACGCCTCTCCGGCTCCTACGCCTATCCGGCTTCAACGCCTCTCCGGCTCCTACGCCTATCCGGCTTCAACGCCTCTCCGACTTCAACGCCTCTCCGGCTCCTACGCCTATCCGGCTTTCAACGCCTCTCCGGCTCCTACGCCTACCCAGCTTCAACGCCTCTCCGGCTTCAACGCCTCTCCGGCTTCTATGCCTATCCGGCTTCAACGCCTATCCGGCTTCTACGCCTATCCGGCTTCTACGCCTATTCGGCTTCTATGCCTATCTGGCCTCTGTGCCAGGGTGACAGTCATTTGGCTTCTACGCCAACCATTTCTACACACGGGATACCTACCTGCGTGTCTCTTACGCCGTGATCTTCGTAGCAAAAGTACGCGTTGTATTCCCTTAGTTGGACCCGCGTCATACGCTCATTCAAAAGATCATCCATACGCAGGCATTGGTTACTTTAACCGTTGTGTAAAAGGGTGTTGTACTTCCCACTCCTCGATTTTTACACCGATGGAGTGGTCACTGTCACCAAAACTCTATAAATAGAGACCCCTATCAATGGGGAAAAGGGAGAAAAAAAGAATTATCATCCAGGAGAAAGAATTATCATCCAGGAGAGAATTATCGTCCAAGGAGAGAGAGAGAGAGAAAGAGAGAGGGAGAGAGAGAGAGAGAGAGAGAGAGAGAGAGAGCCCGGAGAGCAGGCAAAGAGCAGGGATCGACGACCTTGGCCTCGTGCGTCCAACCTCTTCTGCAACCTTCGAAGCTGCTACCTGTCTCCCACGGCACTTCTTCAACATCGTGTGGTCCAAGGGCTAAAGTGATCGACCGCAGATCAGACACCTATAGCAATTTATATCCAGATTAAATAAATTGTACTCCCACATCCTCGTATAGGATTACATTGTACAAGTTTGTTTGTAAACAGAAGGGCGCGGGTTTCGCATAAACCCCGTCATTGAAATACAATTTCATTCCTTTCGTTTAATACCACAAACAATCGTCTTTTGATGGATACTGCTTCCTTAGAATCCGCTGGTAAGATTCTATATGCCACAAAATCTATAAAGGGGCTTCTCTAGTCTCTCTTGGGAGGATCTGTGTTCACAGCATAGCTGCGTTCTATGTGAAAGTTATTTTTTATACAGAATAAATCTCTGTTAAGAAGGATCACCGAATTCTGCCTTCTTATAAGAATAGCTAAATCTGCAGCTAGACTGGCTAGGGCATCAGCTTCCAGATTCTGAGATCGAGGCACATGCTCTAGGAAGAACCCTTTGAATGACATGGCTATCTCGATCGTTGATTGGTGATAAGGGATGAGGTCTGGATTACGGACTTCATATATTCCTCCGACTTGATTGACGATCAGCAGAGAATCACCAAATGCTTCGAGGTATTCGACGTTCAATTCTTTAGCGACTTGGAGCCCGATTAGTAGAGCGTTATACTCTGCCACATTATTAGAGCAGGGCTCGCTAAGAGAATATGCTCGATAGATGACGAGTTTATCGGGAGTAACCAGAATATTTCCTACTCCTGAAACCACGTTTCCCCTGGGGCCAGTCCTGGAGGCACCATCGAAGAATAGTTGCCATGTATCACTTTCCATTGTGGAATTACATTCTGGAACTTCGTCTAGAATGTCCTCGTATAGTTTAGAGGTCTCCGGAATCGGATGAGCAGCTAGGAAATCAGCCAATGCTTGGCCTTTGATGGACTTCTGAGGGATGTACACCATATCATATGGTGTTAATAACATCGCCCAAGTCGCGAGTCAGGAATTAAGAACACTTGGCTTGTTCATCAATACCCGAAGAGGATTGATCCTGGAGATGATATGAATAGTCTGGCCTGTAACATAGTATCACATTTTCTGAATGGCGAACATTAGGGCAAAATATTCTTTTTCCACTGGATTGTACCGATGTTCAGCTCCGACCATCATCCTGCTTAAATAGTAGATAGCCTGTTCATGACCCTCATCGTTCTTCTGTGCGAGGAGAGCTCCCAGAGAATAATCCATTGCTCGAACATACAGCAAGAGTGGTTTTCCTATGACGGGAGACACCAGAACTGGAGGATTAGTGAGGTAGCGTTTGATATCATTAAACGCTTGCTGACAGGCTTCGTCCCATACGAAGGATATACCTTTCTTCATGAGACGAGAAAAAGGCTGACATCTCCCTGAGAGGTTGGATATGAATCTCCGGATATAAGCTAGACGACCTTGAAATCCCCTGAGTTCCCTCAGATTATGGGGTGGTCGCATTTCTAAGATGGCCTTCACTTTATCCGGGTCCACCTGAATATCTTTAGCGGTAATGACAAATCCCAGGAATTTGCCACTGGATACACCAAGAAAGGACTTTGTAGGATTCATTTTAAGTTGGTGTTGGCGCATCAACTCAAATACTGTCTTCAAGTCTTTGATGTGATTATCCTTGACACGGCTTTTGATAGCTATATCATCTACGTAACATTCTACTGTTTTACGTAAATGCTCATGGAATATGTTACTCATGCCTCGTTGGTATGTAGCCCCGGCAATCTTCAGTCCGAAGGGCATGACCGTATAGCAATATACCCCCAATGGTATCCGGAAGGCAGTATGCTTCTCGTCTTCAGGATGCATCTTGATTTGATTGTATCCTGAAAATCCGTCCATGAAAGACATGCGTTCAAAACCGCATGTATTATCGATCATGACGTCTGTAATAGGAAGAGAAAACTCATCCTTGGGATAGGCTGCATTCAGATCTCGGTAATCGATGCAGACACGTACTTTCCCACTTTTCTTCATGACTGGGACAACACTGACGACCTAGTCAGGATGTTGTTCTTCCCGGATGAAGCCACAGGCTATCAACTTCTTGATTTTAGCTTCGATGGCATCTATCATATCCGGACGAAACCGGCGTTGATGTTGCTTCACAGGCTTTGAGTTGGGCAATATGTTGAGCTTATGAGTAGCCACTTTAGGATTAAGTCCTGGCATATCCTCATAATTCTACGCAAATATGTCGATATATTCTTTTATCAGCTGGATTATTTCTTTCCTTTCTTCTTCAGAAAGATTGTTACTGATAAATATCGGCTTTGACGAAAGTTCATCCCCAACGTCAATTTGGATAACTTTATCTTCAATGGGAGGTTCTCTCTGCTCAAACTTGAGTTCCCACTGTGTATCCATTTGCTGAGCCCAAGAGTCATTCTCAAACGGTTCAGATTCTTGTTCGTCTGCTTCGAGGGAATCTGTCAATACCGTATTTACTGGTAATGCTCGTTCGAGATCATCATATGAACCGGAGGACGACGAGCCATCTTGAGAAGAGGAAGAGATATCCTCATTTGACTCAGAAGTTGCAAGGAAGGTGGTATACCCTAACCCAAAACGAGTTCGTTGACAGTAGGGGTCACCGTGCAACGGTATTCGCCTGTCTTTCCCGTAGTTGAGGCCTGGTTCCAGCTTCAAGTCATAACCCATACTTTGTATAATCTTCAAAGCTTGCGGGATGTATCTGTGAACCTGCATTTTACCAGCATCGTCATCGGGAGAATCCTCTTGTGTAGTCGGTTTATTGCACATGCGACCGAAGATTATTGGATGCTGACTACTGCGGGTAGGCGGGACAATAAAGATAGAATCCTCGTGTGGCCCATATGTCGTGATGACATTAGATGATGACGCTACTTCCCACACATACGGATGATAAGAGTCTATAGCTTCCAAGAATTTTTGTGCTATAGGTTCTACATCGTTATGGGAAGAAGATTCCTGATTTAGAATTTGAGCGTTAATGTACTGGAAAAGAGGATCTTTATTATCGTCAGAAATCACGTTCCTGGTTATATTTACATCAGCCGGCTGCTTGTTGCGCCGGAGGTTGATGACCAAAGGTGGAGGTTTCTGGTTCAAAATGATCACTAGAGGATCACCTCCTTTTCCTGACCTGGTTTTGTTCAGGTGGATAGCCATGAGTTCCATGACTTTCGGACAAGTAGTTCGCCCTTTCACCTTGATTGACAGAGGTTGCTCGGCATAGGGTTCTTCTGGCTCCCGGTGGGATTCCTCCTCTGTCTCACCTGACAACTCCTCCATGTAGTCTTGGGTGTACAACATGGCATCGGAGTAGTAAGATTCTACTCCTTTAAACGGGTTAAGATCAGCAAACTCCGTTTGTATAGTTCCTTGGACATCTATATATTTGAAGCATTGATGCAGAGTCGAAGGAACGATGTTGTGATCATGGATCCATGGTCTGCCCAGCAGAATATTATAGGACACCTCTGAATCAATGATATAGCATGTAGCCACTGATCTGAGGTTGCCAATCTGGATCCTCAGACGAATTTTCCCAACGGCTTACTTTTCCTGGCGTTGAAGCCCACGATTGTAGTGGTGGTGTAAGCCAATTCGCTGGTAGGAATCCTCAGCGGTATGAGCAGACTATGAGGAATGATACTGATCGATGACCCCGGATCTATGTGAATCCGGTCAACCTCCATGGAACTGACGTATCCGGTATAATAGAGGGGTCTGTCATGCCTGTTATGTTTTAACAGCATGTCATCTTGAGTGAAAGTGATATTTGGGACCACCTCCATCACACTATGGCATTGAGGACATGCCACAGGTTCTTCATCAGGGGACTTGAGCTGGGTCAAGTATGCATCCGCTTGCATTAATGCTTCACTCAGGGCTTGACGAGTGTCTTTGGAGAGCCTGAGTAGTTCAAAAATGGACAATCTGGCTGGTGTGTTAGCCAATTGGGCGAGGATATCGAAATTATATGGCTTCTCCAAATCTTTGTTTTGAAGATTCTTCAAAGGTTTATCAAAGAGCACTTCTTTTTGCTTGCCCTTGTCTGTCGAAGTTGGTCTCGAAGGACCGGCCTCTGGTATGACAGGTTCCGGTTCTAAAGGCTTGGCAGCTGAAACGTTTGTCGATGCATCTTCCTGACTTCCTCCATAGTCCTTGAGGTAGGCTTTCCCCGAACGGGTTCCAGTAGCCAAAACCTCTTCTTCTGATGTCGAGGATACCGCAACCATATGACATGGTTTACGCTTCGAGTTCTTCTTAGACTTAGCCTTAGCAGCTTGAGTCTCTTCCTCGATCTCTGACACCAGATCTGGATGAACCCATATAATCTCGCCCCGCTGGGTAGTTAGGGGTACCAGGTCATGATTTTGACCCCTGCCTGGAGGAAGATTAACGATGTTCATCATTGTCCGGGAAATAGGTACAACACCATCCGAAACTTCTTGAGGAGGTAGATTGCCAAATTGAAGAAAGATCATGTTGGCTGTGACCGTCTTCTCGCTGTTGCGCAGAGTGATGGCCTTAGCATCGATCAACTCCTGGATTTTTCTCTTCAGTACATAACACGCCTTTGTGGGGTGATGTATGTACCTATGGAAAATATAGTACTTGGGGTTATTGGTACTGCCAACTTCGTTAGGTCGCTTTACCTCAGGGAGGGTAATCTTGCCACTTTTGACTAGACACTCGAATATGCTCAGAATATCGTCATCGTCAAAAGAGTACACTTCAATGGGCCTGGAAGTCCCAGGTTTCGTTTGTGTGGTTGTCGCAGTCTTTTGCCTGGACGTATTAATCGCTAGAGCTTCTTTTCCTTTGGAACCACGGGGATGGTCACTGTTGGAGGATGACCTCTTGCCTCTATCAGAGGCAGATATCATAATTCCATTATCACGCGCCTTCCGACTGTTGTCTTCAGCGGCTACCACTGAGATGATGAACGAGGGCCAATCATGGAACTGATATGGTCATGTGAACACCGAGATCACCGGAAGGAGGTTCTTTCTGTAAATGTCCACCAATACCGAGTTTGGAACTCCGGGAGGCATTTGTAAAGTGGATTGACAAAAACGTTCGATGAAAGTGCGAACGTTCTTTTTTTTCTTCTGCTTTACTTCGATGAGAGAGGACATAGACATGTCCATCTCTCCTTCGTAGAATCGCGCAAAGAACAAAGTCTTGAAATCTTCAAAGGAAGCAATGCAGTTGTCCGTAAGACTACGGTACCACTGATAAGCCACTCCCGAGAGACAGCCTTTGAACACTCGAGTGAGAAGGATGTCATTCCCTTGTAATAACACCATCATCATACTGAAGTAGTTCATGTACTGGCTCGGTGATGTCTTTCCCTCAAACAAAGCCATAGTCTATGGTTTATATTTAGGAGGGAAAGGGATCTCATCCCAGATAGCTGGGTAAGGCTGGTTGATTTCTAATTTCTTGAGCTGATCTTTGTGCTTCAAGGCATCAAATTGGGCTTTCAATTCCCGCACTACCTGCATTGGATCTTCAGCGGGTAGAGGGGCCGTGGAGTGGTGAGAGATCGGTTGTATTGCAACTCCAACATGAGGCAATACATTCTTCGAGTTAGGAAGTGGGGGAGCTGCTGACTCTTGATCTAGAGCAGGCTCCTGGTTCGCGTTGGATGATGGTAAGTCCACCCCCATACGTATCTGAGTCGGAGGGACCGATGCTTGAGCTATAGCAGCTGTGCGTTGAGTCAGCATCATCTGGTGCATATTCTCCATCATGGATTGTATCTTTTTTAGAGATGTCTCCAGCACAGCGATGCGTTGCTCAGTGCTTCCTGATGGGGAAGCCTCTTCGCGTTCATCTCCAATGGCATAGACTCCTATTTCCCTGGGTGTCATTGAAGGGTTAGTATAGGTCTCTGTAGAAGTTGACTCTATACTTTCAGCATCTGATTCGGGAAACTGGCGACCCCCAGTGTCAGAATCAGAAGAGTACGAAGCCGGTTGTCGTGACCTCGAACGTGTATTTCGGAACACCCCAGCTTCAATGTTCTCAAGGAGTTTGTTGAATCTCCTTTGGCTTGGAGTTCTAGAGAGATGACGTCTTAAATTAGACCTTCCTCTAGGAACGTGTGAAGCCAAGTTCACTGATGCATATGTAGGCTCTTCTTCCTGGAAAGACAAAGAGTAGTTCAACCGGTCGAAAACTGACCGTTTTGCTTCAGAACAGCAATAATTAACTACAATCCTATGACTATTACAATAGTGCTCCCTAGGAGGCATAATAGACATGCTGGCGGATCCCCTATCCTTGCGCTTCTGGATCAGATATTCACGCAAGTCAGGAGGGTTAACAGTAAAAGAAGAAGAAGGCTTGTTCCTCCTGTTTACATCAGTTGGCATGTGGATATTGGGAACCATAACTTTTCCCCTGCCACCCGTATATAGCAATTCAGCCATCTAAGTAGCAGATGATCCCCGAGGAGTGTATCTCTCCGCAAACCGGGCCTTCTTTATGTTGAGGGATTTTACCTGGCGTAATTTAGAATTCTGCTCAAGTTGGCATAAAACTAAGGAAGTCCTCAATCGGCCATTAGCTTCTCGCGTAATCTGGAGAACGGGCAGATTCTTCTCTTGTTGGCGTAAAGGCCGAGAAGTTGAGAATTCTGCCACTTATTTTTTCTTGCGTAGATTGCAGGGACCATATGCTTTTCCACGGAGGACAGATGTATTTTTACCCACGGAGCGCGTTTGGAATTTATGATTTGGCGCTAAGGCATTATCAAAATTTTTGTCTGCCACGTCACAGATGGAAGACAGAGTTTTACGCGCAGAGCGCGAAGTAGACTTCTGGACTAGCACTGAGGCATTGCCAAAAGTTTTGTCTGCCACGTCACAGATGGGAGACAGAGTTTTACGCGCGGGGCACGGAGGTTGCGAAGCTACAACCTTGTTGGTCGGAGAAACCAGAGAGTCGACAGAAATGGTAGGGGATGTCCGAGGTATCCAGACCTTACGCAGTTTCTTGTTGTCTTGGACAGAGAGAGAGAGTGAGAGCTACCCCCTGTTCGAAGCATATCTTCGTAGGCTGATTGGTCGAACTGGACGACCAAGGTCTTCTTCATTGATCCTACTGATACTGCATCGTGTTGAGCAATTGCTTTCTCGTCAGATGAGAAAGAGTTCTCCAGCAGAGTCGCCATCTTGTGTTTGATAATAAACGAAAGAAATAAAACAAGGTTTATACGAAACGCTCTCTTTGGTTTACAAACAAGAAGTACAATTAATCCTATACGAGGATGTCAAGTACAAATTTTAATCTGGGTAAATATTGCTATAGGAGTCTGATCTGCGGTCGATCACTTGTCCCTTGGACCACACGATGATGAAGAAGTGCTGTAGAAGACGGAGAAGCTTCAAAGATTATAAAGGGGAGTGGATGCTCGATGCCAAAATCTTCGATCACTACTCTCTGTCTGTGCTCTGGATTCTTCTCTCTCTAAAATCAATTTCCGATCCTTCGACCTTGATTCTTCGACCCTTCCACCTCTATTCTCCAAGTTTTTAATTTTTCGACCCTGGACCTCTGTCAATAGAGGTCTCTATTTATAGGGTTTGGTGACGGCAACCGTCCAGTCGGCGTAGAAGCCGGACAGTGGAGAGTGTGGCACTTTTTACGCTGCGGTTACAATAACTGCTACTCATGTATAAATGATCTTCTGAATCTACGTGTGACGCGTGTCCCTCGATGAGGTAACGCGTATAACTACTGCGAAGATCACGGCATGCAACCCAAGTAGGTAGCTGTCCCTCGCGTAGAAAAAGGTTGGCGTAGAAGCCAATAACTGTCACCATGGCGTAGAAGCCAAATAGTTGTCAAACTGGGTAGAAGCCAGGTAGGCGTAGAAGCCAGGTAGGCATAGAAGCCAAGTATGCGTGGAAGCCCAGTAGGCGTAGAAGCCTGATGCTGCATGGATAGGTAACTAGCGTAAAAGATAGCCGATCCTCCTTCCTTGACTGAGGTCTTGGGCGTATTCTGGACCAAATAGCCTTATCACGCACCCATACAAATATAGCCTGAGTTGGCATTTTTCGAGAAGATAGCATACGGCGTACTCCTATGGTTGAAAATAGCCAGGTCAACGTATTTCAAGGAGGTAGCGTATATCGTGCTCCTATAGCTGAAAATAGCCTGATGGCGTAATATGAAGAGGTGATGTGGACGTATTAGTCATAATTATGGCTAACCCAGTCTTTGAAAATAGAACCAAATCTTGTGCATTAAATACAGAGATCTGCCCCCATCACGCGCATTAACTGCAGGGACGTACCTCGAGCTCCGTACGAAGAGCAGCTTTTGACATGGCGGTTCATTTTGTCTTCTGCTGAGCGTAAAAGCTCACATCTGCCTTTATAAAACTAGGCAGCGTATTCCCTTGTATGCGTAAAAGCACTTTGTATCAAGAAAATGTCACTAAACGACGGTTTGGTCTCTGTGCCGCACCATCATTACAACCATCGTCTGGATAGTCGTGCAGTACTCTTTGTCAGGAGTCAGGTTCACTGCATGATTTGACAGGTTCATTCGAGGAATACGAAGAGTTCCCCGTACAACTTCCCAATGCGTTAAAAGTGAGTAGGTTTTAAGCCTAGGGGGCGATGTAACAACCTTTTTACGCCGGAGCAGCCTGGAAGTATTGCATTACGCGGGCTGTTCTGGAGCTATATTTTACGTTGTACTAGCGATAAAGCCCTGTTTATACGTCGATGGCTCTGAAGTCATATTTTATGCCACACAGCACTGAAATACTGCGTATGACTCTGCAGCGTATTTTTTATGCTTCTACACTTGTAATCTCAGCCTAGCACCGCCTGTAACACTTGTTTCGATATCAATAAAGAATTTGTTTTATTTCTATACTTGTGTTATTTAATGCTTCCGCTAGTGACGACTTTGTGAACTTGTTACAAATCGCCTATGCGTTTATCATTCCTTTGCACTCGGATAATCTGTGCGACTCTGTGGCTTAGACCACTTATCACCTGCATGGACCTCTGCCTTGCACGGGCGCGGCTCACGCTCGTGCGACATCACGCCCAGATGGGTCAACCGATCATCCTGTGGGAGCGCTGGCGCGGTGATTTGTGACCAGCGGGGACGGTCGATTGCCTACGGAAGATCGGGGCGTGACATATTGGTATCTGTAAAACCCCTAATCTTAAAAACCGTATTAAGTATTTAATTAATTATTTAATTAAAATATAGTAATTATGAGCTAATTAGAGGAAATAGAATTTATTTAATTTTTATTTTTAGGTGTTGGTTTAATAGAGGATTTATGGAGTAATTATAAATTTTTTCTAATTTATTACATGTAGGAGACCTTGTGGACGGTCGATAGAATTATTGTATGCAACAATATAATTTATAGAATTATATATATATATATATATATATATATATATATATAAAGTTTAAGAAAATAATTAGAAAAGAATAGAAAACAAATAGAAAGAAAAAGAAATAAGAAAAAGAAAATTAAAAATAATAAGAAAAATAAAAAGAAAAAGAAAAAGATAATGGACCTAAATCCATTAGCTACTAACCCGCTAGCCCTAACCTACCCGGCCCACCCGCGTTATACAAACCAAAGTCGCAGCAGCAGCTACTAAAGCCCCCAACCCCGCGCGTAATAGCCTATCCGACCCCCCTTTTTCCATACACCTATATATATACCTCTGTTAGCAAACCCTAACCCTAAGTTCTCCTCATCCACGCGACCGCCGTTCACCGCAGACCGCCGCAGCTAAAGCCCAGGCGCCACCCGCCGCACGGCCGTCCGCGACCCCACGTGAAGTCGCGCCGCGACAGCATTTTCCAACAACGAAGCTCTGTTCAAGCCCCGATTCCTGCGCCATCGCTCAAACAAACTCGACCCCGTCTTCACCGGTATATTCATGACCTAACCCCCTCCCATATCTGTGCATTAGTTTACCTCAAACAGCGCATAACCCTAGGCGAAAACAACGACCAAGTTGGCAAAAAATGACAACTTTTGGGATCGCAGAAAACTGCGGTAACTACCAATATTCACGGACTCGTATCTCCCACCACAGAGATCCGATTTTGGTTTTTATTTTTGGTATACGAAGACCACCTAATCTAGTTTATTTCTTGTTAAATACAATAATTTATTAATTGCTGTGTGTAGAATTAAATTAGTTAAAAAACTCCGAAAATATACTTTTTTCTAAATTCTAGAAATTACGATACGGAGCACGACCTGCCAAACGGGACCGCCCCGTCGTGTACCAAGTGTACCAAAAGGTGCGCACAGTATACCCAGACGTGTGGGCTTTCGCAGAAACTGATTTGGACGCGTGTGTCCGTCGAAATCAGCCCGTATCCGCAAAAATTCTCCGTATCGCGACTTTTGTAAAATCCTGCGCCATTTAGTACATGCTCGCCAGAATGCGACAAAACTTACGCCACTGGACACGTGATATCGCGCTGGTCCTGTGACCCAATTTTTACACAATTCTGAGATAGTTGACCAAGACCTCTATTGGCGGGCGGCACGGTTGAATTTTTGGGCAAAATTGTGTTCGGCTCACCGGAATCTATATTTGGACAAACTGTTGAGTTCGTACTGACTTTTAGAGTTTGGTTGACCTATAATTTATCCTATTTAGGGACCGTTACCCCTGGCACGCTTTTCGGTGCAAAGTGGCCTACATATGGAGTCCTCTTTGACCCAAAATTATCGTTTTGCCCCTGTATCCAAATTGGACGAAAGGGTAGTATTTTCTAGCTATTTTTCTTATTCTAGGAACGTTAGTGATGTTTATTTCAGCATCCGGAGATGTTCATTCTGAGGCCATAGTTTCTGACTCTTGGTGTTTGACAACTGGACGTTACATTTTGCAGCTCTCTTGCCAGGTAAGTATACCTTGCCATTGTACTGTTATTTATATTCCATATATTGCATGCATCTTTGTTTTCTATCTTTAGTTCATATATTTTAACTGCTATATAAAATGCGCGTCCAAGGGAACTTGGGTGCAACGACGGTGTCGTCGTGATTGTTTTTATTATGTATATGCATTGACCTTGTTTATGAGACCGCCCCATTATCATGAAGCATCATTAGGTTTTATTGGCCGTGACACAGCTGTTACACGAGTGTGAGTCACATATAGATCACAGACTGCGTAACAGGTCTGGCCTCCTGTACGTATGAGACGTGCGTTAGGGATAACTGCTGATAGAAACTTTGTATGCTAGAGGACTTAGCAGTTATTAGTGGTCCATGGACATAGCATATTGTAGTACGATGGTTCAATCATTTTCTTTGTTTGGTTGCAGGATTGGGCTATGGTACTAAAGATAGGCTATGAACCAAATTGTGTCATGAATGTGACATGCTTAGAGCATGGGGAGGGGAGAACAACGAGTAAGGCATTTGGGCTCCTTTGCACTTTTTCCTTCTGTAACCCGGAAGCTCCGCTGGAGATACGGGCGGTGTTGACCCTTATATATTATATATTATCATGCGGCCTCTGCCGTTCAAAAGACGACATGCTTTGTAGGCCCCTGATTCTCTGAGAGAGTCACGCCAATCCCATTTTTAGCCAGATAGTCCACTTGTTGGAAAGTTGTTCTCAAACTGCATTCACATAGATGGTTAGGCGACCCCATTGGATATTTATTTCAGTACTTTATTGGCATATTTTTATGTATCTTGTTATGTCCCTCTGAGGACCTGGTCCCTTTCCAGGTGTATCTGTTCATGAGTATTCGCAGGAGCGCAGATCCGGACTGGTTACTTATATATGCGAGGAGGTCTTCCCTTCGAGCTCCGTGATTGCTAGTTGTTATTTTTATATTGTGTTTGTTGTGTTGCACTTATATATTCGATTTGGTAGTGGATTTGTTTCCATCCAACTATCATCTTTAGATACTTTATATTGAGATCTAGTTTCATAGATATTAGTTAATTATTTATATATAATTTTCTGTGGATGAGATTTAGATTATGCCTGTGGCTTGAGATAGCTATACCACTTGTGGATTTGATATTCATATTACAGCGTACGCATGTGTTATGGTTTCCATATATTGGAGTTGCCATATACATGCGGCTGGCATGCTTACGTGTCCTAGTCCTACGTATTTTAGGACTGGGGCATGACATATTTTTAGTGGTAGCCCATGCAGGTCGAGAGCATATTGTCTCGGTTACGTTACTGTACCGAGCAAGCCTACACCTAGGATTAGAGTGTAGGATCTCATCCACAATTGACCTTGACTCATCCTCCTTCCAAACTATTCTATCTAAATAATTGCATCATGCGTGATTCATGTACTTCTCTAATAGTTCCTTGAGTATAGCCCCCTCCTAGAATATAGAAGTCCCTGTTGTTAGATAATAAGTAGGGTAACCTTCCTATTAAGAATACAAATAGAGTATTAACACATCACTAAGATCCGAATATCTAATGAACCCTAGCGTCCCTTATCTATAGATTGGTTTACCATTACCCCTGGATGTATTTATGAAGACTTGAGAGTAGTGTAAACACTACTAGGATAAGTTTGAAATTTGACCATATTGTTTGACCCTAGTATTGAGGAACCAATAAAAATTCATGGTTGAATATTAGGACTAAACCAAACTTTCATAAGAGCGATAGTATTAGAGAACTATAAGTTTAGCTTTTGTCTTAATAGTAACAGGCAGTACCTTAGGAAGCTAAGAGGAATAAATATAATATTTTCTTGATCATACCTCGAACACAGAGATTAGCAACCACCTTCCCTCAAGAAACCATGACATTATCTAGAGTCTTTCTATTTAGTTTTATGACTTGTTCCTCTGAACCCTTAGCTTCGCTAGTTGTGCGACGACTAATTATGTTCTTCTATTCTTCATCTTTCAACTCGTGCCACTTGACACCTCTGATTATAGACCAAGTGATTTTATTCTATGTTAGGATATATAGCTTGCTAGGATTATAGTTGTAATCTTAAAATTTTGAAATTATGTGCTTAGTAGTTAGAACCTGATAGTTGAGTTGTTCATTTAGACTGTGATCATTATCCTTTAGTTGTAGATCCCGTAATTTGTATCCATAACTCGATATAAGTTATATTCTATTTCACTTGAGATCCAGTAACCCTTCCATTCTTAATGTTGACACATTTATTCTATGAGCATTATGATTAAGGCTTAAGATGACCATTACCTATATAATGCAATAGGATACCCTAATAGGTACCAAGATCTTTTTTTTGTGTACTCCAATAAGAGTTTATACTTTATTTACAAGGACCGGGTTATTCTGAAGAATCCCCTCAAGGCAATTACATTATTAGTTTATTGTTATAAGTTGGGAAGTATACCTTACAACATAGTATCACATAGTCCTTGTGATCCATTAATGAAGTGTAACTGAACGACATTAACTGTATGCAAGCATAAGACGATAGTGTTTATTCAGGCTATAGAACTTAGAGGCTCATACCCCTATTTGGTCGACTAGAGACCTTGACAAGGAGTTAGTATGACAGCCGTAGAGACTAGATGAGTCTTATCTTCTTTGTGAACTTGAACTATTTTATAACTTCTCTCATCATAATCTAGCGTACTTATATTTTATGTACTACCTTGATTTATGCTGCTATTTTATAGCCTAGTTTTGCAATCTTATTCTTTTATCGAGCTTGTTCATGATATATGTATTAGTGGATGCATACATTAATATATTTCAGAATCAGTGTATTACGGTCTGATCAACCTTAGTGCGCTTGGTTCGCTCTTCGTATGACTACTTTACGTGGATTGAGATATATAGTAGTAGATGAATATACTTGCCTCTAGACATGTCTGAGCGGATCATATCAGTTACATAACTGTACTGATACGAGCATGTGAATATGAATTACCAAAATAGGATTTCAATCCACAACTGCCTTGACAATTCCCATTTGAATTTTTTTTAAACGCCTTGCTCCCCATACATGTATTCTATTACCTCCACCTTGGACTCTTTATTATTGTTTTTCGTCTTCCCTTATTTCGGAAAGACAAAACCTCGTGCTTGGTATAAGTTTCATATGCAGATAATACTAGATATACCCTATGGGCCAATCCCATTATTTGGTGACTATCTTTTGTAGTTAAGGGTATATCACAGGTGATATATTTTGTGTAAACTTTGAGGATTGAATAACATGATTAAATAATTTGAGGAATAAGTTTTCGTAGACGTATAGCCTTATGTGATAGATGGATAAATTCTAAGTGGGTAGAAATTGCATTATTAAACTTGAGATGAATTCTTTTAGGTTGTGACCATGTAAGATTAGATAGAGAGAACCCTACCCTATTTTAATTTCGAGGACGAAATTTTTATAAGTTGGGTAGAATGTAAAACCCCTAATCCTAAAAATCGTACTAAGTATTTAATTAATTATTTAATTGAAATATAGTAATTATGAGCTAATTAGAGAAAATAGAATTTATTTAATTTTTATTTTTAGGTGTTGGTGCAATAGAGGATTTATGGAGGAATTATAAATTTTTCCTAATTTATTACATGTATGAGACCTTGTGGACGGTCGATAGAATTATTGTATGCACCAATATAAATTTATAGTATTATATATATATATATATACATATACATATATATATATATATATATATATATATAAAGTTTAAGAAAAGAAATAAAAAGAATTAGAAAAGAATAGAAAACAAATAAAAAGAAAAAGAAAATAAAAATAAAAATAAAAAGGAATAAGAAAAAAAAAAAGAAAAAGAAAAAAAAAGATAATGGACCTAAACCCATTAGCTACTAACCCGCTAGCCCTAACCTACCCGAGCCACCCGCGTTATACAAACCAAAGCCGCAGCAGCAGCTAATAAAGGCCCCAACCCCGCGCGTAATAGCCTATCCGACCCCCCTTTTTCCATACACCTATATATATACCTCATTGAGCAAACCCCAACCCGAAGTTCTCCTCATCAACGCGACCGCCGTTCACCGCAGACCGCCGCCGCCAGAGCCCAGGCGCCACCCGCCGCATGGCCGTCCGCGACCCCACGTGACCGCGCGCCGCGACAGCGTTTTGCAACAACGAAGTTCTGTTCAAGCCCCGATTTCCGCGCTATCGCTCGACCAAACTCGACCCCGTCTTCACCGGTATGTTCATGACCTAACCCCCTCCCATATCTTTGCATTAGTTTACCTCGAACATCGTGTAACCCTAGGCAAAAACAACGACCAAGTTGGCAAAAAACGACAACTTTTGGGATCGCAGAAACTGCGGTAACTATCTATGTTCACGGACTCGTATCCTCCACCACAGAGATCCGATTTCAATTTTTCTTTTTGGTATATTAAGACCACCTAACCTAGTTTATTTTCTGTTAAATACAATAATTTATTAATTGCTGTGTGTAGAATTAAATTAGTTAGAAAATCCCGAAAATATACTTTTTTCCAAATTTCAGAAATTACGATACGGAGCGCGTTCCGCCAAACGGGACCGTTCCGTTGTGTACCAAGTATACCAAAAGGTGCGCATAGTATACCCAGATGTGTGGGCTTTCACGAAAACTGATTTGGAAGCGTGTGCGCGTCGGAATCAGCCCGTATCCGCAAAAAAATTTCGTATCGCGACTTTTGCAAAATCTCACGCCATTTAGTGCGCGCTCGTCAGAATGTGACGAAACTTACGCCACTGGACTCGTGGTATCGCGCTGGTCCTGTGACCCAATTTTCATGCAATTCTGAGACAATTGACCAAGATGTCTATTGGCGGGCCCCACGGTTGACTTTTTGGGCAAAATTGTGTTCGGCTCACCGGAATCCATATTTGGACATACCGTTGAGTTCGTACTGACTTTTAGATTTTGGTTGACCTATAATTTGTCCCATTGAGACCGTTACCCCTGGCATACTTTTCGGTGCAAGTGGCCCACATATAGAGCCCGCTTTGACCCAAAATTACTGTTTTGCCCCTATGTTCAAATTGGACGAAAGGGTAGGATTTTCTAGCTATTTCGCTTATTCTGGGAACGCTGGTGATATTTATTTCAGCATCCGAAGACGTTCATTCTGAGGCCATAGTTTCTGACTCTTGGTGTTTGACATCTGGACGTTACATTTTGCAGCTCTCTTGCCAGGCAAGTATACCTTGCCATTGTACTGTTATTTATATTCCATATATTGCATGCATCTTTATTTTCTGTCTTTAGTTCATATATTTTAACTACTATATAAAATGCGCGTCCAAGGGAACTTGGGTGCAACGACGGTGTCGTCGTGATTGTTTTTATTATGTATATGCATTGACCTTGTTTAGGAGACCGCCCCATTATCATGAAGCATCATTAGGTTTCATTGGCCGTAACACAGCTGTTACACGAGTGTGAGTCACATATTGTAAACCCCCTCGATTTATTCTATAGATAGGCAGGTTTGGATTTGGAAAATTTTGGATTTAGCAGCAGATGTTGAGGTTTAGGGTGGAGTTAAGTTTGTCTGGTATTTTAATTCATTTAATTAAAACTCTTGGCGCGCCCTATCATTGCTAAATTATTCAGAGCCCAATATTAGCCCATAAATTCTATCGGATTATTGTACTTTTGACTTGACTCGTCAAATTAGGCACTGGACTTTTCCGTCACTCAAAATTCCATTTCCTTGTGCCCTAAATTAATTGCACAATTTTCTGTAACCGAAATCCCATAATTAAATTCCGTGTCTGACACCTGTGTCGTTACCCACAATTTTGAGATACCAACTTAACCCGTTGAGCCGAACCAACTAAAGGGTCCAAGACTGACTCCGAGCCCCCACCATTTTTGACCTTTGCGTCATTTCCGGATTTTGACCCCAAGTGCCTCTATTTAATTTAAAAGCGCGGGACACTTTAATTCTATTTAAATCGGGGATACCAATTTTGCCTAATCCTATTTTAATCCCCAATTAATCCCAATGTCCATTTAATTAAACCCGTGCCTCACCCACACTACCCCCTCACCATGCAAAACACCAAACATAATTTTTCTTACATTTTTCCCATCATTTTATGTGATCAGGAAATTTCTCGAATTTTAGGGGCTAAGTTACAATTTATTAATTTAGGTGCCCTTACCCTATTGGCCATGACCAAATGGAGAGCTTACCATGTGTTGACCGTAGTCAACATTCTTTTCCCCTCCATTTGCATGGAGAAACCCACTCCTTCATGATCAATCCTAGCCCTCCAATTTAAATGAAAGCATCTCCACCCTCCATTCAACACACCACTCCCCTTATTTAATGTCTCCATCACCACTCTTCCCCTAAGGCTGGCCCTAATTCCCATGTCTTGAAAAACCCCCACCTCTCTCTCTCTCTCTTTCCTCCCTCTTCCAAATACTCTAGCAGCCAAATGTTTTTCCTCCTCCCTTCTTCTTCTTCTTCTTCTTCTTCCTCCTCCTCCTCTTCTCTATTTTTACCACTGTCACCCCCTCCGGCCTACTCCGGCCAACCCGACAGCACCCTCGCTACATCGACCATCTCCGACTAGGCGAGTAGTCCACCACGACTGCTGGAGTACCCACACCCCGACTCCGACCGACTGACCCGCATTCAGTCCAAGCATCCACCGTGGCGGCCGTCCACCCCAAGCCGGCCACCGATTGCTGCTCCGACCGAGCTCGCAGCACTCACGGCAGCGCAGCATCCCCTCCAGCTTCGGCAAGGCCGAGCACCCCCGCATTAGTCCGGCGGCCGACTGCAGCACCCGCTGTGCAGTCTTCTCCCCTGCTCGACCTGTGCAACCGACACCGACTGATCCGACTGTGCAGCCTCGTCCGGTCTGCAGCATCGCCTGACAGCGCAGCTCGGCTGTGCAGCTCCCTGTCCAGCTTTTCCCCCTCGCTCTGGCCATCCCCCGCGGCTGTCCCCCGCCCAGCTCCGGCGTTACAGCATCCCCTCGACTCTTCCTCTCCGACTTCAGACTCCCTCCGTCCCAACTGTGCAGCACGGCTGACCCGCCCGGTAGTGCATGTTCTCCCCCGCGTCCAGTCCGGCGAAGTGCAGCCCCCCCTGTCCAGCGTTTCTCCGTCCGGCCAGCACCGCCTTGCTCAGCCGACTTCCCCGTCTCCTCCCTGATTCACCACCACTACCATAGCATCACCACCTCCACCTCCAGCTTGTTCTCCACCTGACCCCGGCCGAGCTCTCTCCTCCGGCCAGCGCATCACCGAGGTAAACTCTCCCCATCTCCTGGTAGTGTAGCATTGTGTATTTGTAGGTATAATTTAGTTAGTATAGGGTTCATGTATGTATTGAGATACTTAGGGTTTATATATGATTTATGAGATTATGGTTTATTCCCTGCTTCTGATGGTTATGAGTATATATATAGCATTTAGGGTTTTATTTTATGATGGGTGATAGGTATCAAGGAGCAGGTTAAATGAATATGAAATGGGTGTGATGACATTAATTTGTTCATTATTTAAGGATTGACTGCTAGTGACAAATTCGATTGAGGAATACAAATGTGTGTTTGTGAGCCATACATATGTGAGAATGGTTTGGATATTTAATGTTGTTCGTGAGGGTTTAATAGATAAAAATTATTAGTTGAGTGCTGGCAAATAATAAAGAGTTAATTGAGGAGTAGATTATATGGTGAACTGGTAATGAATTTTATAAAAAAAGGCCTAATAATTAATGAGAAATTATTTTTTTGGAAGACATAATTAAACGTATTGATAATGTCTATAAAGACCCGAGGCAAAACTGAGGAATTGATCTTGGTTTGAACCACCAGACATCGTGATACATATAGTAAGATTGAGGTTTGAATTGATGATATTGTACAGAGGATTAGTTCGAGTAGATGTAACATACTCTGAGTCAACCTTGGTCGACCCTCTAGCGTCATGCCCCTGTGAGTTGTAGCTAAGTCTGAGCATAGGTATAGACGTGTGTCACATCCCTGTTTGTCGCATGATAGTTTATTGATTTAGTTTGTACCTCTTCTCTTGGTACTACGGGACATGAGGACTTGGACATAGTATTGGATCCCCGTCATCAGTAGTCGAACGCAGGCAAGTGTACCTTGCCACCCTGTATTTCAGATTTCAGATTTCAGATACTTGTTGTTCTTGATGTACCTTGTGAACGTATTTATATTGATGTTCGATACATCATGGCCGGATCACAACCCGGTGCTGACATTCGACGTAACGTCTTAGAATAATTGTTAGATGCTCTGTAGTACCTCGATGCACGTACCTGAGTACATCGACACCCAGGACACACTCATACACTGTGATCGTGCCAGATTCCTGTATCCTGATACTGACATCATGACCTGAGACTGGGACGACCTTAGGGTCGCGTTTGTTGAGTTATTTCTGTGTGTCGAGACTGTAGTTAGAGGTTCAGGTTCAGCGCACAATCGTTGACCGCTTGGGATGGAGAAGACAGTTACTAGACGTTTGGGCTCCTCTGCACGCGCTTATATATATATATGTATTATTTCTGTAGTGATCCTGTATCTAGTGTAGTTGTATCACCCGTGTGACTCTTTGCCCGGAGCTGCGGTACGTCCCGTGTGTTTCCATGTCCGGAGCTACGGTTTTATTTTAGAAAGCCCACGCATCGAACATTGTCTTTAAACTGTGTCACACTTGTTTGGTTATGTTAGAGTACCTTGTCGTTGCACTTGTACTTTCTATTTATATGGCATGTTGTATTTCTGTACCTTGTTACGTCCCTTTGAGGACCTGGTTCCCTGCCAGTTTTGCAGCATAGATGATTACGGAGCATTTGGAGTTGCTGTTGGAGTTGCATGTCTTGAGAGCATAGTACCAGTACTCACATCTTATCTACCTGCATTATGGTTATTTTACATTGATTATTCATCTACTGTTGTAGCCTAGTTTTTATAGACTCATACTTCTTCTCGAGTCTATTCGAGTTAGTGTGTTATTGGGCGGCCGACTCTAGCACATATAGCTCTTTCTTGTATACTGCTGTACATTGTGGATTGAGACATAGAGGTTTATATTTATGGGATATCTAGCTAGTGCCCCTTTATATTTTACAGCTTATACGTATTCGAGTCAGACCAGAGTCTGGTTGAATGCGTAGCTGGCGTGTCAAGTATTCCTGGTCCTACGTATTTTGGGACTGGGGCGTGACATATTTTTGTGGTGGCCCATGCAGGTCCGAATTAAATCGTCTTGGTCACCTGACTGTGCCAAGCGAGCCTGCAAATTAGGAATAGGTATTATGATTGTTGAATAGGATCTCAATCCATAATCGATTTTTTTAAACTCACTTTGTATGTGATTATCGCCCTTGGACTTCCACTTTGCATTCATTCAATCTTCGTCAATATTGCTATCCTTGTTTCTCGTCCCCTATTGTTCGGGAAGACGAATGCTTGTGACTGATGATTTCCCTCCAGAAGAAGATCGAAGACCAGTCAGCAGAAGACAGAATTCGTATACCTTTCTCTGAGAAGATTGTTACCTTATCAGGATAGATTGATGGGTTCTTTGGATTCTAGAACTAGTATGGAAGGTTGGCAAGAGAGTTGGACCCAGTAGTACCCTACCCGTGCATGAGGTAACAGTGATCTTGGAAGTACTGAAAGCTAGAAGGATTGATGATCATGACCTAGAATGATTCATGGGAATGCATAGCCTGATGATGGAAACTAGTGGTTGGATATGATAGCAATACCAGGAATGATATTATGGACTAAGAGGAGATAAAATTTTAAGCTCTCACTTGGAAGATGATGATCTAATACCAAAATTTTTAGTATGTGCTTGGTGACATCATTATTAAAATTGTACTATGTGACTTGGACAGATAAATAACGAAAAGAAGGAATTTGAGGAATATAATTTTAGGAAAAACTTTGAGGAGAAGAGAATTATACATTAGGCAAGGAAATTTTTTCTTTTGAGGATTGATGTTGGAAATAGAACGGGATAAATTATTTTGAGGTTTAGTCTAGACTATGACCTTATCCTAGACATGGATTGGTTGAGCCAATACCACACAACGCTTGATTGTCGTCGTGGTTGTGTCACCTTTAAACCACCGGATTACCCTGAGTTGGAGTTTTTAGAGAGCCTGGAAGCATGGTGCTACCTACCTTTGAGGCACACATTGTAGAAGGGGAACCAGTGTACCCCGCATTATACCAGAGTTTGATGATGTGGTTCTAGAGAATCTTTTCGGCTTGCCACCTGACAGAGAGATAGAATTTGCTATAGAGTTGACTCCAAGAGCGGAGCCAATTATTTTCCCATCTTCAGACTAGCACCGAAAGAGTTGGTTGAGTTGAAGGTCCATAGTAGAGGATCACTTAGACAAGAGTTTCAGTCGGACTAGTGTTTCTCCATGAGGAGTACCCATCATATTGTACCGAAGAAGGACGGGATGGTACGTTGCGTATCGATTACAGGGCGTTAAGTGCTGTAACGATAAAGAACAAGTACCCTATGCTACGCAACGATGATTTACTTGATTAGCTTAGCAGCGCATTTTGTATTCACAGAGATCGATCTCAGATCAGGCGAACATCAGATCAAGGTACGGAGAGAGGACATCCCGAAGATGGCCTTTCCGGACGAAGTATGGCCACTATGAGTTTTTAGTCATGACCGTTTGGTTTAACCAACGCGCCAGCATTATTTATGAACTTGATAAATAATATTTCCCACCAGTACCTAGATAAGTTCATGGTGGTGTTCATCAACGTCTTGGTATATTCCGAGAACCTGGAGAAGCACGAGAGACATCTCAGGATCGTGTTAGAGACGCTGAGACATGAGCGACTGTATGCCAAGCTCAGCAAATATGAGTTATGTTTAGATAGAATAGATAGTCTACGCATCAGGACGACTAAGGGTTCATGGAAAGAACTATCAGACGCTTGACCTAGAACTAGCTGTAGTGAAAATTATACTAAAGCTATGACGACACTATCTTTATGGAGAGCGTGTTGAGATTTATACAAAACATAAAAGTCTGAAGTATGCCTACACGAAAAAGGAGCTCAACATGAAACAGAGGCGCTGGCTAGAAGTCATGACAGATTATAATATCGAGTTGCAGTACCACCCTGGCAATGCGAATGTAGTATCAGATGCCTTGAGCAAGAAGCCTATGGCATATTTGACTCATCGCCAGTTGTTAGAGGATTTTCAGAAACTCCGGATTAAGATTGTATTGCTAGCCATGGATGGACAGATGGCCAGTCTCGAGAATTCAGTCCACATTTATTGAGGGGATCAAGGCAGCCTTGCCTACAGATACGAGATTTAGACGACTGCGAGAAAGGACAGAGGCCGGCAAGCAGACGGGACTCAGGAATCACGAAGATGAACATTGAGGTGTGGAGATCGCCTATACGATCCGAGAGGCGAGCTACACCAAGAGTTGATGACCGAGGCTCATAGCTCGATTTAATCTATTCATCCCGGGGGTACGAAGATGTACCTAGACTTGAGGCAACATTTCTGGTGGCATGGGATGAAGAGAGAAATCGCAAGATTCGTGGCAAAATGTTTAGTTTGTCAGCAAGTTAAAGCTGAACATCAGATGACTGCAGGACTGTTGCAGCCTCTTCCCATTACCGAGTGGAAGTGGGAACACATTACCATGGACTTCGTCACAGGATTCCCGCGAAGCCCTAGCGGGAAGGATGCATTTTGGGTTGTCGTAGATAGACTCACCAAGTCTGCACATTTCTTGCCCTTCAGAGTTGGACAGTCTACAGAGATACTAGCTGATATATATATGAGACAGATAGTACGACTACATGGAGTGCCTGTCAGTATCGTATCGGATCATGATTCTAGATTCACGTCATATTTTTGGCGGAGTATGCAGGAGAGCCTAGGAACTCATCTAAAGTTTAGCACCGCATATCATCTACAGACTGATGGACAGTCAGAGCGTACGATACAAATATTAGAGGATCTTGGGAGGACCACCTACACTTGGTGAAATTCTCCTACAATAACAGTTACCAGGCTAGCATACGAATGGCACCTTATGAGGCACTGTACGGCAGGAAATATAGGTCGCCAGTTTGTTGGAGTGACGTGGGAGAGCGTCAGATACTTGGTCCAGAGTTGGTGACACAGAAAGTAGAGAAGGTCAAGCAGATTCAGAGCCACCTGCGTGCAGCACAAGACAGACAAAAATATTGAGCAGATGCGCACCGCAGACCATTGGAGTTCAAGGAGGGTGACCATATATTCTTGAGGATATCGCCTACTCGTAGTACCATCAGATTCGGAGGCAGAGACAAGCTGGGTCCGAGGTACATCGGACCTTTTGACATCTTGGAACGAGTTGGCGAAGTGGCTTACCGTCTTGCATTGCCTCCATCATTAGAGGGAGTACATGACGTATTTCACGTATCACAGCTGAGGAGATATATCGCAGACCCTAGCTACGTGCTTGATCATTCGGAGATTACAGTCGGGCCCAGTCTGTCTTACGTAGAGAAGCCGGTTGAGATTCTCGATCACAGCGAGAAGACTCTGAGAGGGCAGACTATTCGACTGGTCAGAGTGGCATGGAAGCACCATTCACCAGGCGAGTCTACTTGGGAACGCGAGGATTCTATTCGGCAGCGGTTCCCGTACTTATTTGAGGAGCAAGGTACGATTTTACGTACGGCATTTGAATACTAGTTGTTTTAAAATTCTTTTAGCTATTATCGTGCTTTACTTTTTAATTTCGGGGACAGAATTTTTCTAAGTTGGTAAGAATGTAAAATCCCTCGATTTATTCTATAGATAGCCAGGTTTGGATTTGGAAAATTTTGGATTTAGCAGCAGATGTTGAGATTTAGAGTGGAGTTAAGTTTGTCTGGTATTTTAATTTATTTAATTAAAACCCTTGGCGTGCCCTATCATTGCTAAATTATTCGGAGCCCAATATCATCCCATAAATTCCATCGGATTATTGTACTTTTGACTTGACTCGTCAAATTAGGCACTGGACTTTTCCGTCACTCAAAATTCCATTTCCTTGTGCCCTAAATTAATTGCACAATTTTCTGTAACCGAAATCCCATAATTAAATTCTGTGTCGCACACCTGTGTCGTTACCCTCAATTTTGAGATACCAACTTAACCCGTTGAGCCAGACCAACTAAAGGGTCCAAGACTGACTCCGAGCCCCCACCATTTTTGACCTTTGCGTCATTTCCGGATTTTGACCCCAAGTGCCTCTATTTAATTTAAAAGCGCGGGACACTTTAATTCTATTTAAATCGTGGATACCAATTTTGTCTAATTCTATTTTAATTCCCAATTAATCCCAATGTCCATTTAATTAAACCCGTGTCTCACCCCCACTACCCCCTCACCATGCAAAATACCAAACACAATTTCTCCTACATTTTCCCCATCATTTTATGTGATCAGACAATTTCTCAAATTTTAGGGGCTAAGTTGTAATTTATTAATTTAGGTGCCCTCACCCTATTGGCCATGACCAAATGGAGAGCTTACCATGTGTTGACCGTAGTCAACATTCTTTCCCCCTCCATTTGCATGGAGAAACCCACTCCTTCATGATCAATCCTAGCCCTCCAATTTAAATGAGAGCATCTCCACCCTCCATTCAACACACCACTCCCCTTATTTAATGTCTCCATCACCACTCTTCAACTAAGGCCGGACCTAATTCCCATGTCTTGAAAAACCCCTACCTCTCTCTCTCTTTCCTCCCTCTTCCAAATACTCTAGCAGCCAAATATTTTTCCTCCTTTCTTCTTTTTCTTCTTCTTCTTCTTCTTCTTCTTCTTCTTCTTCTTCTTCTTCCTCCTACTCCTCTTCTCTATTTTTACCACTATCACCCCATCCGGCCTACTCCGGCCAACCCAACAGCACCCCCGCTGCGTCGACCATCTTCGACTAGGCGAGCAGTCCACCACGACTGCTGGAGTAACCATACCCCGACTCCGACCGACTGACCCGCATTCAGTCCAAGCATCCACCGCGGCGGCCGTCCACCCCAAGCCGACCAACGATTGCTTCTCCGGTCGAGCCCGCAGCACTCACGGCAGTGTAGCATCCCCTCTAGCTTCGGCAAGGCCGAGCACCCCCGCATCAGTCCGGCGGCCGATTGCAGCACCCGCTGTGCAGTCTTCTCCCCCTCCCGACCTGTGCAACCGATGCCGACTGATCCGACTGTGCAGCCTCGTCCGGTCTGAAGCACCGCCTGACAGCGCAGCTCGGTTGTGCAGCTCCCTGTCCAGCTTTTCCCCTTCGCTCCGGTCATCCCCCACGGCTGTCCCCCGCGCAGCTCCGGCGTTGCAGCACCCCCTCGACTCTTCCTCTCCGACTTCAGACTCCCCCCGTCTCAACTGTGCAGTGCGGATGACCCGCCAGGCAGTGCATATTCTCTCCCACGTTCAGTCCGGCGAAGTGTAGCCCCCCCTGTCCAGCGTTTCCCCGTCCGGCCAGCACCGCCTTGCTCGGCCGACTTCCCCGTCTCCTCCCTGATTCACCACCACCACCATAGCATCACCACCTCCACCTCTAGCTTGTTCTCCACCTGACCCCGGCCGAGCTCTCTCCTTCGGCCAGCGCATCACCGAGGTAAACTCTCCCCGTCTCCTGGTAGTGTAGCATTGTGTATTTGTAGGTATAATTTAGTTAGTATAGGGTTCATGTATGTATTGAGATACTTAGGGTTTATATATGATTTGTGAGATTATGGTTTATTCCCTGCTTCTGATGGTTATGAGTATATATATAACATTTAGGGTTTTATTTTATGATGGGTGATGGGTATCAAGGAGCAGGTTAAATGAATATGAAATGGGTGTGATGACATTAATTTGTTCATTATTTGAGGATTGACTACTAGTGACAAATTCGATTGAGGAATACAAATGTGTGTTTGTGAACTATACATATGTGAGAAGGGTTTGGATATTTAATGTTGTTCGTGAGGGTTTAATAGATAAAAATTATTAGTTGAGTGCTGGCAAATAATAAAGAGTTAATTGAGGAGTAGATTATATGGTGAACTGGTAATGAAGTTTATAAAGAAAGGCCTAATAATTAATGAGAAATTATTTTTTTGGAAGAAATAATTAAACGTATTGATAATGTCTATAAAGACCCAAGGCGAAACTGAGGAATTGATCTTGGTTTGAACCACCGGACATCGTGATGCATATAGTAAGATTGAGGTTTGATTTGATAATATTGTACATAGGATTAGTTCGAGTAGATGTAACATACTCTGAGTCAACCTTGGTCGACCCTCTAGCGTCATGCCTCTGTGAGTTGTAGCTAAGTCTGAGCATAGGTATAGACATGTGTCACATCCCTGTTTGCCGCATGATAGTTTATTGATTTAGTTTGTACCTCTTCTTTAGGTACTACGGGACCTGAGGACTTGGACGTAGTATCGAATTTCCGTCATCAGTAGCTGGACGCAGGCAAGTGTACCTTGCCACCCTGTATTTCAGATTTTAGATACTTGTTGTTCTTGATGTACCTTGTGCACGTATTTATATTGATGTTCGATACATCACGGCCGGATCACAACCGGGTGCTGACATTCGATGTAACATCTTAGAATAATTGTTAGATGCTCTGTAGTACCTCGATGCACGTACCTGAGTACATCGACACCCCAGGACACACTCATACACTATGATCGTGCCAGATTTCTGTATCCTGATACTGACATCATGACCAGAGACTGGGACCACCTTAGGGTCGCGTCTGTTGAGTTATTTCTGTGTGTCGATACTGTAGTTAGAGGTTCAGGTTCAGCGCACAATCGTTGACCGCTTGGGATGGGAAAGACAGTTACTAGATATTTGGGCTCCTCTGCACGCGCTTATATATATATATATATGTATTGTTTCTGTAGTGATCCTGTATCTAGTGTAATTGTATCACCCGTGTGACTCTTTGCCCGGAGCTGCGGTACGACCCGTGTGTTTCCGTGTCCGGAGCTACGATTTTATTTTAGAAAGCCCACGCGTCGAACATTGTCTTTAAACTGTGTCACACTTGTTTGGTTATGTTAGAGTACCCTGTCGTTGCACTTGTACTTTCTGTTTGCGTGACATGTTGTATTTTTGTACCTTGTTACGTCCCTTTGAGGACCTGGTTCCCTGCTAGTTTTGCAACATAGATGATTATGGAGCATTTGGAGTTGCTGTTGGAGTTGCATGTCTTGAGAGCATGGTACCAGGTACTCACATCTTATCTACCGACATTATGGTTATTTTACATTGATTATTCATCTGCTGTTGTAGCCTAGTTTTTATAGACTCATACTTCTTCTCGAGTCTATTCGAGTTAATGTGTTATTGGGCGGCCGACTCTAGCACATATAGCTCTTTCTTGTATACTGCTGTACATTGTGGATTGAGACATAGAGGTTTACATTTATGGGATATCTAGCTAGTGCCCCTTTATATTTTATAGCTTATACGTATTCGAGTCAGACCAGAGTCTGGTCGAATGCGTAGCTGGCGTGTCACGTATTCCTGGTCCTACGTATTTTGGGACTGGGTTGTGACATATATAGATCACGGACTACGTAACAGGTCTGGCCTCCTGTACGTATGAGCCGTGCGTTAGGGATAACTGCTGATAGAAACTTTATATGCTAGAGGACTTAGCAGTTATTAGTGGTCCATGGACATAGCCTATTGTAGTACGGTGGTTCAATCCTTGTCCTTGTTTGGTTGTAGGATTGGGCAATGGTACTAAAGATAGGCTATGAACCAAATTGTGTCATGGATGTGACATGCTTAGAGCATGGGGTGGGGAGAACAACAAGTAAGGCATTTAGGCTCCTTTACACTTTTTCCTTCTGTAACCCGGAAGCTCCGTTGGAGATACGATCGGTGATGACCCTTATATATTATATATTATCAGGCGGCCTCTGCCGTTCAAAAGACGACATGCTTTGTAGGCCCCTGATTCTCCGAGAGAGTCACGCCAATCGCATTTTTAGCCAGATAGCCCACTTGTTGGAAAGTTGTTCTCAAACTGCATTCACATAGATGGTTAGGCGACCCCATTGGATATTTATTTCAGTACTTTATTGCCATATTTTTATGTATCTTTTTATGTCCCTCTGAGGATCTGGTCCCTTTCCAGGTGTATCTGTTCATGAGTATTCGCAGGAGCGCAAATCTGGACTGGTTATTATATATGCGAGGAGGTCTTCCCTTCGAGCCCCGTGATTGCTAGTTGTTATTCTTATATTGTGTTTGTTGTGTTGCACTTATATATTCGAGTTGGTAGTGAATTTGTTTCCATCCAACTATCATCTTTAGATACTTTATATTGAGATCTAGTTTCATAGATATTGGTTAATTATTTATATATGATTTTCTATGGATGAGATTTAGATTACGCTTGTGACTTGAGATAGCTATACCACTTGTGGATTTGATATTCATATTACAGCGTACACATGTGTTATGGTTTCCATGTATTGGAGTTGCCATATACATGCGGGTGGCATGCTTACTTGTCCTAGTCCTACGTATTTTGGGACTGGGGCGTGACAGTATCAGAGCTTGGCTTTACGCCTTTGGATTTTGTTTTAATTTTCTCAGTTTTGAAAGCTCGTTCGTGAGTTATGTGCATATACTCCCTCGTTGACCCAATGGAATGTTCCATACAATGAGTCTAAATAATTTTAAAGTGCATGTAAATAATTTGATTGCTTGTATAAAATTGTAATACGAAGGCCTTTGTGCCGACCTGTGCTAGACTTGTTGGAATAGACTCATGTTAGAAATTGTAAGTTATATGCGAACCAAAATACCTATATGTGGTTACCCAGCTGGTTAGTGTGCGGAATCGAATATCGTTTGAACGGTTAGCTATGCACACAGCCTTTCGGCTAAGTTGTGTACAATATCGTGCGTCAAGACCCTTTGGTGCAAGCTAGTTACAAATAAGATTTGGTTATCGTTCAGATAAAAGATAAGTCAGACTTAGAATGACCAACCGATAGAAATATTATCAGATTTATTGTCAAGCCCCAGTCCCAAAAATACGTAGGACTAGGACACGTAAGCATGCCAGCCGCATGGATATGGCAACTCCAATATATGGAAACCAAATCCACACGTACGCTGTAATATGAATATCAAATCCACAAGTGGTATAAACATATGTCACAAGTCACAGGGTATAATCTAGATCTCATCCACGAAAATCAAATATGAATAAAATAACCAATGTCTATGAAACTAGATCTCAATAAGGAGTATCTAGGATGATAGTTGGATGGAAACAAATCCACTACCAACTCAAATGGGAAAGTAAATACAATATAAGTACAACACCATTAAACAATATAAGTACCAGCTATCAATCACGGCTCGAGAGAAGACGTCCACGAAGCATCTATAGCCATCCAAATCTGCGCTCCTGCAAATACTCAAGAACAGGTACACCTGGCAGCGGACCAGGTCCTCAGAGGGACGTAACAAGATACAGAAAATACGAGCCAACTTGAATACAGTAGACATGCATATAATTTGAAAATAAATAAGTACGCTGTACAAGACAATCTATATGGATGCAAATGAGGACAACTTTTCGACGTATGGGTAAGGGTAGGCTACTCGATCTAATCCTCACAACCTCACGCTCGTCCATGAACATCATCAGCCGGCATACCTCGGGGGTAGCGACCCTCGGACTCCATCAATCGACATACCTCGGGGGTAGCGACCATCGGACACGACCCACCATAGTGCATGCTAGTGACTACGGTGTTACCAGAGTGGTTAAAAGCCCATACGCCTAATGATTGTCCTCTATGATACTAAGTGTCATGTGTGTGTCAACATATCTAATAGATAGTAATGATTGAAAGAAAACTACACATGCAAGACTAAACAGAAATGTAATAAATATAAAGAAATATAAATAGCATATAATGGTACTGTAATAATTTGGCAAGGTATCTTGCCTGGGGTCCTGCTGCTGGTATGAATCAGAGTCCAAGTCACAGTCCAAATAGCATATGTATTACAAATTCATCACGTCAAAAGATAATTTATTTTAATTTATTTAATTCTGTAATAATTACTCTAAAATTCTATTTTAATCTTAGTATTCTGATTTTTAGGTTAATGCCTAGATTTTGTCCAAAGGAATTGAATTTTATCGACTCGAGACTCATGGCACGCAAATCGAGGCGATCTGTTGACCAAAAAGTCAACTGACACAAACTTGACTTTCATGCATGAATTCCTGTAGATTTCAGCGTCAAAACATGCTAGAATTTATGGCTCATCCGAATTCAAATTCGTTTGAAAATTATGGCACATACAAGTTTCGTATCGTGCACCGATGGTTAAATTTTACCCTAGAAGTTCTATAGAATTAACAATATATAAATACTTCGAAATAAATTCTGGGAAAAACATATGTCAATGATCTCGACATTAGCTTTCCAAAACTTTAAACGGTTCATGATTCTGATTCGTGGTTCTCCCGGAATCACGAAAATATCGAAACACGTCTATTTTCGGACATGCTGTGTTCTACGAATTTTCTAGAATTTAATAATAATAATTTCGTAAAACAAATTATATAATCAGAAAGCTAACCTCAATATCTTTCTAACACAAAAAATTAGACCTCATTTGGAGTCCGGAGCTATGCGCAATGACTTCTGGAAGATGAAGGAACCCTAGATGGCAATTCTCCAAAATTCAGCTGAAAAAAAATCCTAGAAATAAACTTAAACTAATATATATAGAGAGGAGAGAGAAAGCAGTCGCGGCTCAGATCTTGACACGTGGCAGCCATCCAACGCTGCCCGCCCCGCAGTCACTGACAGGCGGGCCCGGCACTGTTTGCTGCGGGCGGCTGACAGGTGGGCCCCCTGTTTGCTGACTGGGCAGAAATAATTTCTTTTTGGGTTTTCTTTTTCAGAAAATAGTTTTTAATTCAGTTTTTGATAATTAACTCAAAATAAATGCTAAAAAATAATCAGAAAATTCCCAAAAATTTATAGAAAATATATTTTATTATTTAGAAACTAAAATAAAAGTTTGGGATATTTTTATTTAAGTTTGAATATAAAATAAATTCTTCAAATTCTTAGAAAATTAGTGTTACTAGTTTTTAATTAACTAAAAATTATGGAAAATTTTTAATAATCTAAAATAGCCTAAAATAATTTTAAATAAATATTTATATAAGTAAATATACTAAAAAAATTTATTTTCTAATTAACTAAGAGAATATTCTAAATAAATTCAACATCTATAATAAATATAATAATATAAAATATACATAAAACATACATAAAATACCTATTTTGGGTGAGGGAGTTTACAATCTACCCAACTTAAAACAATTTCTTCCTCGAAATTAAAATAAGGCATAATTTGTTAAATCCTTCACATTCATACATAAGGTACGTCAATCGCAATCTCTTCCAAAAATTTAAATAACAAAATCTATTCAAATCTATCGCGATCATTTCAAAATTAAGATAATCATTGTTCAAATCAAAATTCAACCTATTGTAATCTCTTCTCACTTTTCCAACTCATCAATATCCAAATTTAAATTGAATCCATATAATATCTTCAAGATTTAAATAACCCATATCAAATTTTACCTCACGATCTCCAAGTATCATAATCTCCTCTAGAAGTAATTCGAGTCCAATATTATTCCTATTTTTACTTATAATTTTTTTTTTTACCTTTTTTAATTCCATTCACATCCTCAATATTTCAAATAGGTAGTCCAATCATCAATTTTTTTTTATTTAAATCATCAAATTAAGAAATAATTTAAATACAGTCCACCAATGTTCAAGTCTGAAATTATCTATTTATCCTTCAAATTCAAATTGATGATTTTACCTTCAATACTCAAAAATTTAAATTATGTACTTAAGGTATAAATATTGGGTCCTCAATATCAAAATTTTTAAAATTCATTAATCCTCATAATCTTAGTCATTCTTCTAAAATTCTCAAAATTAAATGGCTTGAACCTCTCCCAATCTAATCTTACTCGATCATAATCTAAAAGAAATTCCTCTCGAGTTGCCAATGTACTGCTACCCAACTTAGAATTTACCCATCTATCACAGAAGGCTATATACTTTAAGAAAAATATTCTTTAATTTATTTACTCATGCTATTCAATTATCAAAGTTTTAACACCAAACATATCACCTATGATATACCCTTAATCAATTATAAAAAATATCACTAAGTCATGTGATTAGCCTTATGGGGTATATCTAGTACTATCAGTGTCAACTTATACCAGCACGAGGTTTTGTCTTTTTGAAATAGGGGAAGACGGAGAGCAATAATAAAGAATTCAAGGTGAAGGTGACAGAATACGAGTACGAGGTTCAAAGAGATTAAGGAATTCGAAAAGAGAGTTGTCAGGACAGTTGTGGATTGAAATCATATTTTTGGTAACTTCCTATTTACATGCGCGTATCAGTACAGTTATATAACCGATACGATGTGTCAGACATGTCTAGGGGCAAGTATATCCGTCTACTACCATATATCTCAATCCACATAAAGTAGTCATGCGAAGAGCGAACCAAGCGCACTAAGGTTAGCTAGACCTTAATACACCGATTCTGATTAGGCAATTGTATCATTGTGTGCACACAATAATACATATGCCATGAGCAAGCTCGATAAAAGAATAAGCTTGCAAAAACTAGGCTATAATAGCAGCATAAATCAAGGTAGTACAGAAAATATAAGTACGCTGGATTATGATGAAAGAAGGTACAAATTAATTCAAGTTCGCAGAAGCAAAAACAACATAAGCAATAATAATAAAAGACCCTGCAATCTCTACAATTGTCATACTAACTCCCTGTCTAAGTCGTTAGTCGACTAAATTGGGATATAGCCTCTAAGTTCTACAGTCTGATGAAACATTATCATCTTATGCTAGCACACAGTTAATGTTATTCAGCTACACTTCAATAATAGGGCAGAAGACTATGTGATACTATGTTGTGAGGTATACTACCCAACTTATAACAATAAACTAGTACTGTAATTATCTTAAGCATACCGTAGAAACTCCTGTTAAGGTCTACGATAAGGGGACTTGGTACTTATTAGGGTATCCTCTATACTAGGTTCAAACATTATGGTAAAACTTCTAACTAACTTTAGTAGTGTCTATACTACTCTCAAGTCTTCATAATACATCAAGGGATAATGGTAAACTAATCTATAGAAAAGAAATTCTAGGGTTCACTAGATATTCTAAACTTAGTGGTGTCTATATCCCCGTTGTATTCTTAATAGGTGTGCTACCATATTTATCATTCTAATAATAGGGGTTTCTATATTCTAGCAGAAGGCTATACTCAAAGAACTATTAGGGAAGTACAGGAATCAAGCGGGATGCAATTATCCAGATGGAATGGATTGGAAGGAGAGCGAATCATAGTCAATTATGGATGAGATCCTATACTCTATTCCTAGGTGCAGGCTTGTTCGGTACAATATCGTAACCGAGACAATATGCTCTAGACCTGCATGGGCCACCACAAAAACATGTCACGCCCCAGTCCCAAAAATACGTAGGACTAGGACACGTAAGCATGCCAGCCGCATGGATATGGCAACTCCAATATATGGAAACCAAATCCACACGTACACTGTAATATGAATATCAAATCCACAAGTGGTATAAACATATGTCACAAGTCACAGGGTATAATCTAGATCTCATCCACGAAAATCAAATATGAATAAAATAACCAATGTCTATGAAACTAGATCTCAATAAGGAGTACCTAGGATGATAGTTGGATGGAAACAAATCTACTACCAACTCAAATGGGAAAGTAAATACAATATAAGTACAACACCATTAAACAATATAAGTGCCAGCTATCAATCACGGCTCGAGAGAAGACGTCCACGAAGCATCTATAGCCATCCAAATCTGCGCTCCTGCAAATACTCAAGAACAGGTACACCTGGCAGCGGACCAGGTCCTCAGAGGGACGTAACAAGATACAGAAAATACGAGCCAACTTGAATACAGTAGACATGCATATAATTTAAAAATAAATAAGTACGCTGTACAAGACAATCTATATGGATGCAAATGAGGACAACTTTTTGACGTATGGGCAAGGGTAGGCTACTCGATCTAATCCTCACAACCTCACGCTCGTCCATGAACATCATCAGCCGGCATACCTCGGGGGTAGCGACCCTCGGACTCCATCAATCGACATACCTCGGGGGTAGCGACCATCGGACACGACCCACCATAGTGCATGCTAGTGACTACGGTGTTACCAGAGTGGTTAAAAGCCCATACGCCTAATGATTGTCCTCTATGATACTAAGTGTCATGTGTGTGTCAACATATCTAATAGATAGTAATGACTGAAAGAAAACTACACATGCAAGACTAAACAGAAATGTAATAAATATAAAGAAATATAAATAGCATATAATGGTACTGTAATAATTTGGCAAGGTATCTTGCCTGGGGTCCTGCTGCTGGTATGAATCAGAGTCCAAGTCACAGTCCAAATAGCATATGTATTACAAATTCATCACGTCAAAAGATAATTTATTTTAATTTATTTAATTCTGTAATAATTACTCTAAAATTTTATTTTAATCTTAGTATTCTGATTTTTAGGTTAATGCCTAGATTTTGTCCAAAGGAATTGAATTTTATCGACTCGAGACTCATGGCACGCAAATCGAGGCAATTTGTTGACCAAAAAGTCAACTGACACAAACTTGACTTTCATGCATGAATTCCTGTAGATTTCAGCGTCAAAACATGCTGGAATTTATGGCTCATCCGAATTCAAATTCATTTGGAAATTATGGCACATACAAGTTTTGTATCGTGCACCGATGGTTAAATTTTACCCTAGAAGTTCTACAGAATTAACAATATATAAATACTTCGAAATAAATTCTGGGAAAAACATATGTCAATGATCTCGACATTAGCTTTCTAAAACTTTAAACGGTTCATGATTCTGATTCGTGGTTCTCCCGGAATCACGAAAATATCGAAATACGTCTATTTTCGGACATACTGTGTTCTACGAATTTTCTAGAATTTAATAATAATAATTTCGTAAAACAAATTATATAATCAGAAAGCTAACCTCAATATCTTTCTAACACAAAAAATTAGGCCTCATTTGGAGTCCGGAGCTATGCGCAATGACTTCTGGAAGATGAAGGAACCCTAGATGGCAATTCTCCAAAATTCGGCTGAAGAAAAATCCTAGAAATAAACTTAAACTAATATATATAGAGAGGAGAGAGAAAGCAGTCGCGGCTCAGATCTTGACACGTGGCAGCCATCCAACGCTGCCCGCCCCGCAGTCACTGACAGGCGGGCCCGGCACTGTTTGCTGCGGGCGGCTGACAGGTGGGCCCCCTGTTTGCTGTCTGGGCAGAAATAATTTCTTTTTGGGTTTTCTTTTTCAGAAAATAGTTTTTAATTCAGTTTTTGATAATTAACTCAAAATAAATGCTAAAAAATAATCAGAAAATTCCCAAAAATTTATAGAAAATATATTTTATTATTTAGAAACTAAAATAAAAGTTTGGGATATTTTTATTTAAGTTTGAATATAAAATAAATTCTTCAAAGTCCTAAAAAATTAGTGTTACTAGTTTTTAATTAACTAAAAATTATGGAAAAATTTCAATAATCTAAAATAGCCTAAAATAATTCTAAATAAATATTTATATAAGTAAATATACTAAAAAAATTTATTTTCTAATTAACTAAGAGAATATTCTAAATAAATTCAACATCTATAATAAATATAATAAATATAATAATATAAAATATACATAAAACATACATAAAATACCTATTTTGGGTGATGGAGTTTATATTTATCGCTAAGGCAAATATAGATATCGTGCTTGGATTTTGGGAAATAGCTCGAACGATATTTCGTGTCGGAAGATACAAATCAAATATAGATTTAAATTAGATGACTCAATTCTGAGTGGTGTATGGATTATTTAAAAATATTTAAATGGATTCATAGGTCTCGTACAATTTTGGATTGAAACAAACGGATTGAACTTGAATACAATATCGCTCGAATAGAAGTTAGCCCAAAAATGAATATTATGGTTCGATGAAAGAGATAAGAGATAACGAATTTGACTTAGATTTTGGAAGAAAGATCCTGAAATCTAGTTCGAAAAGATAAACCTTCAAAATCAGTCCCAACGGGAATGATTATCCTGTGGGAGCGACGACATGGTGATTTCACGTACGGCGGGGATGATCGAACTCACGAAAATATGTTCGATGATTATTCTAAACGAACTCGATGTAAGGAACATATCAAAATGAATAGACTTGGGCTTAAATATTTGAAACTTAGTTGTTTGAGGAATGCTAAAAGTAGACTATAGATTTACCGAACGGTAATATTGAAGTTGGATGATTTTGCTAGACGAATTATAATCACTGCATGAACGGACATGACTTGATAGATTTTATATATAACTTGGATGGAGCAAAGTAAAATGATAAGGTGTCTTAATCATTTCAAATATAACCATAACATTCAAACGTTCTTGTCTTGTGCGAGCATAACTCTATGCTCGTACATGCGTCATATCTGGATTAGGACGATTATCCAGCGGGAGCGTTGGCATGATGATCTTATGTCGAACGAGGGTGATCGAACTTGCGGGTGATCGGAGCTTGACAATTAATGGATCATCTTGACTTTTGGTTCGACACGATAAGACGAATTTTGGGAATGTAAGTGCTTCGGAAGTATTGCAAGGATAAGTTAGCCTAAAACCTTGAGTAAATCACGCTTGATGGTTTCGTGAACGAATACATAAATCATGTTGGACGACTTGGAGTTATAATCACAGGTTTAGAATTGAATCTTGGCTTGGTGGTCTAGACTTAGAATGGATATATGGATTCTAATCGAACATGTTAAGGAGATAGGCTATGCGAATTGCTAGGCTTGTCCTGCAACTTGGATATATCATAGATTTTACTGAACGGACCCGAACTCTATATAAACTAACGTATTATTGTACATAGGATAATTTGTGCTCAATGTTTAGAAATCTGAGTAAAATAAGCTTGGATAGAATACCCCGTGCAAATGAACAATAGTTTGGCCTTAGGAATTGGGGCGAGCATCGTACGACGAATTTGCACGGTGAATCGTGTGCTTGAACTTGTAACTATGACCTTGTGAGCTGACCTAGTAATTAGGCAGACGATCCTATTCCGAGCGAAAGAACTTGTGTAACCTACTTTAGTATATTGCTTGAACAAACCATAAAACTGGGGCAGCAAGACTTAGTTTTAGGCTTGGAATGGTAAACGTGCGCTATGTTTGACCCAAACGGATGGACGCTAGTCGGTTAAATTGGATCATTGTGCTTAACGGTAGTGCAAATACTTGATTTGAGTTGGTATGGAAAATGACTAGGATTTTGATTGACCCTATCGAAAATATTCTTGTGATTCATAAAATGAGAACCCTTGAGATTTTCGCGAGTAGCTTTTCCGATTTTACTATCACTAAGTTTGGTTGAATGCATATATTTTAGGGACGCCTTGAACATATGCAAGATCCAAGACTCAATGATATATAAAACTCGAAAGCACAGACTTCGCTATCGCTGAGTTGGTTGACATGCATATGTTTGAGGTGCACTTTAAATATGTGCACGATCCAGACTCGCGATATGCTGATCTCGAATGTTAGTGCAAGTGAAAATGTTAGAGCCATATGGACAAGTACAATGACTTGTATAAGTTTGCCTCAGCCTTAGATCGTTGTTCAAGGTAGATTATAATGTACCCTGTATTAAGCAATATAATATTCCGCGCTAAGGCGCAATAGAGGCCGAGTCAGAACTTGGATTGAAAGATAGAGTCATTTAATTAGACCGACCAAACAAACACGCGACACGGTATAAGGAACTAGTAGGAGATCCATTTGAAAAAATTCAAATCTAATGGTACTGATTGCTACGCTTGGAATAGATTCGATAATGTGATAGAACAACACGAGGATGAGACTTTTTCTGAGTGGTGTATATTGTGATGACCCATTTCGTTCAAGCGGACAGCCAATTCAAATGACAAAATTAAAATGATCCGACCCACTTTGCTCAATAAGAACACTCGTTTGAGGCAAAAGATTTTCAGACTTGGCCCTTCAGGAGTTTTGGCTTAGGCTTTCAGAGGCCCGCTCGGAGTATCGCTCGACCGAGGCGAATCATCGCTAAGGTGGGTGGCTACGATAAACTTATCTTTGCTTAGCCAGCGCACTTAAAATATGGACGATACATGCTAGTCGCTAGGTGAATCACCCCATACATGCTAATAAAGAATACAACGCACCTAGCTAAGGGAATAATCTTAACTTGTATTGCTTGTGTTAGAACATGGAAATAAATCTTGCTTATAAATGACCCTCGCATGCTACCTTTTCCTTGTGCAACTAGACCCCGTTATGCCTCGAGTAAAAATGATATATATATATTCTCGTAGTGTACTGTTCACTTGTTTACACTCCAAGTCCCTAGATCATGTCGCTCGGTATGTCCCTTTACGGTTTTACTCCTCGCTTTACCCTTAGACCCGTGCCAACGTGAATGCTTAAGTTTCAAATATAAATGCATGATTGCATGCTTACTTGTAGTTTGTACTCGTTACCTCATTTTAATACTTGTTACACAAATTATGCCATAATCAAGTAACACTATCTGTATCGTACATGCATCGATTTAGCCAGATGACTATTAAATAGTTCTTCTGTGCAATATGAACCTATAAGTATCCAGGATCGTTGGGTCGCCAAGGCAGTCCCCGCACAAGGGGAATGCATCAAGTCAAGTTGTCTGAACGAGAATCATGTCAAGTTTACATCTGAACGAGAATCATGTCTAGTAAAGCAAGAATCACAACTCGTGGAGCAATGCTCGTTCAGATCAGGAAATTATGGATTTTCTTGTCAAGTTATGAATCTGGTAGACCAAGACTGCTTGCCATGGACAACTTGGAATCAAGGAAGATCTTCGAATCTTGTTCCATGGACGATCTCCAGGGCACTGGGGCCGATCCGATCGGGATGAAACTGTTATTTAGTCTCTTGTTCTGGACGGGATGACTTGCAGCGTGTCATGCCCCAATCTTTCACAAGCAATCGGCCATTCCCGCTGGGCACGAATCACCACGCCAGCACTCCCGCAGGACGATCGCTTGACCCATCTGGGCATGATGCCGTACGAGCGTAAGCCGCGCCCATGCAAGGCCGTGGTCCATACAGGCGGTAAGAGGTTTAAGCTACATAGTCGTACATATTATCCGAGTGCAGCAGAATAATAACGTATAGGCGATTGGTAACAAGTTCACAGAGTCGTCTATAGCGGAAGCATTGTAAACACAAGTATAGAAATAAAATAAGCTCTTCAATGATATTGAACAAGTGTTACAAGCGGTGCTAGGCCAAGATTATAAGTCTCTCAAGCAACTCTCTCTCAAACAGTAAAAGCATGCCAAGTGGCTACAATTGTGGAATGATACATAGGTGATGTTCCAACAATATGTCTTGTATATGTGCTTCGGTTCCGGACGCAACACTCCAAGGCTCCAGAGAGAACTCCATGCCTTAGCATGCACGAAGGAGGCATCCAAACCGAACGAGGTTCTCCCGCACCCTACAAGCAATCTGGTGGGTTATCAGTATATGAATGCACTGGTGGGGAGGCTTCTCGCCCGCTTGACAAATCCAACATGTTATATGAGTTCTGTGCACCAACTATTAAGTTATCTTTCTAGCCTTGTCTTAGGGTCAATTTTATGGCATGATGAATAGCCTAACTCGTGTGGCAGTGCGCCGTATGATATATGAGTTACACGGCGAGACTTACCAACTTACCATATGTTTCTTCCATGTCCAAGACAAACCAAGTTAAATGAAACACAAGCATATCATATATGACACAAAATGAAGTACTATACGAACAAAGCCTAGGGATCCAAAATGATTTCTTGCCACAATTGGGTTATGCTTACTAATTAACATATAGTGCATCCATATCTCTAAGTACAAAGTGGCGTACAGTATTCTCTTTTATCACAAGTTTTAAACATTCTTCTCAGAGTTACTCTGGTGTGTTCGAATGTACAAGTTACTTGTTTCAATGCAAATAAACTTGTACGCGGATTGCCGCAATCGAGCCAGCTTAGTCTATATGAATAAAAGGTCACTGACATATCCATAAATGAAGAGTTATAGCCTCTGGAGGATGGCTACAATGTTGGAACCGTGGAGTCGTCTGTACCATCATGCCCGAAACGAACGGCTATCAAAATTATTCTGTCCGGATCGGATCAGCCCCGGTGCCCCGGTGCGCCGTCCGCAAGAACACAAAATACCCTCTACACAGGTTGTCCGTGACCGCGCAAACACAAATCTTCCAAATCACATATCACAACTTATCAAATCTCATATCACATAACTTATAATTTTGCTCCAATGTTGTCTATGTTCACAAACGAATTGGCTCCCAGATTCATAACTTGACAAGATAATCCATGATTTTTATTCTGAACGAGTATTGCTCCACGAGCTATGATTCTTGCTTTACTTGAGATGATTCTCGTTCAGTGTTCAATTTGACTTGATGCATTCCCCTGGTTCAGGGATTGCCTTGGTGACCTAACGGTCCCAGATACTTTTAGGTTTGCAGATGCATGGAACGACTATTAAATAGTCTTCCGGGGAGAACTTAGATGAAATACAAGGCAAGATAGTATTCACTTGATTGTGGAATGAATTATATTACAAGCATCGAAAAGAGGCAAAAAATACAAGTTAACATATAAGCAGACAAGCATTGCATTCATATGGAACATAAACATTTACTTTGGCACGGGTCTAAGGGTAAGCCGGGGAGTTAAACCGTAAAGGAACATACCGAGCGACATAATCTATGGACGTGCAGTATGAACAAGTTAAACAGTGTACTACGAAGAGTATAACGTTCTACTTAAGGCATAGCGGGGTTTACTTGCACAAGGCAAAGGTAGCATGCGAGGGTCCATATATATAAGCAAAATTTTATTTCCATGTTCTAACACAAGTAATACAAGTTGGGATTATTCCCTTAGCTAGGTGCGTTGTATTCTTTATTAGCATGCAGGGGGTGATTCACCTAGCGACTATCATGTATCGTCTATATTTTAAGTGTGCTGGCTAAGCAAAGACAAGTTCATTGTAGCCACCCACCTTAGTGATAATTTGCCTCGGTCGAGCAATACTACGAGCGAACCTCTGAAAGCCTAAGTCGAAACTCGTGAAGGGCCAAGTCTGGAAATTATTTGTCTCAAACGAGTCTTCTCACTGAGCAAAGAGGGTCGGGTTATTGCAATTTTGTCGTTTGAATCGGCAGTCCGCTTGAGCGGAACTGGGTGTTATATTATACACTACTCATAAAAAGTCTCATCCTCGAGACTTCCTGAGAGCAAGCCGTTCTATCGCACTATGGATTCTATCCCAAGTGTAGCAATCAGTACTACTAGATCTGAATTTGTTCGAACGGATCTCCTACTCGTTCCTTATACTGTGTCACGAATATGCTGGGTCGGTCTCATTGAATGACTCTATCATCCAATCCAAGTTCTGACTCGGTATCAACTGCGCCTTAGCGCAGAACATGAATCGCTTAATGCGGGGTACATTATAATCCATCCTGAAGGATGATCTAAGACTGAGAAAAACTTATATAAGTCATTATACTTGTTAATAGAAATATTCACTTGCACTAGCATACGAGATCAGCATATCGCGAGTCTGGATCGTGCACATATTTAAAGCGTCCTTCAAACATATGCATGTCAACCAACTTAGTGATAGGGAAGTCTTAACACTCAAGTTTTACATATCATTGAGTCTTGGATCGTGCACACGTTTAAGGCGTCCCTCAACATATGCATTCACCCAAACTTAGCGATAGTAAAATTGGACAAGCTACTTTGCGAAAATCTTATGGGTTCTTGTTTTATGAATCACAATGATACCTCCGACGGGGTCAATCAAATTCATGTTATTTTCTATTCCAACCAAACCAAGTATATTGCTCTACCATTAAGCACGATCTATACGATTAACCGACTAGTGTCCATCCATTTGGGTTAAACAAAACACACGTTAATGTTCCAAGTCTAACTCTAAGTCTTGCTGCTCCAGTTCAATGGCTTGTTCTAGCAATGTTCTAAAGTCGATTACAAAAGTTCTTTCACTCGGCACAGGGTCATCTGCCTAATTACTAGGTCAGCTCACAAGGTCATAGGTAGAAGTTTAAGCACACGATTTATCGTACAAATTTGTCGGACGATGCTCGCCCCAATTTCTAAGGCTAAACCATTGTTCATTTGTACGGGGTATTCTACCCAAGCTCATTTCACTCAGATTTCTAAATATCGAGCACGGATTATCCTACACACAATGACACGTTCGTTTGTACAGGGTTCGAGTCCGTTCAGTAAAATCTATGATATATCCAAGATACAGGACAAGCCTAGTGATTCGCATAGTCTATCTCCTTAACATATTTCGATAAAATCTATATATCCATTCCAAGTCTAGACCACTAAGCCAAGATTCAATTATAAACCTTTAGTTATAATTCTAAGTCATCCAACCTGATTCATGTATCCGTTTCGAAACCATCAAGCGTGATTTACTCCAGGTTCTAGGCTAACTTATCCAGGAAATACTTCTATTTTACTTGCATTCCCTAATTTATCTTATTGTATCGAACCAAAAGTTAAGACAATCCATTAGTTGTCACACTTCAGTCTCCCACAAGTGCGATCACCCTCGTTGGATGTGAGATTATCACGCCAATGCTCCCATTGGATAATCGTCCTAATCCGAACGTGATGCATGTACGAGCATAGAGTTACGCTCGCATAAGACTAGAACGTAGAACGTTATAGTTATCTATTTGTACGAGACCTATGAATCCGTTTGGATATTTCTGAATGATTTATATACCACTCGGAATCGAGTTATCCAATTAAATTCATCAATCGGAGTTTGCATCAATTGCTAACATATTCACCAAGTCATTCATAGAATTTTTGTATGATACTTAGGTATCGCCTGATAATCCTTAGTCTCGTATATATATCACATTGATAGTCATCCAAGTAAACCGTATTCGATTTGTATCTTCCGACATAAAATACCATTCGAGCTATTTCCCAAAATTTAAGCACGATGTCTATATTCGCCTAAGCGATAAGTCTGATAATGTTTCTATCGGTTGGCCATTCTAAGTCTGACTTGTCTTTTATCTGAACGATATCCCAATCTCATTGTAAACTAGCTTGCACCAAAGGGTCTTGGTGCGATACTCAACACAACTTAGCCGAAAGGCTGTGTGCATTGAGAACTGTTCGGACGATATTCTTTTCCGCACACTAACCAAATGGATAATCATGTATGGGTATTCGAGTTTGCACATAATTTGCAAGTTCTAGCACGAGTCTAATCCCATAAGTCTAACACAGGTCGACACAAATGCCTTCATATCACAATTTTGTACAAGCAATCATATCATTCACATGCAACTCTTTGAAAGTATTTAGACTCATTGTTTGGAACATCTTATTGGGTCAACTAGAGAGAGCGTATACATATAACCCACGAACGAGCTTTAAAAACTGATAAAATCAAAACATAATCCAAAGGCGTAAAGCCATGCTCTAATACCAATATGTCACGCCCCGATCTCCCGCAGGCAATCGGCCGTCCCTGCTGGGCACGAATCACCGCGCCAGCGCTCCCGCGGGACGATTGCTTGACCCATCTGGGCGTGATACCGCACAAGCGTAAGCCGCGCCCAGGCAAGGTCGTGGTCCATGCAGGTGGTAAGAGGTCTAAAGCCACAGAGTCGTACAGATTGTCCGAGTACAGCAAAATAATAACACATAGGCGATTAGTAACAAGTTCACAGAGTCATCAATAGCGAAAGCATTTTATAACACAAGTATAGAAATAAAATAAGCTCATTATTGATATTAAACAAGTGTTACAGGCGGCTCTAGGCCTAGATTACAAGTCGCTCAAGCAAATCTCTCTCAAACAGTAAAAGCATGCCAAATAGCTACAATTATGGAATAATATATAGGCGATATTCTAACATTATTTCTTGTATATTTGCTTCAGTTCTGGACGCAACGCTCTAAGGCTCCAGAGCAAACTCCACGCGTTAGCACGCAGAAGGAGGCATCCGCACCAAACAAGGTTCTCCCACACCGTGTAAGTAATCTGGTAGATTATCAGTACATGAATGCACTGGTGGGGAGGCTTCTCACCCGCTCGACAAATCCAACACGTTATATAGGTTTCGTGCACCAACTATTAAGTTATCTTTCTAGCCTTGCCTTAGGATCAGTTTCATGGCATGATGAAAAGCCTAACTCGTGTGGCAGTGCATCGTGCGATATATGAGTTACACGACGAGACTTACCAACTTACCATCCATTTCTTGCCTGTCTAAGACAAACCAAGTTAAATCAAATACAAGAACATCATATATGATACAAAATGAAGTAGTATATGAACAAAGCCTAGGGATCCAAACGAGTTCTTGCCACAATTGGGTTATGCTTACTAATTAAGGTATAGTGCTTCCATATCTCTAAGTACAAAGTGGCGTACCGTATTCTCTTTTATCACAAGTTTTAAACGTTCTTCTCAGAGTTACTCTGGTGTGTTTGAATGTACAAGTTACTTATTTCAATGCAAATAAACTCATACGCGGATTGCCACAATCGAGCCAGCTTAGTCTATATGAACAAAAGGTCACTAGCATAGCCATAAATAACGAGTTAAAACCTTTGGACGGATGGTAGCAATGTTGGAACCGTGGAGCCGTCTGCACCATCACTCCCAAAATGAACGGCTATCAAAATTATTCCGTCCTGATTGGATCGGTCCCGGTGCCCCGGTGCGCCGTCCGTAGGAACACAAAATACCCTGTGCACAGGTTGTCCGTGATTCACCTAGTGACTATCATGCATCATCCATATTTTAAGTGTGCTGGCTAAGCAAAGACAAGTTCATCGTAGCCACCCACCTTAGCGATGATTCGCCTCGGTCGAGCGATACTCCGAGCGAGCCTTTGAAAGCCTAAGCCGAAACTCTTGAAGGGCCACGTCTGAAAATCCTTTGCCTCAAATGAGTCTTCTCGCTGAGCAAAGAGGGTCGGATCATTGCACTTTTGCCGTTTGAATCGGCAGTCCGTTTGAGCGGAACTGGGTGTTACACAGCGCATCTTGTACTTTCGTTGTATTCCATCTTTGTTCAAGACTATAACTCGTCCTTTATGGCTATGTCAGCGGTAATTGTTCATATAGATAAGTTATACTCGCTTAGAGGCTATCCGCGTGCGAGTTATTGCAACTCATCGAGAATATCTGAAACACCTGAACGATCGTTGATTATAATACACTTGTACATATGGAATACTTTAACATACGATGCAACACACCTGAGTAATCCTTATAACTCGTGCACCCGAAGCATAATCTCGCTCACAACACTTGTGTTTGCATATGCTATTGCCCCTGAATTTCATTATATATGCTCCTCGTGCTTGAATTAACTTGGTTTTCTTGGATAGGGAAGGACAAATGGTGTGGTACCACGTTCTCCCTATTCGGGGAGTGCGGCTAAGAAATACTAATCGGTATCGTTCAATCGTGATAGATTGAATCAAGATCTTATCCTCGTTATGGATTTGCTTCTTCAGAATCGATTCCCATATTCAGTGGACCGTGCCCCGAGGATCGACTTAGCGGCAGAGTCAAGAAGGACATCTCCGCTGCAAGTTTTTTTGCCTTTTTTTTGTTGTCGCTTTGTTGCTTTCGTGCTTTGGGTTGGTTTTTGAATTTGTTGCATTTTTTGAACGATTTCGATGAATTTCATTATTTTTGTTCGTTGAACTGTACTTCAATTCCGAGCTTGGAAAGAGTATAAGAGGTATTGATCAGCTGTTTGTGGCAATACAGGTGATCAAGCAGAAGGGGACGTGTGAGCGGAGTCTTGAAGCACCTCTTTCCTTCTTCCTTTCAATCAACTTTTGAGTGGCTATATTCGATTCAGTTGACCCTGTAAAACTCCATATTTTTATATTATATTATATTTAATTAATTAATTATTGAACTTATTTATATTATTTCGTAGTTAATTAAAAATATATTATTGATTTAATTTCTTGGATAAATACTCATTTAGAATTATTGCACAAAGTCATATTATTTTATTTTAGGAATATTTGATGAAGAGGGATAGATTTTTTTTAGAATTTATTTTTGGATACAATATTTTCTGGATTTTCTATACCTTAAATATATATGCAAATAAATAAATAGCGTAATAATAATAATAATAATAATAATAATAATAAGTATTAAGTAATAGTTATAATAATAATTATAATAATAATAATAATAACAATAATAATAATAATAATAATAATATTAATAGTAATAATAAAAATGATAAAGAAAAGAAAAAGAAATAGATAATAAAAAGAAAGATTAATAAAAGAAAAGAAAAGAAAAAGAAATCTATTAAAACCCTTAATCCTAATTAAACCACTAACCTTAAGCCCTAAGATAATCCCCTCCTTAAACAACTAACCTAATCTATATCCCCACATCCCTCAGCCCAACACCCGCGCCCAGGGTTCCCCCCGCTTCCAGTAGCGGATCCGCGCGACTCCCCCCCCCACCCCGCTTCCCTGCTATCTCTATATATATGTATAACCACATGATCTCAAACCCTAAACCCTAACCCTAGCTCCCACCTCCGTGCCGCCAACCGGAACCCTGGACCACCGCGTCGCCGCCGGAGCACCGCCGGCCGACCGCAGGGACACACTGCGCGATCGCGAATAACGCCGCACAGAAATTGAGCAGAACCATGTCCTACTTCAAGCGTTGTTTTTCGCCTCCTCGCTCGACCAAATTCAGATCCGTCTTCACCGGTATGATCACCACCTATCCCTCTGTAAATCCCGTAAATTAGTTTCCATCGAACAGCGTTAAAAATCTGGTAGAAATCGACGCCAAGTTTAGGAAAAACCATATTTTAAACTACTCTAAAAACTGCCCTATCGACCTATGTTTCGAGGTCGATATCTCCCAACGTAGACATCCAAATCGAGATCTACCTTTTTCTGTGTAAAGTCTATATAACCGAGATCACTTCCTTTTAATTACTTTATTTTATTATGTGTTAAAACCAGAGATAGATTAGGTTAAAAAATTAGAAAAACTTATTTTTAAAATATTAAAAGTTGTGATACGGAGCGCGTCCCGCCAAACGGGACCGCCTCATCGCATACCAATTACACCGAAAGACGCGTATGGTATGTCCTGACGTATGGGCTTTCGCAGAAACTGATTTGGATGCGTGTGCGCGTCGAAATCATCCCGTATCCGTAAAAAGGCCCCGTATCGCGACTTTTGCAAAACACCACCCCATTTAGTGTACGCTCGCCAGAATGCGACGAAACTTGCGCCATTGGATTTATGGTATCACGCTGGTCCAGTGACCTATGTTTCATGCAATTTTGATATAGTTTACCAAGCCGCATATTTGCGGGCTCCACAGTTGACTTTAAGGGCGAATTTGTGTTCGGCTCACCGGAATCCAAAATTGGATGTACCGTTGAGTTCGTATTGACGTTTATAATTTATTTAACCTATAATTTGTCCTATTTAGAGACCTTCACCTTTGTCACGTATTTCGGTGCAAAGTGGGCCATATGTGGACCCTGCTTTGACCCAAAATTATTGGTTTGCCCCTGTGTCCAAATTGGACAAAAGGGTAGTATTTTCTAGCTATCTTGCTTATTCTGGAAACGTTGGTGATGTTTATTTCAGCATCCGGAGACCTTTATTCGGAGGTCATAGTTTCTGATTCTGTGTGCTTGACGTATGGACGTTTACACTTTGCAGCTTTCTTGCCAGGCAAGTATACCTTGCCAATTTGCTTACAGTACTTTGTATGCTTATTATATTTTCATATATTCATTGCATGTGTGTTTCTTTCAGTAATAATTATATACTATATATATGTTGACACACACTTGACACATAGTATCATGAGAGGGGAGGACAATCAGTAGGCGTATGGGCTATAACCACTCTGGTAAAATCGTAGTAACTAGCACGCACTACGGTAGTTGAGTCGCAATGGTCGCTACCCTCACGGTATGTCAATTTTTGGTGTTGCGTTGGTCGCTACCCTCACGGTATGTCGATTTTTGATGTTCTAGACGTGTGTGTGAGTTGTGAGATTAGATAGAGTAGCCTACCCATGCCCATACGTCAAAAAGTTGTCCTCATTATGCATTCATATAGATTGTCTTGTATAGTGTACTTATATATTTTCTGTATATTATGCATATTTTACTGTATTCAATTGGCATGCTTCTATATATCTTGTTACGTCCCTCTGAGGACCTGGTCCCTTGCCAGGTATAGACGATCAGGAGTATCCGCAGGAGTACGGGCCGGGACCTGACGCATTATTTTCTGCCGATGAGGTCTTACCTTCTGAGCATCTTTGATTATCTCTAGCGATGGATCTCTTAGCTGATACACTTATATCATCATCTTATTTTATATTAGAGATTTACCCTCCTCTCTCATTTTTAGTTTTGATATAGTCATTGGTAGTGGATTTGTCTCCACCCGACTATTATTTTTAGATTATTCAGACTCATTATTCTAGTTTAGTTATTTATTTTCTATGACTTATTGTGTGGATGAGATTAGTATATCTGTGACTTGTGACCATATATATATACCACATGTGAGTTAATATTCATGTTACAACGTACGTGTGTATTATGGTATCCATATATTGGAGTTGCCATATACATACGGCCGGCATGCTTACGTATTCCTAGTCCTACGTATTTTGGGACTGGGGCGTGATATATTTTTGTAGTGGCCCATGCAGGTCGAGTTAGTCGTTTCGGTTACGTAACTGTACCAAGCGGGCCTGCACCTAGGATTAGAGTTTTAGGTCTCATCCACACTTGACTATAACTCACCTTTCTTCCAACATATCCTACTTAAGTGCTTGCATCCTGCTTGATTCATGTACTCTTCCTATTCCTCCGTCCATCTCTTGCAGAGAGATGAATTTACGTAACGGATATGCCGCCACCGAGGATAACGCGTCTCCAGGGATCAATGACCAATCACCAGGATAGACTCCTCTTCTTCGGGGACCGGATAGACTGACTAACAATCCAATTCTATCAGCTCCTTCCACGGTGCCTAATGGGACTTTTCCAGCTCCACTAGCACCACAGGATATCCAGGCGCATCTGTTCCAATTCTTTCAGAAGATAATGCAGGAACAGAGTCAGCAGACAGCCGTGCAGGCTGCAGAGCAGAGGCAACAAGCGGCACAGCAGAGGCTAGAATTTCTGGTAGCACTTGAGAGAATGGCTACACTAGCCCCTGCACCAACCAAGGCACTAGTTTCAGTACCGCAAGCTCGGGTTGGTTCAGTCAAGGACTTTGTGCAGATGGGCCCCAAGCCGTATAAAGGCATTGAGAGTCCAGAGGAGACCACAAACTGGATTGCCAACACCAAGAAGTTGTTAGAAGCATCATAACTACTTACAGATCTATAGATGATGGGCGTAAGGACCCAGCTAGAGGGTAACGTCCATCACTGCTGGGAATCAATGGAGCGCCAGTTGGGTACGCGTCAGACTTGGGAACAATTCTTGGAGTGCTTTGAGAGGAAGTACTTTCCGGACACTATAAGGGATGTGTTGTACGATCAGTTCCTCCATCTGGAGTAGGGTAATAAGACAGTTGACGAGTATGATGCAGAGTTTACTCGCCTTAGTAAATATGGTGCTGCCCTAATACCTAGTGACTTGGAGAAGGCTAAGCGGTTTTATCGTGGGCTGACTCAGGAGCTCCAGCACTATACTGCTCACAGTCCCGGATCTCTTATGCCGAGTTATTGACAGAGGCCAGGATCCAGGAGGCCATCAACAAGAAAAATGGAAATCAGCAGAGGATTCACCAAGGACTAGTAAGGACACAGCCAGGAGGTTAGACACCCTTTGACACACCAACAACCATATAGTGTCGCACCATATCCAACCAAGGACCTCTCTACTTGTCACTTTTATGGTAAGATAGGTCATATTCATAGATAATGTCATCGTCGATTGGGGCAGTGCATGTTATATGGATCAAGTCACCATCAAACCCGAAGATGTCCTCAGCAGACCCAGAGGTCTATGGCATTAGAATCAGGAACACCGCATACACCCTCAAGTACGGGATACCAAAGGGATCCACCACTACTTCTACAGTCTGCACAAATTGAGGAGGCTAGACCCCAGCTGAACGACCAAGGACAAGACCAAGCACTCATTATGACAAATATAGGAGCGCAGGCACAGGAAGCCGTAGATACATGTACAACCTTTTAGTTATAATTGTCATTGCATACTCCTAACCCCATTGTGACACGAGATCTTTGGTGTATAAATAGACGTAGAATTATATATAAGGTAGTTTAGCAGTTATGAGGATATGTTGGTATCCTAACCAGATGGCATACACGCGATGCTAATGGATGACGCGAGTAGCAATAGTAGTATTCTTTCCTATCACCATCTCGCCCCCTTGGGTGGCTCATCTTCTCTTCCATATCTATTCCTTATCTCTCGCCCCCTTTGGTGGCTCATCTTCTCTTCCATATCTATTCCTTATCTCGTGCTTAATTCTTCCTATCATAGTTGTATCTTTTTGTGCCATCATGAACTGTTTTACTTCAACCTCACCCTTATTTTGTTAGTTAAAACATAAATGTGTTAGTAATGATTGATAACTAAAGGATGAGTTCATAATAATAACCCTTATGAATATGCACTATAGCAATATCTGTATCCCCTTATTATTGTAAACCATGAATAGCATCCCTTAGTCTAACAGGAATTAGTTGGATTGTTGAACTAGTTCATACTTCTAATAGTTTTATAAAGTTAGTCAAGACCTAAAGTATTGCCCTAAAACTTAGACTAAGCTTAGGAAAGAGTTGAAGGCACTTGTTACGAACTGATGACTATGACAAATCGCTGGCGAGATAGCGACAACTGCAGCTAGACGATTTTGGTAGAGTGGTCGAACTACTTGCAGCCATATTGGCGAGGTGGCGTGGCAGTATTAGACTACGATACTTGACGGTTACAGGAAAAAATCATAGTTATGAGATTCCAGACAGGTATCCCAAAATTCTTGACCCAATGATTAAATTTGTCCTACAACCTAAACAATAGCTTCAAGAGACTTTGACTACTAGTAGAATTTTTGTAAGTTGGGTAGTATAGACGAGTTAGAGGATAATATAATAGGGTATGGACAATAAATGAGAAAGTGTTAGAATGGCTAACTATCATTTTTAGGAAGCACTACTAAATAGCAATAAAGCGAAATAGCTATAGTGATTTATTATAAATATGGGTTAGTGTCAATTTCGAGGACAAATTTTTGTAAGTTGGGTAGAATATAAAACCCTATATTTTTATATTATATTTAATTAATTAATTATTAAACTTATTTATATTATTTCATAGTTAATTAGAAAATATATTATTGATTTAAATTCTTGGATAAATACTCATTTAGAATTATTGCACAAAGTCCTATTATTTTATTTTAGGAATATTTGAGGAAGAGGGATAGATTTTATTAGAATTTATTTTTGGGTATAATATTTTTTGGATTTTCTATAGCTTAAATATATATATACAAATAAATAAATAGCGTAATAATAATAATAAGTATTAAGTAAAAGTTATAATAATAATAATAATAATAACAATAATAATAATAATATTAATAGTAATAGTAAAAATGATAAAAAAAAGAAAAAGAAATATATAATAAAAAGAAAGATTAATAAAAGAAAAGAAAAGAAAAAGAAATCTATTAAAACCCTTAATCCTAATTAAACCACTAACCTTAAGCCCTAAGCTAATCCCCCCCTTCAATAACTAACCTAATCTATATCCCCACATCCCTCAGCCCAACACCCGCGCCCAGGGTTCCCCCGGCTTCCAGTAGCGGATCCGCGCAACTCCTCCTGCTTCCCTGCTCTCTATATATATGTGTAACCACATGATCTCAAACCCTAAACTCTAACCCTAGCTCCTACCTTCGCGCCGCCAACCCGACCCATGGACCACCGCGTCGCCGCCGGAGCACCGTCGGCCGGCCGAAGGGACAAACCGCGCGATCGCGAATAACGTCGCACAGAAATTGAGCAGCAACGTGCCCTACTTCAAGCGCAGTTTTTTGCCTCCTCGCTCGACCAAATTCAGATCCGTTTTCCTGACATGATCACCACCTATCCCTCTCTAAATCCCGTTAATTAGTTTCTATCGAACAAGATTACAAATCAGGTAGAAATCGACGCCAAGTTTAGGAAAAACCATGTTTTAAACTACTCTAAAAACTGTCATATCGACCTATGTTCCGAGGTCGATATCTCCCAACGTAGAAATCCAAATCGGGATCTACCTTTTTCTGTGTAAAGTCCATATAACCGAGATCACTTCATGTTAATTACTTTATTTTATTATGTGTTAAAACCAGAGATAGATTAACATGAAAAATCAGAAAACTTATTTTTAAAATATCAAAACTTGTGATACGGAGTACGACCAGCCAAACGGGACCGCCTCGTTGCATACTAGTTGTACCGAAAGGCGCGTATGGTATGTCCTGACGTATCGGCTTTCGCAGAAACTGATTTGGACGCATGTGCACGTCGAAATCACCCCGTATCCGTAAAAAGGCCCCGTATCGTGACTTTTCTAAAATAATATCTCATTTAGTGTACGCTTGTCAGAATGCGATAAAACTTGTGCCATTGGATTCGTGGTATCACGCTGGTCATGTGACCCAAGTTTTATGTAATTCTGAGATATTTGACCAAGCCGCCTATTTGGGGGCCACACGATCGACTTTAAGGACGAATTTGTGTTCGGCTCACCGAAATCTAAAATTGGACGTACCGTTGAGTTCGTATTAACGTTTAGAATTTGTTTGACCTATAATTTGTCCCATTTAGTGACCTTCACCTCTGTCACGCATTTCAGTGCAAAGTGGGCCACATGTGGACCCCGTTTTGACCCAAAATTATCCGTTTGCCCCTGTGTCCAAATTGGATGAAAGGGTAGTATTTTCTAGCTATCTCGCTTATTCTGGAAATATTGATGATGTTTATTTCAGCATCCGGAGACGTTTATTCGGAGGCCGTAATTTCTGATTTTGTGTGCTTGACGCCTGGACGTTTATACTTTGCAGCTTTCTTGCCAGGCAAGTATACCTTGCCAATTTGCGTACAGTACTTTGCATGCTTATTATATTTTTATATATTCATTGCATGTGTGTTTCTTTCAGTCATAATTATATACTATATATATGTTGACACATACTTGACACATAGTATCATGGGAGGGGAGGACAATCAGTAGGTGTATGGGCTATAACCACTCTAGTAAAACCGTAGTAACTAGCACGCACTACGGTAGTTGAGCCGTGCTGGTTGCTACCCTCACGGTATGTCAATTTCTAGTGTCGTACTGGTCACTACCCTCGCGGTATGTCGATTTTTGATGTTCTAGACGTGTGTGTGAGTTGTGAGATTAGATAGAGTAGCCTACCCATGCCCATATGTCGAAAAGTTGTCCTCATTATGCATTCATATAGATTGTCTTGTACAACGTACTTATATATTTTCTGTATATTATGCATGTTTTACTGTATTTAATTGGCATGCTTCTATGTATCTTGTTACGTCCCTCTGAGGACCTGGTCCCTTGCAAGGTATAGACGATCAGGAGTATCCGCAGGAGTACGGGCCGGGACCTGACGCATTATTTTCTGTCGAGGAGGTTTTACCATCTGAGTATCTTTGATTATCTCTAGTGATGGATCTCTTAGCTGATACACTTATATCATCATCTTATTTTAAATTGGAGATTTACCCTTATCTCTCTTTTTTAGTTTTGATATAGTCATTGGTGGTGGATTTGTCTCCACCCGACTATTATTTTTGGATTATTCAGACTCATTATTCTAGTTTAGTTATTTATTTTCTATGACTTGTTGTGTGGATAAGATTAGTATATATGTGACTTGTGACCATATATATATATACCACATGTGAGTTAATATTCATGTTACATCGTACGTGTGTATTATGGTATCCATATATTGGAGTTGTCATATACATACGGTTGGCATGCTTACGTATTTCTAGTCCTACGTATTCTGGAACTAGGGCGTGACAGACCCTTCTTCCAAGTCTTCACATCTAAAATCTTGCATTCTTGCTTGTTCCGATCATACGATACCATAATAACTAAAAGATGTCAATATAAAAGGGATAGACTTGGACTACTTTATGCTTATCAATCCACTTGTGAACGGCTACCTTATTGCATGCTAGTTTTCTTAGAATATTCTACCTATGCTTTAATTTTAGTTAGAATATATATTTCTTCTACAAATTGTGCTATGATTAGAACACACCTTACAATGCAATAAACTGATCAGGGTGTCTATCCAAAATGAAGCATGCCTTGCTACTTGTCTTATGCTCATGTTGCCTTAACTGCATAAATTGATAGCTTAGTATAAATGCCGTTGATCACGGACAACTTGTGCATAAGGTCATAGTTCCTGCGGACGGTCGCTGGGACACTGGCACCGATCTGATCCGGACAAAACTCTTGTTTAGTCTATTGTGCTGGATGGGATGGCTTGTAGCGCCTCTTGTGCTTTCGTTGTATACCATCCTCGTCAACGTCTATAACTCGTCCATTTGGCATCACGCCAGTGATCCCCTCGTAGATTTAAACCTGTGCAAGCTAACTTGTGTCTTCGTGGCAGGAAAGGACATGGTAAGTATTCTGCAGGTGGTTCAGACGGATAGGTAAAATCGTTGAACGGTGGAAAATTTATTTCGGTAATTTCCATATCTACTGCTTGCTTGTAAAATAAACTAAGATATGATAGAAAGACCACAAATAACATACATGCTTCATATAAATAACTTATGATTTGGTATAGTAGGGTTATCTCGCCTTCACCAGTGCATTTCGATGTACTGATCCTCGATGAAACAGGTTCATCGTACTAAGGCAATCTTGCAAGGAGCCAACCTACTTTCCAATCCAGTACAACTATCGGCACGTCCTGATCGTGCCCCAGAAGAAGCATTTTGAAGACCCAGGAGCTTACAACACTTAACTTATGCAGCTCTGAGGCAAAGCGATTGTTCCGCCTGGAGGTCTTTAATATTTTAAATTTTTAGTACAAGGATGTAATGTACAGGACAACTATCTCATTTTGAGTCCAATTTTGTAAGCCCGAGAGGCAATTCTCCAACTCGTTCAAGAGTTTGTAATAGATGTTCATTATCAATAAAGAGAACTTTTTCATATTTCAACTTTGTGTTTTAATTATCTGCGTAATCTGAATATGTGCTCCTTATGCAAAAATACCTTGGCCTTGTGCGATGCTCAACCTAGGCACGTACGGCATCACGCTCGGGGGAACGACTATCGATTCTACGAAATCGGGGCATGACGCATTGGTATCAGAGCACAGCTTCAAGTTTCTTTGACCCTCGTACTGGAGAAGTTCCTTTAATGATCTATTCCTTATGCGAACTCTTGAACTCATTAGGCCAAAATGAGATATGTTTCATACAATAAGTCCATAATACACTATGATCCAGATATAAGTTGCCTTCTTTTGAAGGAATGGCTCAAGCACAATTATCAGCACAAGAACTGGGTGAGACCAAGCCCAAGAAAGTAGTTTTGGCACATCGAGAAGTTCTAGAAGCCAGCGAGCCATATCCCGTGTCGATCCCATCCAATAGATGATACAGATGCTTGAGGCTAGCCAACAGAGAGATGAGGCTCATTATAAAAGAGCCGAGAAGCATGCAGAAGAACGTCTGAGCATGTTTGAAGGCAATCTAGAAGCCCGATTTTTAGTCCAACAAAAGTAGGTAGATACCCGGCAACAGATCGTGCAGACCTTGGCCTCCAACCAGTCCGCGGGAACAGTAGCGACGCCGGTGGAGCAACCCGCGCTTGAAGTCAAAATATCTCAAACTCCAAGGAAGAAGGATGTGACTACCTTTGACTTTGCCAAATTCTAGAAGGTCTGCAACACACCATTTAAGGGGACTGAGGATCCGATCGTGGCTCTAGATTGGCTAGCAGAACTTGAGGATTACTTCAAACTTATAGAGGTACCTGAGCAGAAGCGTGTCACGTGTGCCCAACTACAGCTTCCCTTGAACGCGCATATTTGGTGGAAAGTGCATCGGAGATCTCTTCTAGTTGACGATGAAGAGGAAATGATCGCTTGGGCTACTTTTCATGGCGCATTCGAAGAGGAGTTTATACCCCCTCCTGTACATCGGCAGAAGGAGAACGAGTTCATGCAGCTCCGCCAAGGCAGTATGACCGTAAAGCAGTACTCCGCCGAATTCAACCGGCTCGCCAAGTTTGCAAGCTCCTATTTACCTGATACAGTGAGTCGTGCGAGACGATTTGAAGGGGGCATGCGACCTGCCATCCATGCGCACGTGTTCGTTCCCTAATACCAGACCTTGCGGGAAGTCCTTAGCCATGCCCTTTCTCTTGAACCGTAGTATCCTTCCATTGCTGCCTGCGCTGTGCATACATCCAATCACAAACGCTATAGCGACGAGAAAGGAAACAACGCTTCAAAGCATCCAAATAATGGCGATCAACAGAAAGGAGATGGCCGACAATTGTCGCAAGAAGCTCGGGTTATGCCTCGCATATTGTGAATCAAACCATAAAGTTAGTAATTGTCCCCTACGCCATAATCGTCGTCCTCGGTGTCCAAATCTTGCCACTGCATCCCAGGCCAACCAATATGTGCCGTAGGGAGAGCGTGGTCAAGCTCAGGGCCAGGTGTACACTATGACACAAGAAGAAGACCTGGCATCGGATACTGTTGTGACAGGTATATTAATTTTTAATAACATACCTGCACGTGTGATATTTAATTATGGTGCAACGTATTGCTTTATATCCATGAATTTTGTTGTGGAAAACAATATATAAATGACACTATTGTATTTAGACCTTAGTGTTAGCACCCCATCGGGCACGAAAATACTTGTCCGTTCAGTATGTCAAGACGGTTACGTCTGTATTGGAGGAAGAAAACTCTCGCTCGATATTTTAGTCCTAGATGTTCGAGATTACGACATCATTTTGGTGATGGATTGGCTCAGCGCTTGCTCGACAACTATTAAATGTGCAGAGAAATAAGTCATCTTCCGTCTACCTGGAGAGGCCGAGTTCTGCTACACAAGTGGTCCATCAACAGATGCGTCTAGGGCCTGCATAGTAATTTTGGTGATATCTACTCGGCGGATGCTACACTCTAGCTTCGAAGGATACTTAGCGTTGGTTCAGGACACGTAGCTAGATTACTCAAACTTTGTGTCTTCGTCCGTTGTGGTGGAGTTCTCTGATGTGTTCCTGAGCGAACTACCCGGCATGCCACCTGACCGAGAGATCGAATTCACCATCGATACATTCCCAAATACTCAACCTATCTCCAAATCTCCGTACAGAATGGCCCCTGATGAACTGAAGGAGTTAAAGTGCCAACATTAAGAACTACTAGATTGTAGATACATTCGTCCGAGCGTGTCTCCTTGGGGCGCGTATGTGCTCTTCATAAATGTAAACCCTCTCACCCGAAATTAGGTTTACTTGGCTTATATAGTGGAACTAGGGCTAGTTGAACCCTATTAAAATTTAGAACACGGTATTTGATTTAACTGTATATTATTTTATTGCGTAGCGCACCTTACCGTTGCTTCATTAATTGGAGCACAACACTAGCCATTGCCTTCCAACGAATTTCATAACCCTGTCCTAGACTTGACCACCATCTATTCTGACCTCTGTATAAATTATAATCATGCTTTCTGGTGCGATATTTTAGTCGCACAATAAACGTCGCGGATGTTATTTCGTAATTCTAAATAAAATCACATCTTCGTACCCATGTGCGTTCCAATCGAAATTAGGAACCCAATCTTGACCGTTTTGTATGACCCAAATTTTATTAATATTCTACACTGTATCCTCTACGCCCAGACGCTTGTGCCTGACCTAATTTTATTCCCAGGTACTCCTAATTAACTCCAGAACATCGTGCGCATCCAATTAATTTAATTAAATCTAAATTTTGTCTTAGTGCAATTTTCTCGATTGTTGGGCACTTTTATGCAAAAATGTATCGAGGTGCCCCCACCATCGGATAATACGTGAAGAAACCCAATTTTCTCTTCACGTAGATTTTTTCGTAATTTTTTGGGATGTGCAACGCGCGCACATCGCCCCGTATATTAATTTACCCTTGTATTTAATTAATGTAAATTCCAGCCCTCCCAACATCCCCATGTGAGCCCAAGGCCCATACCAAGGACTGATGGACGCGCAGCACCGTCAGGTGGATGTGATGAGGCTGGGCATTGAGAACGCCCACCAGGTGGCCATGACGGCAGTGGATAGGGTGGCACAAATTCAGCCACAGGCAGATCAGATTCAGCATCCGAGGCCGGGCAGTATTATCGACTTCTAGAGGATACGACCCAAGGAGTTCCGTGGTACAGAAGGGATCCTATACGCGGATGACTCGATAGAGCAGATCGAGGGCATCTTCAGGCTGGCACATATTCCAGACAGC